>OY987244.1:16638357-16955125 GCA_963920765.1 Ulota crispa | reverse complement strand
TTAGGACTTGTTATTTGTGATTTTCTTCATTGTTTTTATTAAAATATGAAGACTTGAAGACTTGAAGACTGAAGACTTGAAGATCTGAAGATATGAAGATTTGAAAGGAATATTTTAGGTTTATATTTTAAGTATGTATAGGATGTGGCTTTGTTATTGCTAGCCGGTTTTTCAATCTCGTTTGTCAATTCATTTCCATTCTATTTTGTAAACCTTGTTGAGAATAGTTTGAGTTAAACCAAACTTAACCCCATTTATTGTTGTGCTGACAAATTGAATTTGATCACCCACATGGTCGAGACTTGCTCTATTCTCACGATTTTGAGTTTTGGTCAGCAGATCGTGAATTTGAATTTAGGATTCCGTCATACGGACGGCAACTCATATCTGCTATCCTAATTTATCCGTCTTGTATCTAATGGGCTCTTATCACTACCTTGACCGTTATACTCCTAAATCCAGCCACATGATAGATCAATGGCAAACTGAAAACTGAGGATTTGAAAAGTGAATATCTAAATCAAAGACGACTTTAATCAACAATGTACAATTGCAGTGAGTTACCCTGCGTGTTTCTAAAGCGCACTCTTCTCAATCCGACACCGAAGAATTGGAAATATGATAACTTCAGAAAACTTTCAGTGTCCAGTTAAGAAGAGTGCGTCTTGCGAACTTGCAAAGTGTCTCGCTGCAATCGTACGTTGCTTACTAAAATTGTCTTTAGTCTTGATTTTCACTCTTCAAATCTTCAAGTCTTCAAGTCTTCAAGTCTTCAAGTCTTCATATTTTAATAAAAACAATGAAGAAAATCACAAATAACAAGTCCTAAACAAACTGCGACTTATTATCTAGTGCCACAAATGGCTCAAAGATCCAAATGCTAAGTGTAATAGCATTTTAATAAGCTCTTCTAACTTTCTAACATCCATCTAAATTTCAACTCAATTTACGCTACTGTTCAAAAGTTATGTGGGTCCAAAATAGAAGCTCTTCTTCCTCCTTGCAAACTAAACACTGTTTCTATAAACCTGTATAACTTTTGTTCTACACATCACCCATAGAAACATAATATTAATTTAGAAAGATGATATCACTAACTACAACTCCTAAAATTTTCACTTCAAAATAAAACTCTGTCTAAAAGTTCTAGTCAATCAAAGTGTAGATCTCAATTTTTTAGAGAGCATCCATACCCCCAACTCCTACACACTATAACTTCTTTAATAAAATTCCAAATGGAATGATTAAAGACAGTTCAAAAAGTTATGACAACAAACTATCATTTTTAAAATTTTGAAAAGAAAATTTCATACTGTCCAAAAGTTGTAGCTCTTCAAAATTTTGGCCTTCTCATAACAAAAGGGCAGCCACCTCCAATTCTTCACACTTCTATAACTTTCTCCTTCAAGCTCCAAATCTCAAGTTTAAAAATTTTCTAAAGAGCTAAGATTAAAATAAATACTCTCTTCAAATCTTGTTGCAAAACAGATCATAAGCTATAGCTTGTCAAAGTTTCAGCATTTCTTCATAATTTGGTTTTTTGACTTCAAAATTCAAACACTCATAACTTTTGCATCACAATTTCAAATCAAATTTGCAAATTCATTTTAGAAAGGTAGTTACATAAGGAGCAACTTTTCAAAATTTCAATTCAAAATCATGTATATACAAAAAGTTCTCTCACATCAAAGTTTCAAAATTTCTTCCTTCTTTTCACCAACACTTCAACACTAACTTTCAACAAATAAGGAATCTTTCCTTCATAATTTTGACCCTATCTAGGATAAGGAGGTGAGGCACATCAGCCCATGCTCCTCTCTATCCTAACTCCACCATAGATGCCAAACCCCTTTTTCATTTATACTTTATTTATTGACTTCTAAATTTTTAATATTTTTTATTTAAATAAAAGCAGAATATATGAGCCTTCTAAAACATCTAGATAAACATATAAAAATGATTAAATTACAAAATAAACACCACCGTAAAGTGGCCACGTGCCCTTGCGGTCATATAATAGCATCAAACGCTTGTTTTTAGTTGCCAAGTTACGGACTTGATTGGCTAAAGAAGCGATCGTCTCTGACCGTCCGCTGGTCCGGGTTCGAATCCCATTGGACTCGTCGAGCGGTGACGGCAGCCTATGGTTTGGCAGCTAGTGAGGCAGAAAATTGGCCCAGCCAACCCGCTAGCTATCCATTTGAGCTATGTATGTGACAAGACGGCGCAGCATTGGAATCTATGGCCGCTGCGCTGTCACCAAATCGTAATCCTTACCACAACTACCTATTTTGCAACAACTATTGATTTATTAAAATTGACACAAACATAAATAAATAACAAGTATTTACATGATGGAGAGATCTCTATCAAGACACCGGGGGCTCTCTTGTTCTGGTATACTTTAAAGAGAGGATACAAGATAAGATTTTAGCAAAAATCCTAGAAATCCACTAGCGTGTTCAAAATGCAGGGTTGGAACTTCTTAGACGTACAAATTAGAAGGCTACATCGCTTACTGTGAACTCAGCCAAGCCCAGAAATGATGCCACCTTCATCTGGATGATGTTGAGTAAAGGCGTGATAACTGGCAAGAGGCTCAATTATCCTACGCAACAATGCAACATCAGTTGCGCGCTCTGCCTAGCCCGCCTTGAAACCCTACAACATATGTTATGGGCATGCCTGTTCTCACAGGAAATTTGGCGCAGGTTCAATCCTTTGGCACAAAGGAGACGGGCCCCAAAGATCACCAACTTTGAGCTTGTGCTGCTAGATCAATTTGACATCTGCTGTATAGCCAAAGATACAAAATACGTGTATCTACACCAACCATAGGACCTACTTAGAACCTTTCTCCTTTGACAAATTTATGTGACTAAATGTAACAGCAGATTCCACAATGAGGCTGCCAGAGGCGAGCACACCTTAGCCAATACTTGGACTTCCACTCTACACGCAGGAGCAGCAATATGGAAGACTTTCCACTAATCAATTTCAAACTTAGAAACTCAAGTTGAATTAGAGATCATATTCTACGGGGAGTGGTCGCCATGTTTTTGCACAGAGGGATTTGGAGTATATTATTACACAGTCCCTCATATATTCACTGGTTTCCAGTACTAACACAAATCGTCATGTGACAGGTCCGGGAACATGGCTCCACAAGCCCTAAAAGGCATTTACCTTATGCTCAAGGAAACGAGGTAAATTAAACAACAACAAAAACTAGCTTTGAACATTACAAGTTTCCTAGTTTTTTCACTTGTTAAATGGTGAGAGGGGAAAACAAATTTTCTGCAAACATATTTAAAAACTCCACCAAAATTAGAGATTATTTTTTGTTTCATTGGTAGAAAGGCACACCGTAGAATGACGTGCCAATACAGGAGAATTGAAGATGGATAAAACTTTATATGTGTGCAAATCTATCTATAAAATTAATTAACAGCAACTTTTATCCAAATTATGGTATTCTTGTTGTTTATTTGGGAGGAAACTAGCATGCAATGTTTAGAAAGAAAGAAACTACACAGCCTTTTTATTTGGCCAAGGCTATCATGTATGAGAAATTCTTCATGTTAATCTTGTTATTTTATTATTATTATTATTATTATTATTATTATTATTATTGCTATTATTATATCATAGCTAACCACAATAATCAAAAAATCAATTTGAAAATTGACTCAAAATTAGTCCTCCTAAAAGCTCCTACAAACTTGTTTTTCTAATCAAAATAATTGTTGGAATCTAGATAAAATAGAGTAGTGTAATTAGGTTGCCTTAACAATTAGATTGTCTCACCCTAGAAAGTTACCACATGACTGATACCATGGTCACTTGGAGGTGCATGTGACTCTAAATATTAGGGTGTCACATGGTTTACAGTTTAGATGTTGCTAGTTTGTTTATTTGCAACATTGTTGTTATTGTCAAGCCCTTTCAAAAAAGTTCATTGCAGTAAATATTGATGAAAATTACTACAGTATCAATAAGTATTAATCATGTTACTAAAATCTTACTGACCTTTGTAATATCACATCTTTTATCTTGGGGATATTATCACAAAGATGCAGTTTGAAGACTTACCAAATTTTTTACTTAGCATTTTATTTAACATATGAAAATCCTAATAAAATCATAATGGTGAATACATAGTATAGCAAGTGCCAACAGCTAGTACAAAGTAAAATGTCACTAAATTAGTGTGGAGCAACCTAATTACACTTATTAGAGTAGCAATTTATAGCCCAACAATGAATGGTTGCCATTGAGTCCATGACCCATGGGCCCCCATTTCTTTCTTGCCTCATTGGAGTTTTACTACATGTGAAGTAGAAGCACCTTATATGGACACCAGTAGTTTTTGGACATCTAGAATTCCCCCCAAAGTAAACCCTCATTGCACCCAAATTAAACCCTTGCGCACACAAATGTGACAAGTGTTGTTCTATATTCAATTTGCCGTGGCCATTTCCAAGCATTAAAATGATTTTTTCTCACACTTTTGTGTTCACTCATTTGATCTTCTCCTTGTTTTTTTTCCCAAGGCTCATGACTGATTCATTGCAGGTCTAGGGACCACAATAGGTGTATCTAAGACCTCGTCTTCAAAAATTCATGTTTTATTCATAAAATTGCAGAATAATGTGAGGGCAATAATCTGCCCATCTATGCCCATTTGCTAACCAACATTTGATTTCAAAATCTTAGTGCACCTTCTTCCCCAATTGATTTCTCCCAAATTGGTTTCACAAAAAATTTCCATATAAGGTGCTTTTACCTTATCATAGTCAATTAAGGTAGGAGGCTCTAAAATTGTTCGGGCTTTAAAATTGTTCATAATTTAGGAACAACTTACATGTTCCATCAAAAATCTATTACAATCATTGATGAGTTAGGTAGGCTTAGCAAGTTTACCTGACTATAATAGACTTTTGATGGAAGATGTATGTCGTTCCTAGACTATGAACAATTTTAACCCCTGAATGCCCAAGGCACCCACAAAGGCACCCAATTTGGGTGTTTGCAAAATTTTGAAAACAAATAAAATCTTATCAAATCACAATTTTGGTATTTTCTTTTTAACACAAGTTTGTTTTGAAGTCTATTTTCAATATCAAAATTGGAATTTGAAAATGAATGTTTATGATTTTTCTATTCAAGATTTTGTGCAGGCATGTCCATTGCAATCTTGAGTTTTCTAGTGTTGGAAGATCTTGAAAATGAGCCTCCAATACACTAGAGCTTGGAGTAAAAATTGCATTAGAAATCCATTTAAAAAAAATCCAAGAGTAGATTTTGAAAGTCGTAAATTGATTGAGGTTAAAGTGTTAAACATGTAATGACCTTAAACCTCATAGTTTTTTATGACCAACTTTTTAAATTTGACATGTGAAATGAGGATTAGAAAACTTGAAGTCACTTTTGCAATTTTAACACCCTTATGTTCAAATGTTATAATATTTAAAACTATAAGTGATATTGTTGTGTTTTTTTTTCCATGTAATCTCTAACATGCCAAGTTTAAATTTGTACGATTACAGTTTAAAAAAACTTGATGAGATTTATGAAAAGGTTGGTTGATTGTTCACTTTCTTGAAAATGCCAAGAAGCTCAGCAAGGCCTTGGGTATTTAGGTTAAATGCCTTTTTTGAGGCGTTGGAGTCACGTCCCCGGATCTGTGAATGAAATCACACTATTATTAGTAGTGAAAGTTTTTGAAATTCTGCAATGGGGTGAAATAGTAAGTTCCTCCCCCCCGAGTTACACCATAATGGCGACCACTCCCCTGTAAATGCTAGTTCTAATGCAACTAATTTCTCTTTGCTCTTGACATGTTTATGAATTGCCTTTCATACTGCTATGCCAACATGGAGCGTATTCACCCATGCTAATTCTAATATATGTTCTCCACTGTTGGGCTTGTTCTTGAATTTCTTTGCACGCCTTATACCCCATAGCTGCCATAATATGCAGGATCTAAATAAGTCCAGGGGTTGATTGTATAGGGCAATGCCTAAGGAGGAGGGGGTTGCAAGAAAAAAAGGGCTGACAAGGAGGGCGGGAGCCTGACGAGGAAGCCCTTTTTTTTTCGCAATCCCTGACAACGCGGGGCATTGCCCAGCGTAAACTACCGATGGAAAATTTTCCCTGAAAGAAATCTTTCTTGTTCATTGGATGAATTCTTGTCAACAAAGCTAGTGAAAGATTGAAGCAACAGATGAACATGATGGACTAAAATGGAAGGGACAATCCATCCGTCTGCTCAACGGTTGTGATCAACTTAGAATCAATGGCTAAAATTCTTTAGGGTTACATGAAACTTGCTTCCTTAAACATCTGCGTTCCTATTTGCGTTCCTTTTCTGCTATGCAAGCGTAGTCCTAACATGTTTGAGGCTGCTTTTGAGTGTCTTCCTTGCACATTTGCGTTCCTTTTTTCTTGTGCAAGCGCACTCCCTACATGTTTTTGAGGTTGTTTCTGAGTGTAGCTTTTGATGTTTTTGATTTTAGTGCCTGTCAACGTGCAATTGTGTATCAAGAGCTTGTAATTTACTAGCTGCTTGCTTGCATTGTGTGTGTTTTCCATGTAGTTTGAACAATTAGCATTTCTAGTACATTAGGGTTGCATGGACGACATTACAAACTTGCAGCAATTTAGGCGGAGGTCTACGACCAATGATGCCAATTCTGCTAATCCGCGAAAACGCAAGTGGTCTGGAGAGATCAATTCTGGAAAACATGAAAATAATCCCTACCTTTCAGTATATTGTTGTGTTGAGTTGAATCCAGTCCAATCCTCAAGTACTCTTCCTTCCTCTTCTACAAGAGTTCCTTCTAGGAATCCTCTGCTGCCTGCAAATTTGTCCGCAAGTTCTCTTCAGTTACCTCGTTTTCCATCTATTCCCATGCAAGTTTCTTCTGATCTTGTTAATTTTACATGTGAAGAAGTCAATGATGACTTCATGGAGCTTCCTATTTGCCATAGTCAGACTTTTTGATCAGACCCGATTCCTGTACAGGGTCTAGGTGCTCTAGTGTCTGTTCCAATTCTTCTGGTGTCTATTAATCTAGGTGTTTCTATTGCTAAAGTAACATCACGTTCAATAAGCATTAGTCGGATCTTTGAGTCTGCCAACCCTAAACCTATATTTGTACCAACTTGTGAAGATCTAGTGATTGAGAGTGATGACAAGTATGACAATGAGAGAGAGGAGTGTGCTCCACAGGATCCATCATTGATCAATAAAGGCTTTCGAAAGTTCTTGCCTCACAATGCCAAAGAGTCGGCACTAGTTCAAGCTGGTGGTAGACGGAGGAGCAAAGGGACAGAAAATTGGGCAAGTAACACATTTAACAAGTGGCGCTCTTTTCGTGGGATTTCAATTACAAAAAGTCTTGCAAATTTGTCAGAGCTACCAGACATGAAACCTCTTGCTGTAATGTTGAAGGACTTTTTCCTTGAAGTTGTGAAGAAAGACGATACTTTGTATCCACCAAGCTTGTAAGTTCTTCCTCTCATACACACATTTGTTAGCTTTTTGTCTTATTGTGATTTTGTCTAATACATTCAAGAGTTTTAGTTGCATTCCATGCAGCATTCTCCAAATAACTTATACGTAACTATTATGACTGATCGTTGATTTGAGTTTTTTAAATGTTTTATATTTGTGTGCAGCCTACAAAGATTGTTTTGCGCTATTGGGAGGTGCATCCAAGCCAGAAAGAAGCAACATGTCATTGAGTCAAGCTGTGCACCGCCAATACCTTTCAAAATCAATACTGATCCTAGATACATGATTGTTGTTGACGCTGCTTCTTCTGCTGCTGGGAGGAGCTTGCAAAGAGGCCTTGGTAAAATAGTAAAAAAGAGTGATGACTTTACAATTGAAGAAGAGGAACAAATGCTTGCTAGTGATGCTGCAAGATTGGACTCTCCAACTGGTGTCAATAATCGATTTGTGTATTATTGCACCAGAATTTTTTTATAAGAGCCGGCAAGGAGATGCGGGAAACTGATGAATTGATGTTCACGTTGCTCAGTGATGCTGATGATCAAGTCTTTTTCAGGTGTGTATTTTCTCATATTTTGTAGTGTTTGTTGAGTTTCTTGCATTGTTTTATTATTGAATTTGTTTGCTTGGTTTTTTATATTTGTTTCTTGGCATTGATTATATGTATGTGGTTGAATTATGTGTTCAAGTTCTCAATGACTTTGTACTTTTTGTCTCAAACCTTTTGTTTCTAAGTCTAGTTTATCAATTATTGTAGGATCTACTACATTTTGTAGATAAATTGATACGTAATAGCTTCCTAATATGAATAGAGCCAAGTTCTGATTCACTTACAATAATTTTAGTGGTGTATGTAGAAAGTCTAACTACTAAACCATTACATAATTTCTTATCAGATTTTCATCTGGAGAATCAAAGAATTGGGGTATCAACATTAATCATTGTAGTGTTGACTACCAACATAAGCAAGTTGACAGTTATGATGAGAATGTCATTCTAACTTACCGCATAATGATGCAACACCGGCCACAATTCTCAGACTCGGATTTGAAAGCTTTTGGTGGTATGCCAACACCGCTTTTCCTTAGACTAAAACTTAAGATCAAGAAATTTGATAATGTTTGGTATCTAAAATCCGCCGTAGGAAGAAACATTTTAGAAAATGTAACAAAGTTGATGGCTCAATTAGCAAATATTGATAAAAACATTTCTAACAAGACCGGGAGACACATTAGAACGACACGGATGGAGCAAGCACTTGTTCCAGTGAATGTAGCATGTGAAAGGACAGGTCATCGTGACCCAAAAAGCTTTTACCAGTACGTAAAGAAGGATAAAATTGTTGAAGACCGTGCTATGCAATGAAAGGTGCCAACGGACAATCCATTCTATATGCTAAAGCTTTGGAGCAAGAAAAAAGTAAGAAACTAAAGGTATAATTTCATTACCTTATATCATTTCAGTTTTATTATCAATTGCTATAGTTTGAATCAAACCAACCGTAAGTCTTATGATTGATGCCCTTTATTATTAGGCTTGGCTTCTCTTGATAAATTGTTTACAAGTAATCTAATTTGACCTTGATGTATATATTGTATCTCAATGATTTTCTTAATACACACTAACATTCATTTTCATGATTATTGGTAGTCTGTTGTTGGTGCAACTCCAACAAACGAGGTTCAAGATAAAGAGTATGGGATTCAAATGAACAAGACTTTGATGAGGGAGGTTCAAAGTAAAGAGTCTGGGATTCAGATGAACAAGACTCAGCTCAATGAGTTTGATAGTGGGGGACTTTCAACTCTTGAAGTCCAAATGTTTATGAAGTTTTACTTGCAAATGGAGAGTGAGAAACAAAGATTGGATGGTAGTCGTGGCAACAGTGCAGCTCCGCTCTACCAAAACTTGTCAAATGTTAACATGTTCAACATTTCAAACTCCAATCATGTGGGAAATTTGCTTGGTGATTCAAGGCATGGTCTAGCAACGAGTAGCACTAGCCTTCCAGCTTAGGGATTAAAGGTTTTTTTTGCTAATGCAAATTTAGATGCTTAGATGTAGGTTTAAATTTCTTTTGAGCCATTCCAATTACTTTTGTAGATGTAGATACTTAGATGTAGCCTTCCAACACAGGGATTAAAGATATTTTCAAATGATTTAGATACTTAGATGTAGGTGTATATTTCTTTTGAACTTTGAAAACAATGCACCTTCTCAATGTTGTACAAAAACTTCAAAGAATCCAGTCTTGTGGATAAATAAGAATTCAATCTTTTGAATGATAAAGAAATCTTTTTGTTCAAAGGAATGATAAAGATGCAAAATTAACATGGATGAAAAAAGCGTAATGCATGATTACGTGAGAAAAATCGTGTAATTGAGCAAGGAAATCCCAATTGCGGCAGAGAACCTGCCTGGCAAATGAACGAGAAATTTTCCAACGGTGGTTTATGGGCTGGTAAAGTCCACCTGGAATTGTCCTTGTGTTGCCAGTTCAAAGGTCGTGACCTCTGGTCTTCCCCCTCTCCTTGCGAATTGGTTGTATCTGCGCCATATTTTTGTTGCAAACAGACAATCGAGTAGATGCTTCGTGGTCTCAAAGGGATTAGGGCAGAGTGAGCAGCCTGGGTCTATGGTGTTGGTCCATTGTAATCGCTCACCAGTGGATAGGCCTTTTATAAGTACTAGCCACGCAAGTGTCGCCTCCTTCCTCGAGCACAATGTGTGCCACAGAAAGTTGTAGAATCTGGTGATCCCTTCTGCTGTGAAACCCAAGCCAAGGAACTCAATTGCATTGTTCACCCTTTCTTTCACTTCTCTTAGCCTGGATCTATAACCTCTCTTGGCTTTGTATTGGAAGAAAGGCACCTTTTCAAGGCATCTCAGCTTTTGCCACTTGGGCATTTAGAGGTTAAAGCCCAAACGATTTTAGAGCCCCCTAAGGTAAGAGGCTCGAACTCCGTTAGGCCACTAATTTCGCTCACTTCCCCAAATGAATTCTAGAGATACATGCCTTATTCATAGCCTTTCCAAAATGTATAGTGGACATACATTTGAGGAAGTGATCCATTTTAGAGCCCTATGACCTTTCCACTTCAAAATTTCATAACTAATTCCACATTGCTCTAAAAAATACAAAATAACGTGAGTGAGATGCCAATTCCTATTGTCTTTCAAGGAAAATTTACTGAAAAATATATCAAGAAGTTCCACCTCCCCAAAATTTAGTTTCAGCTCTTAGAAGGTTGGTTTACGAGCCTCTTAGGGCATCCCCAATCCAGTTAGGATTTCAGCTCCCTAAACTTTGTTAGACCGTGTGTCATTCTGCCTCAAATGCAGAGCAGGGGCATTTCCCTAGTGCAGTAGCCCCAATGCCCACAAGCTCTTACACTCACTAAACATGGGTTTTTAATAATTTATGTCTTTTTAAGTGCTTATGTGTGACAGATTCATGTCAGAAGTATTTGAAATTCCCTAAAATTGCGTTAGTGTCAAAGCTGGAATGGTATGCAGGACTCTCCAAATAGCAAAAATTTGCAAGAAAAGGACTCTTATGTGAGAAGCCTTGAAAAATGCAATACAATTTACCTGCTGCATTGGAGCCCATGTTTTTGCTCAAACCCAATTTAAACCACTGCACAAGCTTTTGCCTGCCTCTATTACGGCTGCATTGGGATGCCCTTACCTTACCTTAGTAAGAAAAACTCTGGACCAGGTCGGTGAGGAGTGGGTTCTGTCACCTATGCATTAGAGCAATCTTGCCACAGTTAAAAATAATTTGTCATGAATACTTTCAGTAAGTTATGGCTCCTTTACAGTGCAATGATCTAAGTATTAAAGTTCCAACACGTGAATTGAATACTTTAATCTGTGATCCTCCAAGGAGGACTTGCCAACAAGTTGCTTCATACTTTCTGCATGTGGATTTGCATGTGCATGCTCGACTTCTCTGTGGATTTTCATTGCAGCAACAGCAGCCTTTCGCTGCTTGACTGCCATGTCAGTGGAAATTCAATGGAAGTCATTCACATGAAATCCTTAATTTCGAATTCAAACTAGAAAGCTGAGACCTAAGACTATTCTGGATCCTACATAGATGTGTTGTGTAAGTGTGCATACATATACATACATGCATAGTGCTTAACCCCTGAGCGCCCAGGCCAATTTCACCAAAATCAAGGTTTTTGGAGATCGACAACTTTGATGCATTGTATCTCTGTCAATTGGATGATCCATAAAAAGTGACCATTGAAAATAGTGGAATACCTATTTAAAAAATGGTTTGCAAATTTAAGAATAATCCACTGTGGAATATGGGAGATTATGACATTTGATCAAACATGTGAGGACAAAATCTCATTTTTTGGTAGGTAGTTGCTATTTGATGATTTTTACAAGATTTCATAAGCCTTGGATTTGTCTCAAATTTTGTGAGCAGCAAGATTAGATGTGAATGCACACACTTGTAAATTATTGAAGATTGCACTTCTTTTTATGTCAAGTTTTAGGGCTTCAAATCGCTATTGCTCAGAAAACAATGACCACCACGGGTGACAGTTGCCATAATAAGGATCTAGAACATGCCTGAACCCTTGCCAACAACTTTCCCGCTACCACAAAGCTTACACAAGGAAGCTTGCAAGGGATATTGACCGGTTGCAACCTGTAAAATGCTACGTGCCACCACGCCTTGTTGCCCCGTACAGTGTTTCATCAAATCAGATCTCTTACAGTGCTTGTACAACAATTAGACTTTCCTCACCATTACTCCATTCACATGGACAAATTGAATGCCTTCATAATTTAGTTTGTAGCAAGACCAAAAAAGTAGATCTAGTACCTCAAAACAAGGCTTCAAATTAGGAGATGCGATATATGGGGTGCTAGGGTGCTAGCGGGGTTAATATACCTATTTTTTTAGAGAAGTATCTTAAATGTTAACCCAACTACCGTAGCTATTGATTGAAAAAAAAAATTAGGGAAAATTTGATGGATAACCACAAAGTTTGTGATATTTTTACAGATGCCCCTAGTTTTTCAGAAATAGCGCAAAAATCTTTGGACCATAATTTCCAATGTTTGTTCTTGTTGAGCACGTCACCTCCTTCTCTCTTTGTGCACACCCCGCAACAAGATAGAAGCAACATGCGCACAAAGAGAGAAAGAAGTGACTTGCACCTCAAAACAAACGTTTGACAATATGGTCCAAGGGTATCTAAGCAATTTCTGAAAAATCAAGGGCATTTGTACAAGTATTGCAAACCTCAAGGGTATTAGTCAAAGTTTCCCATTTTTTTACATTTGTTTTCATTTGATGTGTATATTTTTTGGATAAAGAATTTAACCCCTAAAATTCTTTTGTGTTTAGATGCCCAAAACTGCTTCAAAATACTAGTCCCCATAGTAAGGTCAAAATCTTCATTGAAACTTAACATTTTAACAAATCCAACCATAGGATCCTTTGGTTGACTTGCACAATAACATTGTCCCAAAATTTTAGAATGAATATCCCCACCAATTGCAAGATCAATGTGCCTAAACTTCAAAATGTAGGCTTTTCTAGTCCTTCCAAAAGGTGAAGTTTTCTTTTTCAAACTTTTTAGAGAAAAACACGTAAGTTGTATTTCTTGTGCAATTTTGGCAATTTGTTGGAAAATGGGTTGCAAGCATATTAAAAAAACAACCAAAAAAAAAAATTGGATTCATTTTTACAAAAATTGTAAAGTGAAAGGTATTGATGAATGAAAGATATAACTAATAAGCTAATAAGTTTTGGAAGAATTTGAAAATTGTTAATCCCAATGGCAAGAATGCTCTAACAAACAATTAGTAACTTTGATTTTCATTTTCATTTGAAAATTTTCAAAATTGAGAGTAAAAGATAACTTTATATGTTTTTTCTACCCTCTTCCTACCTTCATTGCCCGCAAAAGAAAACTCCTTTTAACTCTTACTTCATTATTTAGAATTGAATGATTCATTTATTTTGAGTAGGTATCAATCTATACAATTCTATAAAAAACAAAAAATAAAATTTATAATATATTTTTTGCTGCCCAGTTTGACATTGAAATTGAAAAAACCTTCTAACTTTTGCACCACTTATTGGAATGACATGAAATAAAGCTTCACATGTAGATTATGATGAGTAGCATCTATCCTAAAAATTTCATGAAAAATTTCCAAATTATAAAGTCAATAGTGCCCAAGTTCTCCTAAAACCCAAAGTGGGCTCCTCGCAAAGTGGAGGATATCTTTTTGGATGACCAAAATGAAAATTGATATTTTAGAGAAGCTTCAAAAAAAAATGATCCTACTTTGAGTGTTATTATCTAATGAAATATGCCCTTACAAGTCAGAAATTTTCAAGATGTGTACATAAGTAATTGACATTATAGATCCCACGGTTGAATTATTGAAAAAATCAAAAATTTGATCCACTAATTGTTTTATTGAGAGAGGTCAATTTCAAGCCATTTGAGCATGTTAAAATAAAGGAATTTTAGGGGTTAACCCCTAAACGCCCAAGGGGGTAAGGGCAAAACATAGATGTATTATAAAATAATACTTATGTAACTTTGATGAAGTTTGCTTCAAAAGAGAAAATAACAATCACGGTGTTTAGTAATCATCCATGTAGTCCGGTTTTTTTTAAATGGATTTTTATTTAATGAATTGAGAAGCATTTACCATTTAATATTCACCAAAATTACAAGTTTTATGCATAGATTTTAGAATTTGGTATGATTGGTTAAAAACAAACATTCTATTGTAAACTTCAAAAAAGCAATCTTTCCAAAGGAGAGAACATCATTAGTTTCCCAAAATAGTAAATTTTACAACACTAGCAAATATTGAAATGTTTGTCTTTAAAAAATTCTCCTTGATGGAGTTTAACTTGGATTGACATGATTCAGGTTGGGTTGGAAAGTAGACTTGATTTTCTATTACATATAAAAAGTTTTTTTATAAACATTTTTCTTTTCATCTCAGGTAGCCCGCAAAAAACGGGCAGCAAGCAAAAAATGGTCGATTGAGCGCTTAGGGGTTAATTAATTTGAAATTCAAATACAAATAATTAATAGAGAGCAAAAATTGAGTGTGAGGAGAATGTGAGTGTGCTCTATGCAAGACTAGTGTGACCTCTTTGTTGAATATAAAGCTAAGGTAGATTATTTTGAACATTTCTATGGCAAAGAGTATTTTTTTAAAATTGGTCTTTTTGCATATCTAAATGTAGGATCTTGTACTAGACTAATTTACAAATGTGTAAAACAAAATCTAAAAACTTTGACTTCACAAATTACAAGACATTTGCGTTTAACTTCTAAGTGTAAAAAACAAACTTTTTTGCACCTTGCATGACTAGATTATTTGGCTTTGAACTTTTTTTAACTTAAAATTTGTGCAATACAGAGTTTGGAAGTTTAAATTTTTATGGTGAAAAATTGAGTGAAATCTTTGGAAAAAAATCAAAACAAAAAATACTTAATTTTTGATCTTAAAAAAACATTAGATAGAAGAAGGTATGAGATTGAACAAAAACTTAAATTGTTAATAACCCTGCAATGAAATTGAAACACAATAATCCCAATGGTGAGATTGTTCTAGAAAGTAACTTTTTTTGCTTTGTGTGTTTGGAGACTGAAGTCCTTTGCATGCAACTCTGTGCGCTCTTTAGGGTTTGAATAATGAACAAACTTGTTTTCCAACATTTTTTTTTGAAAAAATGTTAAACTTGCATTCAAAAATGAAGTTTGTAAGTTATTTTTTCAAGAAGGTGCTTGAATTGCCCAACAAAACAAGATTGTCCATAATTTTTTCATAACTAGTTCAAATGGAATGAATAAAAGCTTCAAATGTAGACAGAACTATATCTTATAAGTTTCTCTTTTTTTTTTTCTTTTTTTTTCAAGTTTTTGTACAAAAGATTTGCTACTTGATCTCCCCAAGTTTGTGCTTATTTGGGCATAACTTTTGCTCCTAAGCATAGATTGGAATAAAAATAATATTCCCCAAAAGCTAATGGTTTATGAGGAAAAAAACTGAGGCCATAGGTACGTGCCTGAAATCCCATTTGTCCCCAAAGGGACAAAGGTCCTTAAATGGTTAATTAGGCCTAGCGGTCTATTCATGTATTATCAGCTTGCTTATCAAGTAACCTACTCACACTCCCTCAAGGTAAGGTATGTACATCCATCAGTGACACCAACCGTTTAGTGACATCTAAAATTAAACCCAAAAGTAAGCACTCATGCACCCAAACAAGACACACATGCACCCAAATTGGACACTTAAGTTGATATAAGGGAATAGAAATTATGTAGGTGGCCGTTTATGATTGTGTGTGACATTGTCTTTTTGTTGTCATGACATGGTCTTTTTGTTGTCGCTTTTTCAGGGGTCTAGTGTTCACAATAAGTCAATCTAGGGAGTTACTTTCAACAGTTCATAATTTATTCATATGATCTCAAAAATTTATTAAAACAATTTTGCTTGAATATGTACCCATTTCCTAACAAACACATACTATTACATTCTCAAAAAATTCTCCAAATTACCACATCTAAAGTAAGTGTCACTTTTGGATGCTTCTACCTTAGCTTCTCTAAATGCAAAGCATCCTCCTCTGCAATCTAAAACCAACAACAGTACAGAAGACAAATTGCAACTACAGGTTTGAATTTTGAGCTATTGTGGGTTTGTTTATTTTGTTTTTATTGTTAGTTTTAAAATATCTTGAGGAAGCCCATGGTGGGTTGTGTACGGGAAAACACGGCATGCGCAACGACTATCTTGCCTTCTATCAACATATATTGAAAGTTCACCACATGCCACTGGATAATGCAAACGTGCTGACGTGGACTACGTGATTGTGGTACATATATACATTTTTAAAGTACTGGGGTGGTCAAATCATTCAGAAAATGTTCACCAAAAGTCGGTCAAAAAGTTGACGGTCTAATCATTAGGGTTTGCATGAAGTGGATGAGGTTGATATGAAAGACTCAAATCTCAAGAATGAGTAAGGTAACCGCACCCATAACTGAGCGTTTAAGGGCGTTTAAGGGTTTAGGGTACTTTAGAGTCTTGGAAAATTCAGGAATTTTTTTACTAGGTTAGCCTTTCAAGAAGCTATCATGGAACATAATTTTTGTGGAAAAAGTATTGCAGATTATTTTACATTAAAGGGTAAAATTGCAGCTCATAGATCCCTATTAGCAGCTTTAGACTACCCTTGAAGCTGTTTTGATGTGTTCCTATACATGTGCTTGACGGTCCCAATCCCAACCATCTCACAGCAACTTAACAATTGACATGTGGCAAGATTTTCTTGTGCAAGGGACATTCACTGCTCTACTTTGGGTGCGCAATGAGTGGTGAACACCTCAAAAGTAGAGCTCCACTTTGGGGACTGCTCATGTATGGGTGCTGTTACCTTATGCAACAACTAAGTAAAAAGTGTCAAAAGTGTGTCCATTCCTTGTCTATCAAGGGGACCCATGGTTCCACCAACGTGAGATACTTTACTAAAATCTTTTGTTAAAAAACTGGTATTAGAGGACACATTGTCACATGTTCTAGTTTTTGTTACCTCCAACACTAACGTTTTTCTTTTGACTTTTTTTATGTGATTTAAAAATACTGGTAAGAAAAAAAAGGAGATTTAGATACAAAGTGACTGTTTGAAGGTAATTACATATATGGATATATCCACAAACTTCATGTTTTTATTACTATCTGATAAAAGGATTGTGTAGAGTTGCAAAAATATTGCAACAAAAGATAAAGAGCACTAAAGAAAGTGTGGCAAGAGGTGACACACGCTCTTATCAATGATTGGCGTCGTTGGTAGCACAGTTTTTTTTTCTGGACTCTTCCAAATTGTAGACGAGGGGGCAGTGCCTTTGAAAAAAGAAGGAAATTATAGGAAATTCTTTCTTATTTAATTCTTTTATGGGTGGCAATAGAAATGACATTTTTTTAGATAAGTAAAGATTATAGCATCACTTATCAAAGAAGAGTGCAAAATTAAGATAATGTCTGAAACACTTCAGGTTAAAAACATACAATATAATTTAGCCGATACAACAAGAAAAACTGGTAAAGTTCAAAAAAATTGCACAAAGTACTGAAAAGATAAAACTTAGAGCACCGTAGAATTTATACACTTTGGTTGCAACGAATCCACTAGCTAATACTTAAACCATCACAAATTATGAAGTAGCACGTATATCGGTAATAGTCTATAAATAATATTTGATCGAGTTCAAACTTTACTGTTCACAAATTGTGAGGTGACATAAATCACAAATCATAATGGTGAATGAAATGTGCCTAATTCAACACAAAATCACTAAAATATAATATATCCATGTCACTTTCTGAAATTCTAAAAATGTTAAGCAACCATGACTTTTATCAAGAACGGAAATATCATCTCATAAACATTGATTTTAACCTGGAATTTGTACGACTCTCGAATTTCAAGGCTTCACAAATTTTACAACCCAAATTATAATGAAACAAACGCAACCATTTATACAATGCTTCTTCAAAAATTCCAAACAAAAAACAAAAAGCATTTTAGACCCTGTTGTTTTATAATCAATCTATAATCAGAACCAAATAATATTTCACATACTAATCCTTCTAAGAGAAACATAACACCGTCTTTTGAGATATTGGAAACAAAATACTTAACACCATATTCGTTAATTTGGGAAAAACAAGTGTCTCACTTTGTACTCCACCTTAAACCCAAAAAATTACCTTAAACTCAATCCGAAGGTATTAGATTTAGTCTAAGCCACTTAGAATTTTTCCCTCGCAAATTTCTCCTCTCAGATGAGGACACGTGTATAAAAGAAAAGCACTAAGCTTGGTTTTAAGTGGCCACCTAAAACTTTCACCTCAAATTTTGAAAATCCCAAAATGTACCGTTTTTCCCAAATTAACAAATTTGGTGGTACTTTCTTTTTAAGGCATGTGCAATCATTGACCCTCCAAACCATCAAGTATGAATGTAATTTAAAGCAAACAATGCAACTTTTGAAACTATTTCTAACCTTTAAATGTCCCATGGGCATAGTAGATATATTGCCATATAATTGACATTTGTTATCAACAAGAAGTTCAAATTTGGAATCTCAAATTAGGGTTAAATTTTTTGGCAAATTTTTGCCTAAATCTTACCTTGCAAGGCCTCTGGCAACCATGACACTAGGAAAGTTGGGTGGAAAGTTGGATGAATTTGCTTGATCTTTACTTGAGCAAAAACTTGGTTTGGTAGACTTAGGATGAAAGTAGCTTATATTAGTAGTGTTTTGGATGAATTTCCACATATCATTCATTGTTTTCAATTTTAGGAAACTTTTCCTTACATGCGGGCATCCTAGGGTGCGGGTCGCTCTACCTTGATAAAAACAAAAATTTAACCCTATCTCAAATAGCTCACTAGAATTGCAGTGGTTTGGATTTCAACTTTTTTGTTGATCTCAAATAGAGTAAAAGTGTGTATCCATTTTTATTACAAAAAAACATCTTGTACTGTATTGGCCACAAAGGGTCTAACAAGCTCAATGAGCCCTCCAAACTGTAGATCTCATCATTTGAGAGCCTACATTTATTTTTATTGTAATATGAACCTCAATCAATATTACCTAAATGGGAGAACATAATGGTTGTAATTCAAAGAGATTACAAATTCATTAGGTATCATAATTAAATGTAGAGTGGGAGCACAGGAGGCAACATTTGGAGGTAGGATGAGAGAAAGTTTAACCACAAAACATGTGGTCTATTTGGTGTTGATTTTGAACTTACAAAAATCGAAGAGAAAAACATGACTTTATCACTTACAACAACCATTAGAGCGTGTGATCAAAAGTTGGCACTAATGACCGTTCAAATGCAAAACATGTGGAAATAAAATCAACGTTTTAACTGAAATTTCAAAGGCATTGACACAATTCTAAATTTTTGAATGATAAAAAGACATTAATTGCCACCTTACAAAAGAGTGGTTGATAAGAAAATCCTTGGAATATCATAGGTTTAGCAATGAGTGGCAAATGCTCAACAATGAGTAGTAAGTGGTGAATAGAGGCTAACTGTTGTATTGTGGACACTGCATTTGAGTGCATAGTGAGGGCACACGCAAAAGGAGAAATCAATTAGCATTATGTGCACATGAAAAATTAATTGAGGGTACACCTTACCAGCTTACCTGCCCCATAAGTTAATTGAATTTGTGTGACATCAGTTTGCAAGCCAAACGATAAGGGATAATTGAAATCTACTACGGGGGGGTCTTTGTTTATTTTTTGTCAACCTGCTACAAAAGGGGGTGGGGTGGGGAATTGGCAAGGCGGGGTTTTGGTTGCCCTTGAAGCTTAGTTGGGTTTTTTTTTTTGTTAAGTTCTCAGAGTTGGGTCGTTGGTCTTTTTCAGGGGATAGTGGATGTCTCTCTATTTTTTGTAGCTACTTTCAAACTATGTCCTTGTTTTTAGACATTTTGTGATTTCATGCTTAGTAGTAAATTCTTTTTTTGCAATACAATTTGATAGGCAAATTGTTGTTTGGCTCTTTTTCAAATGCAATATGAGTGGACCTCACATAGGTTGTGTTGCTTGTAAAAAAAAGCTACGTAGCACAAGGCTAAGGCAATTGCTATTATAAGGAGCTTTGGTTTGCAACCTCACAAACTCAACAAATGATTTCCACAGCCTCAATTTTTAACAACAATATCTCTGCCATCTGTTCCTGCAATCCTACAAATTATGACAAATAATTAGAGTGGTGACCAATAGTAATTTTCGAATGTTGAAACTAGGTGAAAGTTGATTGATTGGATGAACAATTTCAATGTAGATGAATTTTTTGGAGACAAGGATACGATTTATTTCAAGAATTGATACGTGTATTGATATATTTATAATTTGTGCATTGGCCAAGAGAAAAGCTCTATTCTTTGGAGTTAGCATAATCGCCATCTATATACAAATATATGAGTACAGTTGTTTTCATATTTGTATATGTCGTAGAAGAGTATGTGACAATGTCCAATGTTTGATGCTTTGTGGTAATGCAAAAACAAAATACTTTGAGATCATCATACTATATCAATAAAAAATATCTATTAGTAACATGCACCTTTATGACTATTTAGTTCCATGTAGATAAAGGCTCAATCACCTATTTGATTGCCTGGTTGGGCCATTTGCCTGTCCTCAATCCAAACTTCCTTGTATTTTAATTCTAAAACTTTTTGCTTTGCCACAAAGAATTTGCTAATTGAAATCAACACTACTTAATTTAAAACAAGCCAATGTTGGTAATTTTTGTTGTTGAGGAATAATAGGGCAAAACAATTAAAAACATTTAGTTCTAGTTTTGTGGTTAAAAGTTGTTTTGTGTTGAATTGGACAATACTACATTAGGGGTAGTCATGGCATTTTCATGCGCGCCCATGGAGAATGAGAACTTAGCGTTGTTGAGTCGCTAGTGGGTACTGGAGTTTCAGCTTTTCTTTGCGTGTGAAACTTCTCAGCGTCTCATTCTTCTCCTCTGGAGGTGAAGAATGAGTTAGCATGTGAACTTCTTACCATGGTCTACTTGTTTTCCCCGCTCGTGAATTGCTTTTCACCCTAGCTTTTTTTGCTCCTCCAATCGTTGACCATGCTACCTTTCTCTTAGTAAACCACTCTCCATTCTCCATTCTCATTCTCCAAAACACACAAATGAGGGTGTTATAGCATCTTCACAAAGAATGAACTCCTATTGGCTCTTGTTTTCTCTCCACAACTTCTCAATCTCCATTCTCTTTTCATTCTCTAAGAAGCCGTGACTACCCCTATTGATAAATAATGCTGATTTGTAAGTTGACCAGCAACAAAATTTGACTAGCAGTACGGCTATTTCTTTATGTCTTTAAGATACAAAGTCTTGGAGTAGAATTAGTAAAAGGATTGCAACTATAATTGATATATTTTTTGTCCTAACTATTACAGGTAATCATTTATTTTGCAGATGCATTACCACAAGCAAGAATAAGATTTCAACACAAAAATTGTTCCACTCTTAAATACTCTTGATAAAGCACTTAACTTTACTTGCAAAAAGATAATCCATTGTACATCATCAACAAAGAATTTGGCATAGGAAAGAGAGAGCTTCCTCTTGAACTTTGCCTTGTAATAATTGAAGTTCTAATGGTTTGATCAATGGTCATCTAATTCAAATTGTGATCTAATCCTTGAACAATAGTTAAAAATCATATCTGATTCTACCTAGATATTCCTTTAATTAGTTGCTATCAAGTTAACAAACCTATTATGGATGGTTAACACGCATAATAGCAATTAATTTTCAAGCTATATAAAACAAAGTGAAATCTAACTTACAAAGAAAATGTTGGTAATTCATTGGGCATTTAAGAGAAGAAGTTCCTTTGGACTAAAAAGCTTGGATCTTTGAAACATTAAAAGAAAGGGGCTCCAACTTCATTTTTGAATTTTTGTCATTCAAAATTTTATTTTTCTTAATTCAAGTAAAATACCAAGGGACAAACTATAAGTGACACCAAGCTTATACATTTCCTTCGAGAAGAAGATTCTACATTACCTGTTAGACAAACCCACCACCTTTGAGTCCATCTCACGAAAGCGAGCTAATTATATTGAGCATTTTGTTTACTAAATTCTTTTGACCCAGGACTAAAGATTGATTGAGAGAAAATGGATAAAATCCCCAAGTGAACTCTCTTTGCCACTAGAATTGAAGGATAAATTTGTCAATATTCGGATGAGGTCTATTACTCATAGACAAACAAAAGGATGAACATGCAGAATCTATCTAATGTTGTTATTATTCCTTTTTTGCATGCATTTTAGTATGTGTTGTCTCTACTAATGAAAGAACAAGAACAAGCAACTATGCTACAAGAGGCTATGTCCTTGTAGCATTGTAGCTTGAATAATAATTTTATTCCTTTTCATGTTCTTTGAAGTAGTTTGCTATTCAAACAAAATACATCAAACTTCTAAGGTAGCTTTCATTGACTTAAAGCCTCCTCCTCTAGAGTCCATAGTCAAGAAATAATGGTGGTCATTTGACCCACGCACATGCAACTCTAAATTGAAGTTTAGGGTCCTGATCCGGGATTACGGGGAGCCTTTTTGGGGCCAAGGGCCTATACATGAGAGAGCCCTCTCTCACTTATAGGCTCCCCATAATCTCAGATCAGGACCATAAACTTCAGTTTAGGGTCGCATGTGCATGGGTCAATTAACCCCTAAATGCCCAAGCAACCAGATGTGGGTGTTTACAAAACTTTGAAGATGAACAAAACCTTATTGAATCACTATTTTTGGTATTTTTTCTATACAAGTTTGTTTTGAAGTCTATTTTTAACATCAAAAGCCTGATTTTGAAAATGAATCTTGATAGTTTTTCTACTCAAGATTTTATACAAGGGTGTCCAGTGCAATCTTGAGTTTTTTAGTGTTGGAAGATCTTGAAAATGAGAGTCAAATACACTAGAGCTTGGAGAAAAATGCACATTAAAAATCCATTTAAAGAAAATTTAGGAGTAGATTTTTAAAGTTATAAATTGATCAAAGTTAGACATGTAATGACCTTAAAACTCATATTTTTTTGGTGATCAAATTTTTAGATTTGACACGTGAAATGAGGGTTGGAAGACTTCAAGTCACTTTTGCACTTTTAACACCCCTTGTAACACCCTCATGTTCAAACATTATAATCTTTCAAACCATGAGTGATATTGTTATAATTTCTTTTTCCATGTAATCTCCAACACTTATAGGTTAAATTTGTATAGTAATAATGAAAAAAACTTGGATAAAATTTGTAAAAAGGTTGGATGATTGTTTCATTTCATGAAAATTTCAAGAAACTCAAAAAGGCCTTGAACACGATATTCATTAAATTGGAAAAAAACGAATATTTTGGGAATTCTTGCCTTTTTTTTGTCAAGTGTGCACTTGGCTGTTTTCCAATGAAATGAGATGTATATCTTCCAAAAATTTGCTCTTTATTACCCAAGAAGCCGAGAACCTTCCATATTTATGCTCTTTATTACCCAAAAAGCTGAGAATCTTCCAAAATACGCTCTTTACTACCCAAAAAGCCAAGAATGAGACCTATTTGTTCCACAAAATAACAATATTTCTGAAATTTTGAACACAAAGTTCATTAACTATATTCAAGTTGACCTCCTTAAACATTTAAGTTCACCTCCTTAAACATTCAAGTTGACTTAAGAGGTTTTAGGTGAAATACAGTTTGGCATATTTTTTTCCAATTTAATGAATATCGTGTTCTTAGGCATTTAGGGGTTAAGCTCTAATTTTATCATGGTCTTCAGTTGCTCCAAATATTCCTCCAAAATTGAAACGTTTGTCTAAAATAACTTGAAACCTAAAGACTCCACAGTAACTAGAACTCTAGTAATAAAAACCAAAAATAACGTAACCTTCATTTAGAGGTTCTAGACTTTGACAATTTGTGTTTACATTAAATATAACACTAGAAACCTCATATTCAATCAAATGCGAGATTGGACATCTCTCAAAATAATTAAAGGAGACATAAAAAATTTCTATTAAAGGTTAGTTTTGAAAGATTTTATTGCAATTTAGGCCAAGTTGACCTAAATTGCAGTAAAACTTTCTAATTTTAAGTAAAATCTGAAAGGTTTTACGTCAATTCAACTCAAATTGAGTTTAATTAACATAAATTTTTTTGTCAACTTTCCTTTACATTACCTCTCATTTCAATGGAAAACTCCCATTTTACTAAATATGAAGTTTACAAGAAAAATGGCAATAAACAACTAAGTAGTTTAGTTGTTGTGTAGTTATTGTGACTATACGTAGTCATTTCATAATTGTTATATGGTCACATATGGTCACAATAATTGCACAACAACTAAATTACTTAGTTTTTTATTGCTGTTTTTCTTCTAGTATAACCACTATGTGATATATGCACTTTCATCACACTCTATAATGCTTACATACTTTGGAAGGTGTTTATACAGCCTTATAACTTTTATTTCATTTTGTTTGGTGTTTTTTTATAAAGTCCTTGGTTGCTAAGAAACCTATGTGGATGCCATATTGACAACATTTGAAATAGATCCCTTTTCATGGGAAAAATATAGTGCACGTCCCTCATAACATTCAGGAGCACTAGTAAAGGCTGCCCTCGAAGAGAATGGTGCGGAATATTCTACACTATTCTTTAGCTATGGGGACACTTGGTTGAATTTGTCAGAGAGTTTATGAAAGAGAGGCTCAGTTTAGAGCACATACATCAATGTGGGGGCCCAACCATGTAAAAAGTTTTTTTTTTTTTTTTTTTTTTTTGTCATGATGATGTTTGTGGGTGGTACCTAAAGAGAGGAAAAGGCAGCCTTTCTTCAGGCTGCTGAATGTTATGCTAGACAGAGGTGCTCATTTTGTATTGATTCAATAGAATTTCATACAAAAAATATATTGACAATAGTTGACATCATACAAACAAGTTATTCAACTTTAACCGCACAAGGACCAAGCCTTTTTTTATGTGAAAATCACTAAAAATTGCCACTTCTAGGAAATTTAGAAAAAAAGGATTTTGTGTTTTCTTTTTGGAAAATCCAATTGTAGGATCTTACCCCAGACTAGAAGTGGTACTTGTGGGAAAAAACTCATATCATTCCAGATGGAGGGGAGTGAGATATTTACATCTAAAGTGAAAAAAAAAAAAGGATTTTTTCCATGCTGCCCAAAAATTTCAGAAGCCTTTGACCACTCTTATAACAAAAAAATTGCTCTACCCAAAGTTGCTCTTTAATTTTTCCATGTAAGAGATCAAGTTAGGTATGTGTAGGAGAATTTTCAAATCAATTGGAACTATACAAGACATGGGAAAAAATAGTAAGTAAAAAGAAGTAGAGAATGAGTCAAAACACTAAATTGTTAAGAATTTAATTATGGAAATGAAAAATGCTAATCCCAACGGTGATAATGTTGTGATAAACAATCTATTTCCTTTGCTTTAATTCATTTTCCAAAATAATGAAAATTGAGTAAAATAAAGGACTTCAAAGTTTAGTTTAGAGTAGAGATTCCATAACTGCCCACAAACAAAAACTCTCATAACTTTCATGTCATTGATTGAAATTGAATGATTCAAAGCTTTTCACGTATAAAAAAGTCTAAAGAACCAATTCCATATTTATATTTTAAAAACAAGTACTTTTTAAAGAGGTTTTTGGGCTGCCTAGACGGGATGTCCTCCCCAAATTTTCAAAATTTCATGCATAACTTCTTCATTAAATGTTGGAATGAAGAAAAAATTAGATGCCCACGTAGATCTTTGAATTCCTCACCTTCAATAAAAGTTTTAGAAAATCACACAAAGTAGGTTAGCCATAGGTACATGCCCAAAGTCCAACTTGTCTCCCAAAGGGACAATGGTCCTTTAGGGGTTAAGAACACGGTCTTCTCCCAACTGTTTATATGTGATCCAAAAGAACACATTGCAAAACCCACATGTAAATCCATAATTTTGTTCTCCTCTAAAACGCGCCAATGGCCAAGATTGACTTGACCATCACATAATTTTATTGGCACAAATCTTTGACAAAGAGAAAAGGGAATTGATATATGTACCCCAAGTATTTGTTGTATGTATACCAGGGGGTAAATTTTAAATATTTATCATCAAACTGTTGAATTTGGATAATTTTGATTTACCTTTGGATTTAGAGAGCCTGATTTAGTCTAGAACTAGAGTGGAGGACATAATCAAACAACATCAAAATAGGGGGCATTTTATATCTTTTACTTTTTTATAAAGAAAAACTTAGCTTTTCCTCTTAGGCCCCCATAAATACGTCTGTGAAGTACACCCAAGTGGAAGGGAGGGGAAGAAAGTGCGGAGAGGACGCATGAAGGACACAAGGAGGGCTAAGGCAGGATGCTCTAATTAGGACCATGCTCTAATTTGGACCAACTCTAGGAAGGGTTGACATTTTAGATCAAATATCTATTATTGTCATTGATGAGTTAGGAACTTGCTAAGCTCACCTAACTCATCAATGATAGTAATAGAAATTTGATCTAAAATGTCAACCCTTCCTAGAGTTGGTCCTAATTAGAGCATCCTACCTTAGTTGGTTGATAATTGGTCAATCTTACCCCGGTGTACACGTAACAAATACTAGGTGTTGTACAGTACCCAGAAGTAAACATACATATTGCCCTCTTTTGGCAGTGAAAAACTTGCCTAAAATTTGCATGATATAAAGTATAATTGACATTTTTTTTTGTGCATCACAATTTAGTAATTCTTATGTAATCCCAAACAAGCATACCAAATTTTAGTTTCAAAAAACCTAAACTCCATCTTTAATGAATTTTTTTGTATCAAATTCATGGTTTATATGTGATAATTAATTGAAAAAATTGGTGATGAATTTTTCAGATTTAATTGCATGGGTGTGTATGTAACATCCATATGCACATCCTCCATGCTAAAAAGAAGCCTATTAAGCAACAAAAATGTGATCTTCAAAGGATTTAGTCAATTTTAGTGTGACTTGTGATATGTCCAAAATTTTGTAAAATAGTTATTTTTATTTTTGAACTTTTTTCTCACCAAGTAAACATAATATCATGTTCAAAACCATAAACTTAGTCACAATGTATGAGTCAAATAGCAAAAATTGATTATCATACAGAAATATTTGTTTTACAAAATTTTGGACTTATCACAAGTCACACTAAGTCCTTTGAAGATCACATTTTTGTTGCTTAACCCCTAAAGGACCAAAGTCCCCTTGGGGGACTTTTGGGATTTTGGGCATGTACTTATGGCTAAACTACTTTGTGTAATTTTTGAAACTTTTATGGAATATGGGGAATTCAAAGATTTGTGTGGGCATCTAATTTTTTCCTCATTCCAACATTTATTGAAGAAGTAAAGAATGAATTGATGAGAATTTTAGTTCGGCGGGCAGCCCAAAAACCTCTTAAAATTTTGCATTAAAAAAAAATTTATAAAAAATTATAAAAAAAAAAAAACTAAAGTTAGTTCTTTAGACTTATGTATATGTGGGAAGTTTTGAATCATTCAATTCTAATGGATGAGATGAAAATTATGAGAAGTTTTAGTTTGCATGTAGGTGTGGAGAATCTCAAAACAATGCCTACAAGCAAACTAAAACTTCTCATAACTTTCATCTCATCCATTAGAATTGAATGATTCAAAGCTTCCCACATATACATAAGTCTAAAGAACTAACCTTAGTTTTTTTTTTTTTTAAATGCAAATTTTTAAAAGGTTTTTGGGCTGCCCACCGAACTAAAATTCTCATCAATTCATTCTTTACTTCTTCAATAAATGTCGGAATGAGGAAAAAATTAGATACCCACACAGATCTTTGAATTCCCCATCTCCTATAAAAGTTTCAAAAAATTCCGCAAAGTAGTTTAGCCATAGGTACGTGCCCAAAATCCCATTTGTCCCCAAAAAGGGGACTTGGTCCTTTAGGGGTTAAGAGATTTCTTTTTAGCATGGAGGATGTGCATATGGATGTTACCTATACACCCATGCAATCAAATCTCAAAAATTCATCACCAATGTTTTTCAATCAATTATCATGTACAAACCATGAAGTTGATACAAAAAAGTTCATTAAAAATGGAGTTTAAGTTTTCTGAAACTAAAATTTGATATGCTTGTTTGAGATTACATAAGAATTACTAAATTGTGATACACAAAAAAAAATGTCAATTATACTTTATATCATGCAAGTTTTAGGCAAGTTTTTCATTACCAAAAGAGGGCAGTAAGTATGTTTACTTCCGGGTACTGTACATACATCAATCCCCGATCCCCATAGAGAAAAAAGGATTGATTGGGAAAAGTCCTAATTTTCCTTTTAAATTAGATAAACCTAAGATTCCATTATTTAAAACGGGTTTTGAGAAATGACATAGTAACCATCTAAAATCCCTTGTTTAGGTTAAGAAATAATTTGTTTACAATGATCGAAAATACGGTAAGAGGGCAAGGATGAAAGGGAAGTCAAGTCGAGCTTCATCCATCCAAGGCAACAGCGAAGCAGCTGAAAGCCTGAAACTCTGAAAGGGATGGAATTACGGAGACAAAATGCCGACCGTAGATGCTGGCAAAACCAGGGGTATTGCTGCGGTGGGGGGCACATATCCTGAAAGCCATTAAGCTTACTTTTAATAACCAGAGTGTTTATGATTACGAAATAATTCGACCACTGTTGCGGACATGGGCCGGCGTAATTCAGGGTGTCGACCCCTATTTATGTCACCTTGTCGCCTTGACTTGTCCCCATGTCCCTCTACTCCGGCCTGACCGCCTCCTGTACATTTGTGTGTGTGTATGTAGTGTATGTATGTATGTATGTATGTATGTGTGTATGTGTATGTATGTGTATATATGTATGTGTATGTATGTATATGTATGTATATATATTTATATGTGTGCATGTGATTATATATTTTACCATTTAAACATTTGTGTTGACAAAAATGAAGGGGAATTCATTGCAACTCATAAAACATAAATAAATTCCATCTAGAAACGGCTTGGAGCTGTTAACCATTAAAGGCCATTGATTATGTTTCATCAAAAAACACTCAGAATGAATCGTTTTGATAGCAAAGGCAAAAAAAATTTGAAAATGAAATCTTCGTGCAATTTATTGTAGGGTCTGATAGTAGATTACTTTGTTATGTTGTTGTAAACATATGTAAGATATTTATGGCATAAATTGTGAGATTATAAGGTTTGAAGTGAGATATGGTTTATTTGGAGTGCATTCAAATTTTGGACAGCTCTAATTTGGGGAGGCTGTTACAACAATTAATTTCACTTCTTTTATTGTAGTTTTTTTTTTTTAATAAAGCTTTTCATATGCTTAAAAAGTGCATAGCATTTTGATTGGAGAGCACATACCAAAAAAATAGAATAGGAAACTATCTTCAAGAAAACTCTCATTCAAAGTTGTTTTTTCAACAGTTTTTACCTTCCACATACAATAATCTTTTCAAAATGTGAATAATGGAGCTTTAGATTTTAGCCGGCTTTAGAGGAGGGAAAATAATCCACCAAAAATTGTGGCTTTGATAAGCTTGACCAACTTAGGGTCACTTCCAACAAAGGTGAAGTAAAAGGGAATAAGCAAAAACAATGGCCTTCATGAAATGAGGTTGGGTCAAATCTAACAAGGAAATATTTTTACCCCTCAACATTGCGCAAGATCCCAAAACTTTAGCTAGAGTGTAAATTTTTGCCCATGTTGCCCCTTGAGCAAACAAAACTAGATGTTTTATCATAACTAGTTTTATACACATCATAATGGTTTGAAAATGTTTGCATTGAAAAGTTACTCCTTGGACACACATCCTATAATCATTTTTGTGAAAACATGTTTGTTATTTTACAAATAGTAGCTTGCCCAAAATTGCTATGTTGCCAAAAAAAACACAATTTGGGCCTTTAGGGTTTAAAGAGCCCAAACAAAAAAGAAAGCAATAAAGATTGATCTAAGATTATCTCTACTCAAGATTTATGATGTTTTTTAGGATAATTAGAAATGCAACATAATAAATGTTGTTTTTACAAAAGGGTCAATGTCCACAAACAAAATGGCTATACTCTTATGTTATATCAACAAAGTAGAATCAACCTTTGTGCTAGTAGCTTATGAATCATAATGGGTAATTCAATTTGTTGTTGTTGTTCCACAAATAGGAATGTGCACAAATGTATGTTGCTCTACCTTGTTACAAGATAAATTTAAGTAGGTCTACATGGCTTCTTTTAAATGAAGGCCTAGGATAAGGTTTGGTTGGTGTATCTTGGGCTTGTTTTTAAACCCTCACTTTCTTGGGCAATGTTTAGCCTTTGTTTGCTGTGATTGTCTTAACCCCTAAAGCCCGAAGGGTGTTGCAAAGAAAAATAAGACCAAAACTATCATTTTTTGATAATTTATTTGAAATTCAAAATAAATACTTTAAAAAAAAGTTTCAACCTTACAAAAGTGTAATATACAAGTAAGGCAATGTGTAAAAAATAATCAGCCCATTTGACCGCATAGATTGTAAGGTTATAATGTTTGAAGTGAGAAAAACAATTTTTTTCATCCTTGCAAAACAAGGTTAGTTGACTTCAAGCCCTCCTAAAGTAAAAATTTTGCTCTACACAAAAACACGCTTTTTGGCCATTCACAAGTATATGATGTTAGGTTCACTCATCAAAAAAATTAGAAGCAAATATAGAAGTTAGCTTAATTTAAATCACCCTGCAATGCAAGGAGGTTCAAAGAATTGGCAATACACTAGTCATTCTTTCATGATTTCTTGTGCAATGAGGAAGTCTTTTAGTTGAAATCCAAACTACAAAAAGTTAGGGGCAAACAGTCAAAATAAGTTAAAAGTTTCAAGAACTTTGAATTTATAAATTGCAAGATGATAGGGCCTGAAGTTAGAAGAAACAATTTTTTCTTGAAACAACTTGGACATAATTAACAAAGTTTAACTCCTCTTAGAATGTGATTTGCAAGCTCAAAGGTTTTTTTTTTGAAAATTGTATATAATATTTTATTAGTTGCATGCACGCCAAGTTTCAAAAGTTGATGAGAGTTTTAGCATAAGATTCTTCAAAGATGCCCAAACGGCCCAAGGTGCCTAAATTCTTTTGGGCAGCATAACTTTTTACTCTAGCATCTAATAGGAGTTTTTTCTTTCTTCACACAAAGGCATTCATTGTGTGCACCTTGTTTCCAAATTTCAAGAACATCTACCAAAAATTGACTTCATAGGAACCTACCCAAACTTTCAACCAATTGTTGGACAAACTTTTATGGTTTAGGGGTTAATGTTATCAATCTTGTTTCTTTTATATTTTGTTTCTTATTTCATTACAACTATGAGTGACCTAGTTTGGTGCAATAAGACGGATGCAAATATTGTTGAGAATTTTGGTCCACATATTTATGGACAATATTTTACAAGCAATTCTCTACCTTTATTATACAAGACAAGTGGAGATGCTCACTAGGGAATCCTAAGCAACTAGTTCATAATGATTGCAAATATCCATAATGATTATGAAATGACTTGATTATAGTTGTTGTGAACATTTGCAATCATTATGAATTAGTTGTTTAAAATATGTTTTTTTTGTGACTTTAAGAATTCAATTAACCCTTCAAAGATCACACACATTTTCACAAAACCCTCTAGAAACCAGGGTAGCAAACTAAAATGTGTAGTTGAAACAAATGTGGACCTAAATTGCATAATCCAACCGTACAAACAGGAATGGCACCTTGTTTACTATAAATTGTCGAAATTTCAACTAGATCTTTTGTTGGAGGTGACATATTATAATGATTGAGTGAGATGTAGGTGGAAAATCTTTAGTTTTTCATGCTTATGTGGTTTTGGATCTTACGGCTTCATACAAGCTTTGCTTGAGAAGAGCCTTATATTTCTAAAAAGTAGGGTTTTCCACCTTTCTAATAATACTAGATTCACACAAAATGGATAAAAATAGCAATCATAGGGTGTAGCTAAGTGGAAAAAACGGTCAAAAAACCCACTTTATCTGCTACCCTCAAACAATTCTACAAGAAATTTGATAAATGCTATGGAAAATCCAATCGGTGAAAACAATCAAGAATCAACCTTAAATGTAAGATGACAAATTTCAAAAATGAAATGATAGCACAATTTCAATAGATCTTCAAATACTATAATTATACTACTATTGTACAGTGAAACAATACAAGCATATTTCTTAAGCAATTTGAATTTTTTTAAGACCGCACAATTGAAATGTGGCATCCTTGTTGGATGTTTCACTTTTTGTGTTGTTGCTTTGATCCATCTTTGACCAAATATGAATATATATTTTGAAGTCATGCCATATAAACACCATTGTTTATCAACTTGTATACCCAATTCTAATATTGTTTTTCTGGTTGAATGCAAAATTCTTGTGATCACAAACGTTCTTCAAGAATAATTTCCAAATTATTGAGCAATTTTACTCTATAGTCCAAAAATCACTCTGCTGAACCAAAATATGATTCGGGGTCTCTAAAGGGTTAAGAGTCTACCACAAGGCCAACAAACTTGCCACGTTGCAAGAAATGTCAAACCTAGTAACTACCCATCACCAAAATTTCTTGGTAGTATTTGTGGAATGGGCTTTTACATAAGAATTGTGGCATTGACCTAAGAGGAGGTTCAAAGCAACTGCCTTGCCTCATGGAATTCCGATATTTGTATGGGCAGTTCTCTCCACCCCAATTTGAATGAGAGAACTGGGAAATTCTAAGGGTATTTATATGCCAGTCACCTTCCACTTTTGTTATTTCCACAAATTTATTTCCTACTCAAGCAGCTCAAGCACAATTATGCACAACTCGCCAATTGTGTATAACTTTTTCAATTTTCCCCTGCAAATACTACCTTTCGCGTGATAAACTCCTTGTTTTTTTGAAAATTTTGCATACAAGGAAGCTACAATATATGGGCTTGTTCGGTGTGATAATGGCAAGTTTTTTCCATGCAAAACCACGATTTCTTAAGAGAATACCAAAAACTTTTGCACATGAGCAAGGTGCAGAAAAGTGCAAAGCATGGGCTTTATTGCTTGAGAGCATCCCCAATGTAGCCTGAACACTAGCACGGAAAATTTTGTCAAACCGTTTTTGACTGCGGCTCACTTACAAAGCAGGGGCATTTTCCAGCCCACCAACTCCCAATGCAGACAAGTTATGACATTCACTAACCACAGCTTTTTAATTGTTTATACCTTTTTTAAGTGTTTGTGTGAGGAGATTCATGTCAGAAACATGTGAAATTGCGTCAAGGTCAAAGAATTAGACACTGTGGAGTGGTATGCAGGACTCTCCAAAATGTGCAAATAATGCAGGGGAGGGGCTCTTATGTGGGGAGGCCTAAAAAATTCAGTTGCAAGTAACTGCTCCATTGAAGCCCTGATTTTCACTCAAGCTAGGTCTAACAATCTGTAAAAAGTTTTCTGTGCCTTGTTACGGCTACATTGGGGATGCTCTTAGAAGATAAGAAGCATGGATTTGCATGTGTCAGAAAAGGAGGAAAAGGACAAACTATATCGTGAAACCATATGCGAGAACTCAAATATTTTCCTTTGTAAAAAAGAGTTAAGGAAAAAATAAACTTTACCTATTGAATACACCTAGACTTGAAACTCCCTATTTTGAATGCATCTAAACCTCCCAATAGGAGGTTTTAAATCTAGGGGAAAATACAATTTTATATAAGCTTTTTTGCAAGTAGACCTGCGGTTTTCTCTCACAAATAAAATATATATTTCTGGAGGACATCCAAAAGCTTTTTGTACATTGCTAAATGCAAAAAACTTCGCTAGAGGCGTTTTGAGTAAGTTTTTGGGAGAGGAGACAATAAATTGCAAATTTGAAGTGCAAGATCTATTTTTAAAACCATTGTAAGAAATGCAAACTCTTCTCATGCAAAAAGGGTTAGATTAAACCCTACATGAGAATTTTTTTTTGCTGAGAAATATATAGAGGGTTTAAATTCCCTAGTTATGACACATAATATGGTGGTGTGGCATGAAGTTTTCAACCCTCGCATTAGAGTTGATTGGGAATTGAGCTTCTTTGCCTTCTAATAAGTCTCCTTCTTTTGTGGTACATGGACTTAAGATGAAAAAGTTCTAGTTCTTTATAAACAATAATACAAGTGAAGTACACCAATAAAGAGTAATTGGATCCAAAAAGAAATTCAAAATTTCCAAATTGGGTTTTCTAGTAGTATACATCTTCATTCTAAAAAGTAAAAAATTCATTGTAAGAAAACTTGGAATTTTCCATCTTGTATCTGCATTTGAGAAATAAAGGGTTTGCAAAAAGATGGAAACACTCATTTCCACATTCAATCGAAACGCAAGGTTTTATAGTCAAGATGAAAAGAGAGCCTTACACATGTTGCAACCACATCAACAAGCTTTAAAATGTTTGCAGTACGTGTATCTCCATTAATTGGTACAAAATACCTTCTATGGGCTTTCTGGCATTTATATAATATTGAACTTCAAGATTTTTTTGCAAGTACTATATTGTTCAAATAATGCAAAAATGTTCCACCTTAAGTGCTCACTTTATTTGTCCAAAAGCAGCCTTTCAAATAGGACTTAAATTAGTTATTTACATATAAATATTTTAAATTACAATGGTTAGAATTTTGTGATTTTACAATCATTGCGTTATTCATTAAATTGGGAAAAAGTTACATTTTGAGATTTTTGAATTTTATGTTTTTTTTAAAGATTACTCATTGAACTCTCTTTAAAAAACATAAAATTCAAAAGTCCCAACTTTTCCCAATTTAATGAATTAAGTGTTGATCACTTAATTCACAAGCAATCCTTCGTAAACATTGTATTTTTTCTAAATTTATATCGTATGAATAAGAATGGATTTGAGTTACTAAAGATTCTGCTTGCAATGATGTCACTCTTTGTGAGAGACAAGGGCATTTTATCGAATCCTATAAAGTTTTACTTTTTGATGTTTAAACCCACCCCAAAGTATAAATTTTCCTGTTATGTTCAACAGAAGACACCCTCAAATATTTCTATTCACTCAAAATACATTTTAACGATCCTATCATATGTATATGCAATTTTTGTTTTGTGGATTTGAAATAGAATCTACCTTATAGTATCTCTTACTTAGTTTCTACATTTAATGCTAACAACCTCCACAAGAACCTATTTCATGAACATAATATTTGGATCTTTATTAAAAACTCTTTTGTTAGAAAATATTTGCTTAGAGATAACACTTCATTAACCCTTAAAGGATCATTGTCTCTTTGGGAGACAAATGGGATTTTGGGCAAGTACCTACAGTCTCAATTTTTGTCTTGATTTTTTTTCTTTTTTTCTTTTTTGAATATGGAAAGAAAAATTAGCTTTTGGGAAACATAAATTGTATTCCAATAAATGCTAGATAGCAGAAGTCATGCCCATATAGGCACAAATTTGGGGAGTCCGGGTAGCAAATTTTTTTTACAAGAACTTGAAATACTTTTTAATTTGGTTTTCTTGTAGATTATATCTTTGTCTACATCTGAAACTTTGATTCATTCCATTTGGACTAGTTATGAGAGAGTTATGGATAATCTTGTTTCTAGGGCAATTTAAGCATCTTCTTGAAAAAACAACATATAAACTTCATTTCTGAATGCAATTTTAACATTTTTTCAAAAAAAATTTATTGGAAAGGGTGAAGATTGCTTGCTAGAACAATCTTACCATTGGAATTATTGGGTTTCAATTCCATTGCAAGGTTATTAACCATTTAAGTTTTTGTTCAATCTCATACCTTCTTTAGCCTAATTTTTTTTAAGAAAGAAAATTAAGTATGTTTTGTTTTAATGTTTTTCCAAAGATTCCCAACTCAACTTCTCATCGCAAAAAAATAGAGTTTCAAATTCTATGGCGCAAAAAAATTTAAGTCAAAAAAGTTCAAAGTCAAATGATCTAATCAAGCAAGTTGCAAAAAAGTTTGTTTTTTACACTTTAAACGCAAATATCTTGCAATTTGTACAATTAAAGTTTTTGAATTTAGTTCTCCACACTCTTATAGAAGTTTAGTAAAATCCTATGGTTAGATATGCAAAAAGACCAAATTTCAAACATTTTTACTCTTTGCTGCAATTTTGAGGGTCTTTTGACAAATTAAAGGCCATGATCCTTTAGGGGTTAAACTCATGATAGACTTTCCTGTTTAATTTTTTCTAATAAACTCAATGGCATTTTGGACGGTTAGAAAGTTATATCAAAGGTTTCTGTGTATGATAGCACAAATTCGATTGATTAACCAAGTTCATGTTGCAATTTGTTATAGCGAGTCTTATAAATTATAGTTATTTGTAACTTTTACCATTGGTCTCACTTAAACACAAAAGCACTTCAATCGTAGCAATGTTTCATTATAGGAAAGGAAAAAGCGAAATAAAAAAATAAAATCTTGATTGCAACTTATCGTGCATTTTTTTCTACATGTCTCTTTCAAGTTGATTTTTTATTTGAAGGAAACTAGTTGGACACATAGTTTAGTAAAAGCAATTTGTGAAGGGATTAAAAAACGGAATTGAATTGCTTAACCCTTAAACAACACATCTAACCCTAGAGGCTTGGCATTTATAAGTTTTTTTGTGAGCAAAGTTGTCACATAGTTTCCCTATGCAAAGGTTCTCCCATTCAATTCCAGCAAAATCAGAGTTTTCTATGCTTAATTACTAGCAATGTGTTCTCAAAGTGTTGGAGGGACCATTTGATTCTTGTTCTAAGCTTCAAATTGATTCTCCATATGATCTATTGTGGTAGAACATGCATCCATGTGTCATAGGCATGATATGTTCACATCCCAATCTTAACTTGCAACCAATCATCAATTGAAAACAAATGCTTTTGTATAACCTACAACATTTTTGGAATTTTATAAGTTGCAATGGCTATCCATCAAACCACAAGGCAGAGCCTTTACGGTTCTTGGAGTGCTCAATTTTGATATTGGTTTCCTTAAGAGTTGTATCCAACATCGTATTCCAACTTGTATATGTGCTTCTTATTCTTTTTGTAATTCTTGGAGTTGCCCTTACAAGAATTCAAAGTTTTACTTAACCCCTATAGGATCAAATGTCCCCTTGGCAGACAAATGGTTTTGGGCATGTACCTACATCTGAATTAGTTTTTGAGATTTTTGAAACTTTTATTGAAGATGAGGAATTCAAAAATCTATGTAGGCATCTAATTTTTTCTTTGTTTCCACATTCAACAAAGAAGTTATTTAGAATTTTCCAAAACTAGGGGAGAAGGGGCAATTCGGACAAGGCCTCTCCTTTGTAAGTGGGTGTTGACTCCAAAGAGGGTAAGCTGTTATGGGCACAAGGTGTAGGCACTTGGGCAAAGGGGAGTGGAGTGGAAGGGGCCATTTTTGGAAAACTCCCAACCCTCCATTTGGATGACAATATTTTGTGAGCGTAAAATGGTGAGCCAAGAATTGGTGAGTAGGAACCAATTTTGAGCTAAAAAAAATTGAAAAACCTAAAAAAAAGATACTTTTTCAAAAGATAAGAGTTTAAAATACACAATTGTAGGACCCTATGTACACGGTTACAAGTGTAATTGAGTATTTTGACAAAAAACCTAAGCTCACGGCACACGGCTCAGAGATTCCTGCTCACCATATAGCATTCTCTCCTCCATTCCTTTTGCCCCTTGTAGAATTTGGTATTTTAACCTTTTGAGCACTCTGTGTATTTGTTTATTGACTTCTTTTTTTTCAAGTTGTAGTAGGCTAAGATTCCTTAGTTTTCACCATTTGGATCAAAATAATTTATATTTTTGAATTTTACATAAATCCTCCAATTTTGCCTTATGTATTTGCAATTTCATTACCTCCCGGCCAATGTGCAGGGAGATTTTGAGGTTCTTTGGCAAAAAGCCTACATTTCTCATTTTCATTTGGTTTTCTCAATGAATGCACTCACTATTCCCTATATACTTACATTATAATTATAAAATTCCCAAAATAGTAGTCGGTTTTAAGTTGGTTGATTTAAATTTCAATTATTTTTTTGCACATTTCATTTGGCTGGCTTTCTATTATTTTTTGGCTCTCCCTGTATATTGCCCAGCATTGCGAGATTTTTTGAAGTATGTTGCACACCTCAAATTGATCTAAAAATTTTCACACAAATACCTAACTTGGTCTTGAACATGGAAAAAATAAACCTAAACTTTGCACAGAGCAATTTTTTTACTATTAGAGTGGTCAAATGCTTCATAAATTTTCAAGTAAAAAGGAAAAAAACTTTTTTCTTCACTTCAAATGTCAATATCTCACTCCTCTCCATGTGAAATGAGCTGATTTTTTTCTCACAAGTACCTTTAGTAGTCCAAAAAGCACTACAAGGAAACCATGGTCAAATCTACAAAAAGTGAAAAAGATTGTGACCTAATTTACAATATACTGTACACTAGGTCACAATCTTTGTCAAATTTTTACAGATTTGGCCATGGTTTCTTTGTAGTGAGGTAAATAAAAACATGTTGGATAAACTACCAAGCAAGCTTGCTTGGCAAACGTTAGGTATGTCAATGAGATAGAATTTCTCAATCTCAAAAGGTCAAACTTCTGTGGTTATAATTAATGAGTCCATATGAATTTGAAATCAGAACATCCCACTTTTGATATTATAATATACTATAGGGTAGGAAGCAAATTATTACTTTTACCTTGCCTAAAAATTGTACCGTTTTTCCACCCTAGCCCAAAAACAAAAATAGATGTCCAGTGGATAGAACCCAGGGCCCCATTCATCTCGGTAGGGGCAATGAGGGGATCAATTCACCCAAGGCCCGAACAGCTGGTTCCCTCACGATAGCTGGAGCCTGCGTAAGAGTTTTATTAGGAAAGCTTAACCCCTGAGCGCCCTAGCCATATTCACTCAAAGTCATACCCTTGTGTACTTAGTCCAATAAAAGTATTACTTAAGTAGAATCAAATAGCTTGAATTTTTTTGAGTGGTATTAGACACATACCTAGAGGTACATGAAAAAATACAAGTCCTTTGATTTTGCCATTAAGAAGAGGATGAGAGTCAAACATGGACATTTTTCAAAACTGAGTGACCACATAGTGATCGCTGGGGCACTCAAGGGTTAAAGCAAATGATTAGAGGCATCAGGGGTGTAACAGCCTCAACTTGTTCTCAAACTTTAAAATATTACATTGTTATTTGTTAACTTTTACTTTAAGGAGTGAATTATACATTTGAGCGATGTAAAATTAAAACAAAAAGTAAAAGGAGAAGTTTACTGACCATTATATATTGACACAAACAGAATATTGATATATATTCCGGGATGGGCGCTGTTGAGCAAAGTCAGAAATTTAGCCATTCATACTGCTCCCATCAGTTTGTTCTTTCCACAGAATTTTGATTTAGCTTTAGCTAAGCTTACCTAGTCTTAATTTTCGCAGGTTTTGCGAGATTTTTCGGAGTCTCAGCCAGTTTTCTAAGCTTAGGAGTTTTGAGCTATTTGGATTACGAGACAGAGGAGGGTGCAGGGACTGTGCAAAGGATTGTGGAAGCCTGCTTAGGGTTAAGTTAAGCTGGGGTTTTTTTACTTCTTTCAGAAAAAAAATCTTAAAGAATCTTTTAAAGAACTTTACATTGAAATTCAAGAATGTAAAAAGGAACTTAGTTCATCTGAATTCTTTAAAAGAATGACTAAACAAATAGAATCTTCTCAGATTTTGCAAAATTTGATGAATAATTACATTCAAAACAATCCAACGTACATCAATGCGCAAAATAAGATTGATGTTGTCATATACGGAATTGGTTCCATTGTGGGAACGTGTAAGTCACGGTTGCAATTGGCTTTGATTCTTCTTTTGAAAAAGAAATACAATTGTATTGGAGAAATCCACATGTACGATCCAATCTTGTTGCAAGAAGAATATAGTGTTATAAGCTCATGTGGATGCATTCAAATTGAACGCAACGAAGAAGGAAGAAGACGTGCTTTGAAGCCAACTATTTTTTATTTTTTATATGCCTAGATGCAGCCTTCAACTAATGGATAATATTGTTGGTGAGAACATTAGTGCAAGGTCCCTTGAATGGATGGCAATATTAGGGAATAGTATCAAGGGATTTTGCGACATTTTCCATTTGACTATGCACAACGGACACTTTGAGTACCTCAATGCTGTTCAAACTCATTGCATTGAGTACGATTTAGAGGGGATAGACAAATCTTTGAATGTAACTTGGCATTTATTTCCAAGAGAGAGAGTAAAAGATTTATACAATAGAGGACTAACAATACACATGTGTATACGCATTTTAATGCGCGTTGTATTTAGTATGGTTTAAAATAGCTTTCAAATCACTCCTAATAAAACATCGAGTGCACCAGACTTTGGATGAAAGTTACTAGTATTAGCCTTTTAACGGATGAGTATTCACACCGAGATGACTCTATCCATTTCTTCCTTACCTGCTTGCATTCGAAGGTGCGTGTCCTCAGCCCAGTGGGAAAACCAATTCCCTGCTGCACCGGTTATTCAAATGATAAGATGGGGTCCTTGATGATGCAAATGCTGACGTCAGACGTCACTGCGAAATTAGACTTGAAGCTGTATTGTAAAGTACATCGATAAAGGCACCTACTACCGCTGGCACCTATCACAGCTAAAAATTTTATTGGGCGAATTGCCTGTAGAATCCGACCTCACTTGACATAACTTAGGCCACCTTGACACACAAAAAAACACTACAGAAAAAAAGGGAATTGATATGTGGACACCGGGCATTTGTTATTTGTACACCGGGGATAACTTTTAGATATTAATCACGATTAATCACGACAAGTTGAACTTGGAAAATTTGAATTCACATTTGAATTTAAAGATCTTGATTAAGTTTAGAATTACAAAGAAAGATACAAGTGCACTATGCCTAGTGGAAAAGCTTAGCTTTTTTAAAAGTAATAATTTTCCCTTAGCTAAGCTTTTTCACTAAACCTTGTTTAATAGTATCCTCTTTTTTATGATTCTAAACTAAATCAAGGTCTCTAAATTCAATATGAATTCAAATTTTTCAAATTTAACTTGTTAATGGTAAATATCTAGAAGTTACCCTTGGTGTACATATAACAAATGCCCGGTGTACATATAACAAATGCCCGGTGTACATATAACAAATGCCCGGTATCCATATATCAATTCCCCAAAAAATTGGGTGACCTAATAAAACAAAGTTGCTAATTTTGTTCAAATGGAACATAAAGTGCGTCAAATTTAGATGAAAATTATTGGTAATAACTAATTTCATGGATGAATTTTGGCACATGAATGATTTTAATCATATTTTCCTAATTGTGTGCATTTTAGGATGCGTGCTGTTTCACCAATAAAAAACAAGAAAAAAAATCCTTGATTGGTGCTCCCAAATGTGATTTACATAACCAGTTGTATTTTCCAAATACATAGCTAGATTTTCGAAAAACTCGATTTTAACAAAGTCATGTTCACAAGTTTTGTAGCAATAAAGATGTTGTGGTATTTGATTTGTTAAGTTTAATAATACATGTGAACAATAGACATCTAGTTTTTATCTAGATCTCCTGTCGCACATTTGCTATTGTACCATCCTAATTCATTCAAATAAAAAATTGGAATTTTGCACAATCTTAACTTTCAAAATGTTGCAATAGGATTTTTGACCAAATAATTTGACTTGTATGTTTTCACATTGTTGTATTTTATTGTGTTATGATATAAGGAGTGTATCACTTCATGCCCTTGCATATGATGTGTATAAGGACAAAGTCATGTTTTAGTACATGATGCAAATGTTACAATGTACATGTTGTAAAATATATATTGTGCCCAGAAGATATATAAAATTTATGCCCATTTCATAGGCCTATTGACACCCCTTCAACGTAAAGGAATTGGGTCAATTATAATTTTGTTGTGTTTATCTATGATAGCTATTTATCACAAAAATACCATTGACCCCTAGGAAACCTATTATGGACTCATAGCTTTCATGAAGCAAAGTGATTAATTCTACTACGCTGTGAGATAGTAGTTTACAAGAGACACAAAATTTGTGTTTTACATATAAACATATTAGAGCACTTCAAATGAATTATCGTGTTATACTATTTTTGTACAAAATGAAATCACTATTTGGAAGATTTGTAACCTCTACAAGGTCTACAGCTCCAAAAGATGGTGTTAAAAAAAATCTCTAACCACTCTAGTAATATAATGTTGCGAAATAAAACTAGTGACTAAGAAAATAGGATACTATTTTTAGCCTTGTATCCGCTCTTAAATTGCAACCTTATTATTCACCCAAGAGTAGGTTTATTGAGTAAGGTAACCGTACCCATACATGAGCGGTCCCCATTCTTGCACTCTACATTTAGGCGTTCTCCACACACTCTTGAACTCATAGTGGAGGAGTGAATGCCACTTGTACAAGCAACTTTTGTCACATGTCAAGTGCTAAGTTGCTGTGAGACAGTCGAAATTGGGACCATCAAGCACATGTATAGGAACACATCAAAACAATTTCAAGGGTAGTTTAGAGTTGCTAATAGTGACCCTATCAGTTGCAACTTTGCCCTTTTATATAATATATTCTACAATAAAATTTTCCACAAAAATGACGTTCCATGATAGCTTGTTGAAAGGTTAACCCTACGGATCTTTTTCTTGAATTTTAGTTTCCCAAATTTTCCGAGACCTTGAAGTACCCTAAACTCTTAAATGCTCAGGTATGGGTACGTTTACCTTATAATCACCTCCACATGACAAAGTTCTATAAAGTAGGAACACCCATAAGCATTAGCGTCCCCATAATTGACACCTCTAAAATCTTGGAAAATCTGTAGAAGTAAATAGATGTTATTATAAGGATGTACAACATGTGAACATGAAACCTTTAGTGTTGGTTATGGGTACAACGGCAGTTTGCTTTTTAAAAATTCACAACTTATTCTCACAATATCCAAATAATACATTCAAAAATGCAAACTCATTATTTTTCTGTTCCTAATAGGACCCTTTAATTTGCTGGTTGTTTATTGATAGTCATCATGTTCAAAACCCTTAACCCCTCATCGTCCAAGCGGCCATATTTGACCCCGATTCCCGTCTTATTTGACAACCGCAAGCGGTGAGGGGTTAAACTAACAATTATGGGTGTTCCTACCTTAATCACCTCCACGTGACACAAAGCTCTGCAATCGCCATTGCCGAGTCCCGATGCAAAGTCTGGATTGTGGATTGAGGATGCCCTTACGGAAGAGAACTTGAACGAGAACAAGAACAGAAAAGTAAGATTCCGTGATGGGCAATATAAGATTCCCTCGGTGATACGACCGCCCCGCCATTGAAGAATGGGTATGAAAGTTCCCCGCCACGAGCGAAAGAATGTGACGTCGGACTCGGGGACTGTCGTCTTCCTCGGCGAGCTAGGATTCGGGTGACAACGACCGTCGTAAGCTTAGATGATGATGAGGCGTGTTTCTTCGGCGGCGATGATGCTCTAAGTAATTATATGTGAGTGTGCCTCCTGAATTCTAGCCTTCTCCAGCAGTCTTCCTCGTCAAATTGTCTGTCTGTCAGTGTTTTATGCAATTTTGTAGAAGCAAAGAGACAGAGAGACAGAGAGAGACCTTGTGAGACAGAGAGAGAATTTGTGAGAGAGGAAAATGGAGTCGTCAAGTGATCCAAGCGCGTTTCTGGAGGAGTTTCGGAAGTCTTGTGCGACGCCGGTGATGCTGCTACGGCACACTGCCCAAGCGATGGCGACGGATATGCAAGAAGGGCTGGATCATCCGGGACAGCGCAGGCTCAAAATGCTTCCCACCTATCTCGAATGCTTGCCTTCAGGGTGCGTGTTTCCAGCTTGAACCTTTAATTTTCTCTTAATCTCCATAGCTTTTTTTCTTCTTTCTTTCTTTTCCCGAGTGGCAAAGTTTACTGAGGTTTTTATCTCAGAGCGAACTTCCATGCTGGCCTTAGAATTTGAAGAATTTGAAAAAATTAGAAACGATAAACAGTTTTACATTGCAAACTTTGTTTGTTGTTTTTGGGTTTTACGGTCTGTGATAAACAATCTTACACTGCAAACTTGTTTATTATTTTTGAGTTTTACATTTCAAGGCCAGCATGAAAGTCTGTAGAATTGGAAAACTCAAGAAACAACAAATGATTTTACACCACAAACTTTGTTTGTTGTTTTTGGATTTTACGATTTCAAGACAACATGGAAGTTTGCTCTAATTGCACTAAATATTGTAAAAGCAATTAGAATTATGAATTTTCGGAGTGTTGATTAATTATAGGAGTACCCAAAATTTTAACCTAGGCGCAGAAAGTGTACGTTTTTGGGCAAAATTTTGTTGAAGGCTAGGTGCAATATGGTGTACTTACGTTAATTCTAGGTTTCAAAGGTAACAACCTGTTCAAATTCTAGCATGTGTATGGGGAAAGCACGTGTGACAAATAACTCACACTCAATAGTTGACTCGGTTTTATTGTCATTTCAGTCAAAACAAATCAATCAATATCTACTGTTTAAAATTCGAATTTGTGGCTCTTTGAGGATGTTTTGCATAGAACACTAATCCCTACAGGGTGGTAGTTGCAAGAAACACTTCATAGTTTTGTCTTAAACATCCTTAAAATTGGTACTACTACGTAGTACTATGAGCTTTTAAAATAATTTTTTTAAAATAAAATAAAATGTGAAAAATTTGTAAAGCACTTAAAATAGCATACTCGTAAAAATTCAGACTTAGAAAAAATTTATTCTAAAAGTTATGCACAAAAATAGAGGGCTAGAAATTACCAACAAAAAGACAATTTCTTTTTTGCTTTTTAGAAAATAGTAAAAAAATTCGAAAAAATAAAACAAAAAATGACTATTTTTTATCTCTTTAAGTAGCTTCACCTGGTGCAAGTAGTTTTTGTAGGAAGTTCTTTTTATTTCACCAATCATTCAAGAAAGGATGCCCACTTTGAGGATATGTGCACAACATGGAATTTAGAATTTTATGAAACCCTTCTATATATCCATGTATTGCTTTATGATGAACAACTTCCTTGATTTTTGGCATGAGATTCGCTTTTTGAACCCAAAATAGTACTAAAAACCCCCAAAATGGCCAAGGTAGACACCTATTTGGGGCTGTTCAAAAATATAAAATTAATTTTAAAAAAACCGCAAAAATTATGGAAGGTCTGTAACTATGACATGTACCTTCCTTTGAAATTTCAGCTCAAAAAAACTTGCTGCGCAAAAATTACAAGCCAAAAAACACTTGCAGGAGGTGAAGGGGACAAAAAATAGTACAAGTGTTTCTTGCAATCACCCTATAAGTAACATAACAATGACTTGAAGCTTCCAAAATGAGAAGGTGTATTATAAAGTGCAACTTAAGAAAATAATTTGGCGACAACTTTTAAACAAAAGTTGTCTCTTATGATGTATAGATCACATCCATTTAATACATATTTGAGAACACATACAAGAAAAGAAATTTGAAAACTTGTACTGAACAAAATTTAGAAATCAAGATGAAAGTTTGAAATAATTCCAAGTGGATGAAAAAAGAAACCATGCGAAAGGAAGGGATTTGTTAATTTTTGAATTGTCTAGAATATGGATGTGAGGCCAATTAGAGTGTAGTACTTGCTCTTCCTAAGCTAAGCTATAAGATGTGGGCCCCAATAATTATGTATTGGTTATGTCTTTTATTCACGTGCCGTGTGTTGGGTGGAGAAATGGATGAACGTGTATACACACCTCCAAAATGTCCCGAAATGTGCAACCTAATACGTATGAATGCTTGGATGAAATGAAGGGATGAAAAAGGGCTCTATTATGCAGTGGACTTGGGGGGCACCAATTTCCGAGTGCTGCGATTACAATTGGATGGAAAAGGGGGACGTGTCGTAAAGAAGGAGTCTGAGCAGGTTGCCATTCCTAAGGAAATAATGACCGGTAGCAGCAAGGTAAACACTCAATCTCATGTGCATGTACCAATATTTACTAGTATGCCCTGTCAGCGCTTTGCGTTGCGTCTCTTAGTTTTTGGTGATTTTTCATCCTCTTTTTTCTTGCCTTTTCCTCTCCCTCCCCTCTTTTGAATTTTGAATTTTTGGTGACAAACAAACACCCTATGCTTGACACTTGGTGCTTCATAAAGGAGACATGTGCATGACTAATAGACACTTGCTGTCTTATGTTGGAGATTTGTAACTTCTTTTTATTATTATGAATGCTTTGGACATAGGCCAACTCTAATGCAAATCTTGGGGACAAGAACTTAAGTTTAAAGGTCCAAAATACAAAAGGGGTTTGACTTCAAAATTGGAATGAGGAATGTTTTAGACTCATGCCACGTGTAGTGCCAACTTCAGATTTTGGAATGGAGCTTGTAGGCCTAAGAAATGGGTTCAACCTTCAAAATTGGGTATAAGCCTAGGCCAATGAAAACTCTGTTTTTATTTGGTGACTAGTGTTTTTGGTTCAAGATTTTATTTTCTTAGTCCTCATATCATATCAAGAGAGTTGAGTCTATAGGGGTAGTTTGAGATTCTCTCTTTATAGCGCTATTTGGAGATGTGAGGTGCTGTGTCTAGAGGGAAGTTGGACCAAACTTACCTTATCACGAACAAAGATCAGCTCACTTCGACTTCTTTCTTGAGCCATAGTTTAGGTTGTCTTATTATTCTGCACAATAAATCAATAAATAATATACACTATTGATGGTTTGTTCTTCACTCACATTGACTAGTGAAGCTAAAACTATTCTTACTGTTCTCAATCTTTACAAATTATGTCGTTTGTATGAGACCATGGGACATAGCCTTGTTAACCCATGCATAACCTTGTGAATTTGGTGACTTCTGCAGTTGAGACAAACATGTATAGCTTATTGGTCTCTATTTATAAATAATGAAGAGTTTGTGGAGAACATTTTGACATAAATGTTACGGATAGACATATATTTTACACACGTGAAGCTATTAGAATTAATTTTGTTTTAATGTGATGAGATTGATGGCTTGCAGGGACTCTTTGACTTCCTTGCCAAGACCATTATCCAATTTGTATCCAAAGAAGCAACCCTTGGGTTTGAGTGTTTGAACTTGAATCAAGAGCGCGACATTGGCTTTACATTCTCCTTTCCTGTCATTCAAACCAAAGTCAACCAAGGCGAGGTCATTTCGTGGACTAAAGGTTTTAAAATTACAGACGGGGTAAGTACGTTTTTTAACCCAACCTTTATTGATGAATAACTTGTGTAAGTGCACATTCTACCTTGGTCCTAGCTGTATGCAGTCAAGTTTTGCATATCATGAAAAGAGAAAGAGTGTTGTACACTAGATATTGTATTTAGGTTGCCTTCTTTTGGAAAGTTATTCCATGACTCATCTCTTGGTCCTTTGGACGTGCATGCAACTCTCTTAATATGAGGGTTTCACATGGTTTATGATTTGGACGCTGTTATTTTGTTTTTTTGCAGTTTTAGTGTTGTTGCTAGCCCTTTAAATTTTATTTATTGCAGTTATTGTTGATGAAAATTATTGTAGCAATAAGTGCATATAGTGTAAAATGTTGAGAAATTAGTGTGGGGCAACCTACATGCAGTATTTAGTGTACGCACCTCCATAGATCAATCGCATAGATACTTGGAGTATCATATATTTTTAGTATTTTTTTGGTTTTGGTTTAAACACTTGGATGTTAGTTTTCCTTGTAGCGCTAGCCTTTATAGAGTTAAATGATTTCACCTCCTTCCCTTTCTTTTTGGGATTGTAATTAATGCAGGTTGGTGAAGACGTGGTGGAGCAACTACAAACAGCCCTTGCAGAACTGGGCTCGCAAAAGACCAAAGTCGTATGTTTGGTACGAATCTCACTGTTGCAAATTAACTCCTAGAAATTATCTTCTAAAGGAACGCCAAATTGGACCTAAATTTTCTTGGCAGTTTGAATGGGTCGTTTGAGGTTCTTGTTTTATTTTTTTGGTTCTGTCTCTAAGTTTTTATGACAAACTCATGAAACGCTCCACCCATTTATGTACATATTGATACTATTTGAATCATAACCTGTTGCTGTCATAACCTGTTGCTGTCATAACCTGTTGCTGTCACTTTCATTAGCACAATGCGAGTTGGAAAGAGGGACAGTGGTAGAGAGTCATAGTCTTGTCTTTTATTCACTTTTTGAGATAGTCATATGGTACAAGCACCCAATACAAACAACGTATCTAATGGCATCACTCTCTACACAGGGTGATCATTTTAGAACTTGAATCTAGATATATCATAAGTAGTTTATCATTTTGGTTAACAAATAACAAGTTGTATACAATGTACTTAGATTTAAATTCTAGAATGACCACCTTGTGTAGGTATTGTGTGCTTCTACCTTATATCTACAAGATTTGATGGTCTTGATCTAACTTGCTGGAGAAGGTTGTGTTCATAATTGACTTGCTACTTTGCTCAAATATATAGTACGTAACTCATCAATCAAATTGGTCGATCAATTTAAAACTGTTCATGTCTAGGCTATTTATGGGTTGATAATCTGTGGGGGTTGAGCTGAATTTTATCCCATACTTGTAATAAAATTCTCCACCTAGGTTTGCAAAATTTTATCATAGGTAACATTGTCTTCAAGGGTCATTTACAAAAGCATTAATAAAGATGAAAGCACGCAAAGTGTTCTGGTGTCACAAGCGTCATCTTTTATATGATCAATCAATGGAAGTGGCCAAACCAATTCCACTTTGAATTGGAAGCAAGAAGCATGAGCATTGTTGTAAAACCTTGGCATGTGACCAAAAGAGTAATCCTATGCTCATAAATTAAAATAACATACAAGCCTACGAAACTGCTTGTACTTCATCTTTCATTAGTGCCCATGCAAATGACCCTTTGACGTTTAAATCAAGCCGCACCATTTTTTGGAGTAAGTCATATAAGAACTTTCCTTGGTCCAATTTTGTTTTTTTTTGTTAATAAATTCATGTAGCGCTCTTAATTAATCTTAGTAATATGGATTTTTGACCCATGTAAACTATGCTTTCATAACACGGTTAATTCCTAAAGAGTTCCTAAAGAGTTCACGGGTGAAGCATGGGGTGAAGCATGTAGATCTAGAGTTTTTGAAGCAAAACAAATGATAGTTGAAAAAGAGTCCTATACAAGATTTATTTGTGTAAGTTTTTGTCTTTTACATCTTTACATGAACCAATTCAAAATCTTTACGAATATCACTATTTACCCAATGATCAAACTAAGTACCTAGCTTTTTAAGCATACTTGAATGTATTTTTTCCGCTTCAAACGACTCACATTTGAAAGTCATTCATTGTCATGAAATTAGGCGTTGAAGGTTATATGGTTTAGGGGATGGAGTAAGTAATGAACTTGGGCAAACTTCCATGCTGCATTGGAATCAACCCTGATGACGAGCCTTTTTTTTACTTTAGAAAACTTCAAAACCCCCAAAATTTCCATGCTCCTTGCGAAGAAACTTGGTAGAAAACTGAGCCCCCGTGGGGAAAACGAAGAAACTTGGTAGAGAACCATTTCTAATTTCCAATTGTTGTTTTTCCAACAAACTTCCATGCATGAAATTGTAACTCCTTTGTTGTTTTTGCAATTTTCCATTTCCAATGGAGCATGAAAGTTGATCTTTATATATGTTAATTTTATGAACAATTCAAAGGTGAGCAAGGCTGTTGCTGGTGATACAGGTGAATGATACTGTAGGGACGTTAGCTCAATGCAGATATTGGCACCATGATGCCATGGTGGGCGTCATTTTGGGTACCGGTACCAATGCCTGCTACGTGGAACATGATGACGTCGTGTCGTGCTCGCGAAGTCCTACTGGTGCACACGAGACGGTAATAATCATACTACTTGTAATATCATATCTCCACTCTTGGATACAATTTGAAGACTTATTAAAAAAATTACTTTGCATTCTATGTAACATATGAAAACTCTAATATAATTTTAATGGTGAATGCGTAACATAGCAAGTGTCAAATGCTAATAATAATCATAAAAAAGTATGCCCACCCTATCCTAATCTTCTCTCTTGTTTGGGGCCTTCAAAGTTTGCTTGAAAAAACCATGCCAAAGTTCAAGAGCTGTTCACTCTCGGAGAGTTTGATTGGTTGAGAGTTGAAATTGGGATTTGGCAATTCACACTATGTCCCATGTTGAAATATCAACACGATAGCACTTTTTGAAGGTTTTGGTGTTGAGAAGGTGGAACTTTATTCAAAGAGTTGGGTCAAATATTAACAAAGTCTCAACTTTGAGCCCAAGTCCCATCCATTGTTTCTACTTGATCCATTAAAAGCTTAATATTTCTTTTTGCCTTTTACAATTCAACAAAAACTAGGAGCTTGCCTTTACGCGAGTCTTGCAAAGTTGAGACGTGAGCCATGTAGTGAGTGTGGGGTCTTGTATGTGAAGTAGTATAAGAGAGTTGAGACATGAGACATAAATGCCATATTTGTTAAATTGGGAAAAATAGTACATTTTAGAACTTTTGAAGGATTAAGGTGGTCACCTTAATCCAAGCTACAATGTTTTTTTTGGTACACATGCCCTCACTTGAGAGGAGGAATTTGCGAGGGAAAAAATCTTAGTGGCTTAGACTAAATCTGATACCTTTAAATATGGTTTAAAGGTAACTTTTTGGGTTTAAGGTGGAGTACAAAATGATACCTCCGTTTTTCCCAATTTAACAAATATGGCATTCATAGTGTGAACCGCCCCTTAGCCTATCATAACTTGCCTTGCCAATTCCTCTTGTATCACAAGGTGGTGAACAAGTTTTTGTTGATTTTTGTGAGGTAAGTTAATGTTTTAGAAGATAAACCACAAACATTTTTGGGATATAATTTTAAGATAGAGGGTACAAATATGAAACCATTGGAGTCTTGAGATCATGTTCTCTTATGAACTAACCCTTGCTTCCAATGGTCAAATGTCTAAAGGGTTGCTGACCATTCCTTCAATAGTGATTTACAAACCTTTCACTTTGAAAGTTCACAAAGAAGTTTGATTAACCCGTAAGAGTGCAAGGGTGGATAGCATGTAAATATAAAGTTTTTGAGGCAAAACAAATTACAACTTCAAGAAGTTTTTAGAAATAAGAGTTGTTTTTTTTTGCAAGTTTGTTTTTTTTTTTTTTTTCCATTTTTATATGAATTAATTCAAAGCTTTACACAAAAACCATGAAGCATACAGTGATCAAACTGGTCACATAGCTAATAAACAATCAAAAAACAACTTTCTAAACATACTTGGATGCACACTTGTTTCATATAACTCATATTTGAAGTCATTCTTTGTTTGCTTAATCTTGAAACGTTTAAGCGTGCTGCTGTGATTAGTAGAATACAAGGTATTTTTCTTGTATTTGGAGTGGATCTACATCTTTACTACATTTGAGATCAACAAAGAAGTCAGAATATAGATCTATGTAGTCCTAGTGAGCTATTTGAAATCCAAATTAAAATTTCATGATTGCGAGTTATAGGACAACGTATCTACTATGCCCAGGGGATGTCTAAAGGTAAGGCCGCGTGCACACTTATTGGTTATTTTTTTTTTTGTAAAAGCAGATAGTTTGGTTTCTGTACCTAAAGTGATCTCCTCGGTGAGTTTTATCCTGCACTCCCACTACGTTAAAAAAAACGCTTAAAATAACGCAAAACACAATCAACAGGTCATCAACGTGGAGTGGGGCAATTTCTACTCAGAAACTCTTCCTCGGACGTTTGCTGACAAGGGCCTGGATGAAGACAGTTTGAATCCTGGGAGACAGGTAAGCTCCAAACTATAGTGGAAGGATTCACAACGCTCATAAATGTGCTTTTATATGGCCTTTTTTGAGGGAATATTAGGCTCATAATCTTGAGGTGATATTGCAATTTTTGGATGAACGTGGAATCTTTTTGACAAAGAAAAAAAAAGTTTTTATCCATATTTGGCATATGGTATCCACTGTTATGGGTGTAAATATATAGCTTTGTCACTATTGCTCTCAAATCCTAGTTTTACTTCCTCCATTGTTAAGGACGTTTGTGAAGGGAATGGAAAATTATCTCACATTTACTTTGATTTTTTGATTTCTAATAGACGAGAAGCTGTCTTGGGGATTGGGGGAACCAAACTATAAACTATAGTGTTAGAGCTTGGTTGCACTAGGCTCATTTGGGAACTAGCTTGATGCCCATGTGGATTTTGACGCTTGGTTTCCTACGAAGGCTTATTAATTTGGGGTTAAAGGAGTGATATCAATCTTTGAAAAGTTGGATTTTTTTTGCAGTAACATTAGAAGAAAAATGAAAATAAACAACTAATGCACAATGATTGTAATTATTCTGAAAATTTATAATTGAATCATTTTATAATCATTATATAGTTATTTAGGACATATACAATTGTTGTGAACCAGTCGTTTACGACACTTTTTTATCTAGTGCAATTTTCTCCTCCCATTGCAATGACATGTTGCTTGAGAACTGAACCTGTTTGACCCTAAGAATGGAACTATGAAGCTGGCTCATTGGCCGTGGAGTTTTCTAATTGGCAAGGGGCGGAATATCATTTTGCTACAGGAATTTGAGAAAATGATAGGCGGTATGTACATGGGCGAAATTGTGCGCCGGGTCCTGCTGAAGATGGCTCAAGTGACACACCTGTTTGGCCTGGAGGTTCCCGAAAGGCTTACGAAGCCCTTCTCTCTCCTGTAAGTTCATGCCCTTGCCAGCGCTGCTTTGTATGCTATCAGAACTCTTCTCAGAAAAATGCACATTTACTCAGATGTTGATCCTGTGAACATAACCTCCATGGAGTTTCCGTTTCTGTAACTACGGGCAACCACTCATTGCATAAGGTAGGAGCACCCATAAGCGTCAAGCTAAGGGTTTTGAACGTGATGACTATTAATAAACATCTAGCAAATCATAGGATCCTATTGGGAACAGAAAAATAATGAGTTTGCACTTTCAAATGTATTATTTGGATACTGTGAGAATAAGTTATGAATTTTTAAAGAGCAAACTGCCATTGCACCCATAACCAACACTAAGGTTTCATGTTCACATGTTGTCCATTCTTGTAATTACATTTATTTACTTCTACAAATTTTCAAGATTTTAGAGGTGACGGTTATGGGGACACTAACGCTTATGGGTGTTCCTACCTTAAGAGCATCCACACCATTACTTGTCAAATTTGACACGTTAAGTGTTTACATTTGTTTTTGAAAAGCTCTCAAAATTTTTATTCCCTATATTTGCTTTTCAAATGTGTTTCATAAGTAGTCAATTGATCAATCATCAAGTGGAGTATAGGAATAAGTTCATTAAATTTAAGATGAATAATGATTTCAAGGGTCATTGCTTGATACACTAGGATTGAGTGTTAGGAGAACATCTTGAGGTGCCCGTAGTACTTATCATTCAAGTATAGCAAGTGTCAAACCCTTTACGTGTAAAGGTGTAGATGCTTTAAAGAGAAGCATGCTATGAGCGTTTTCTTATTCAACCCTTGATTGAGCATGATTAAACAAGCTCCAATTATTTGAGGTTATGTTAAGTATTATGACCATACAACCTTGTCATGAAAACAACATCCTATTTCATTTTTGGGGCTTGCAATGATATGCTCTACTTTCACACCAGCCTATTATGCAAGATGGAGGATACTTTGTATGACTTGAAGCATTTTGACACATGTAGGAGTGAGCTTTGAGTGAGAGATACCTCTTAAGAAATCACCTTGCGCTCATTATTCAAACTCTCTTGAGATGAATCTTTTTTTTAGCATTGCATATGCATGGAATTCTAAATGCAATCATTTGATTTGAGAGATTGTGGATGACCGTTGAAGGCACAGTAGACAACCCTATTTTTATTTAAAGCTCCATGCTTGTAGGCACATAGTGACACGTAGCCAAGGCATGCCTATACCACTTGCTAAGAGATGATGTTGCTAACAGGGGTCCCTCAAGGATTTAGAGTGAGTTTCCATGCTGGTCCAAAACCAGAAAACTCACTAATCTTACTACTAAAATCACAGTGACCTCTTTAATATCACATTTGATTTTTGTAATAGCACATTTTCAATCTCTATGATATTATAGAAAATGAGGAGATGATTGTTGAAATTAAGTTGATATTAGAGAGGATGCACATAGTAATATTGAAGAGGACACAATTTTATTGCTTCTCTTTGCTTCACACTTCATTACTTTTTAAAATTTTGTGATTTTGAGGAGCTTTAAACTTTCATGATTTTCTTTTTTTTTTGCTATTATCAAATGGTTTGAAACATTTGCGACATTGAAACATTTGTGACATTGAAACAATTTTGAATTTCACAACAATTTTAATGATGAATGCGTGGAGTAGCAATTGCCAACCGCTAGTAACATAGAGTTGTAGCATAAAATCGTTTGTGTTTAATGATGTTTGGATTCCAGGGAAGGCATGGAAGTTTGCTCTTAGTATTGTTTCCCTTGGTAGTTGTAGAAATACACGTGTCATTGAGATGACTTTCTCTACTGAATGTGAAGAATTGAACAAAGAACGTGCTCCACTGTTGCCTTGTGGGTGTGCAGGACTCCTCACATGTCAACAATGCATGGCGATGATACACCGGACTTGCAAGTTGTGGAATCAATAATTGCAGACGCCATTGGGGTAAGTTTCTGCACTCTCTAACATGAAACTAACTTTTTGAAGAAACTATTTATTTTTGAAAATGTGGGAGTTTCTATTGCATATTGCTTTCTTTGGCAGAATTACCAACACCTTTGAACTTTGAATTCCGTATGAATTTGGTCTTGCTAGAAATCATTACAGTTTGCTAAAGAGTAAGGTAGGAGGCTCAAATTCTAACCATATTCTAATTGCGTTCCCTATCTATGAATGAGTGACATGTTCTTTCAAATATCTATTATTATTATTAATGAGTTAGGTAAGCTTAAATGGTCAATAAGCCTATTTAACTCATCAATAACAGTAAGGAACACATCACTCATTCCTAGATAGGGAATACAATTAGAACATGGTCAAAATTCAAGCCTCCTACCTTAATAGGAGTATTGCCATGACATATATACCTTAGAATTTGTTTATGATAACATGTGCAGTTTGCCATGAGGTATGTACACCCAATTCTCTCTTAGTCTTTGTCCTCAATTTCTCATGCAAGAGAGACTATGCTTGCACTTTTCAGCACCTTGTTACGTGTAACACAACTTTCCAATTTTTTTACAAGGAAATGCACAATTTTGCTCAATAAAAACTCTTGCCATTGACAATGAGATTGTTGATGTGGTTGGGTCAGGTGAAGGAGACAACGTTGGCGACGCGAAGAGTTGTGTACGAGGTATGCGACATAGTAGCTGAGCGAGGAGCACGGCTGTCGGCGGCAGGAATTGTGGGAATCCTAAAGAAGATCAACAGGTGTGGGGACTTGATGAACAGCTGCCTCACCAACAATAGCGGCAACAACAATGGCAACAGCACGCAGGCCGTGAGGAAGAGGACAGTGGTGGCCATCGATGGCAGTTTATACGAGAAGTACACCAAGTTCCGGAGCTACATGGAGGGGGCCATGGCGGACATGCTGGGCCCTGACTATGCCGACAATGTCACCACCATGCTGTCCAAGGATGGCTCTGGCGTGGGGGCCGCGCTATTGGCTGCGGCCATCTCCACGGACCTTGCCTTGGGTGACATTGGCGTCATTGCTTGATGTGCTCCATGACAATGACAGCTCCATAGCAAAGATGCTAGATGACGCAAGGTGACGTGAGGAGTTGTGTGGGGCCAATAAAGGTAGCTCACCCTTGTACCAAAACATTTTCCTTGCTACAAAAGAGTAGATGTGAATACTAGTTAGAGTGTATATCATGTGTAGATTATGTAATATTTGATTCTCTTATCAAAAATAGTTATACTTTTTGTTGTTGTGGATTTTGTACTTTTTATAAATTGTTAATAGGAGTTACAAGTTTTGTGTATGGAATTAGCAAATGTTTCAAAAGCAAGTTGTGTTTTTCTGGGACCATATTTTCTATTCTTATAGCAGTACTAGATTGGATCTTTACTTCCTTTCTTGTCAATTTTGGAGTTGTTGCACATTTAAGAGTGTCTTTTTTTGCAACTTAACCCCTAAAGGACCATTGTCCCTTCGAGGGACAAATGGGATTTTGGGCATGTACCTATGGCTAAACTGCTTTGTGTGATTTTTTGAAACCTTTATGGATGATGGGGAATTCAAAGATCTATGTGGGCATCTAAATTTTTCTTCATTTTGACATTTATTGAAGAAGCTAAAAATGAATTTCTGGAAAACAGGGGACTCTGGGCAGCCCAAAAACTTCTTTAAAAATTGCATTATTTTCAAATAAAAATCTGAAATAGGTTCTTTAGACTTATATAGACATGGGGAGCTTTGAATCATTCAATTTTAATTGATGAGATGAAAGTTATGAGAAATTTTCAGTTTCGGGCAAGTGTGATTTTGAGAGAAACCACACCTACCTACAAACTAAAACCTCTCATAATTTTCATCTCATTTATCAATATTGAATGATTCAAAGCTCCCCATGTCTATATAAGTCTAAAGAACCTATTTCAGATTTTTATTTGAAAATAACGCAATTTTTAAAGAAGTTTTTGGGCTGCCCAGAGTCCCATGTTTTCTAGAAATTCATTTTTAGCTTCTTCAATAAATGTCAAAATGAAGAAAAATTTAGATGCCCACATAGATCTTTGAATTCCCCATCATCCAGAAAAGTTTCAAAAAATCACACAAAGCAATTTAGCCATAGGTACATGCCCAAAATCCCATTAGTCTCCCAAAAAGGCCAACGGTCCTTTAGGGGTGCGTGGGGCCGGTAAAGCTAGCCCACCCTTGCACTAAAAAAATTCCTTGCTACACAAGAGTAAATGCAAATACTAGTTAGTGTATGTTTTGTCTACAAAGTATCTAGACTATGTAATTTGATTCTCTCATCAATATAGATCTACCTATTGATATTGTGAATTTTATACTTTTTATAAATTGTATAAATTGTAAATAGGAATTATGAGTTCCATATAATTCATATATAGAATTAGCAAATTCTTTCAAAACAAGTTGCATTCTTTTGAGAACCATCTTTTCTATTCTTGTGGTAATACTAGATTAGATTGTTACTTCCTTTCTTGTCAAGTTTGAATTTGTTGCACATTTAGGAGTGTTTATTTTTTGCAACTTGGTAGAGGAGAGGGCTGTGAGGTTTTTAGATGTAGTGTGAGGGTGTTTGTACGGGTGCTTTTTCATATCGAGTGTATAGGAACAACATAAGAGTATAGGAGTTGGGAGCTTAACCGTTTAGAAACCACCTAACCATATTTTGGTTCAGCAGAGTAGTTTCTGGCGTATAGAGTAAAATTGTTCAATAATTTGGAAATTGGTCTTGAAAAACACTAGTGATCACAAGAATTTTGCATCCAACCAAAAAAACAACGATGGAATCGGGTATGTGAGTTCATAAATAATGGTGTTTATACGGCATGGCCTCAAAATATGTATTCATATTTGGTCAAAGATGGATCAAAGCAACAACACAATACATCAAACATCCAAGTAGAATGTCAAATTTCAATTATGCAATCCTAAAAAATTTTAGATTGCTCAAGAAATATGCTTGTATTGGTTTCCTATACAGTAGTAGTATACTTGTAGTATTTGAAGATCTATTGAAATGGTGCTATCATTTCATCTTAAAAATTTGTTGTCCTACATTTAAGGCCAATTCTTTATTGTTTTCACCAATTGGATTTTCCATAGCATTTATCAAATTTCTTGTAAAACTATTTTTGGGTAGCAAAGAAAGTGGGATTTTTGACCCTTTTTGTTCACTTAGCTACACCTAGTGATTGCTATTTTTATCCATTTTGTGTGAAACTAGTCTTATTGGAAAGGTGGAAAACCCAGCTTTTTAGACATATAAGGTTTTTCTCAAGCAAAGCTTGTACAAAGCAGTAAGATCCAAAACCACACAAGCATGAAAACTAGAGAATTCTTGCCTACATCTCACTCAATCATTATAATATGTCACCTCCAACAGTAGATCTAATTGAGATTTTGATGCTTTATAGTAAATAAGGTCTACTTCTCATTTGTACAGTTGGATGATTGAAATTGGGTCCATAATTGATTCAAATGCACATCTAAGTTTACTACCCCAATTTCTATTGGATTTTGTGAAAATGTGTGGTCTTTAAAGGGTTAAGAGTATCCCTTCCCATATAATCAATTCTTCATCAAATCTAAAACCAATTACATAATTTCAAAGCTTATGGGGGACAATATGTATTAAAATCTGAAGAATAGACTATTCCATCTCCATGCCTTTAACCCTTGAACGACCTAGTAGTCCTTTGTGACTAGTACAATATGGAGTATTTTTCTTGTATTTGGAATGCATCCACACCTTTATTACATTTGAGATCAACAAAGAAGTTAGAACATAGATCAATGTTGTCTAATGATGTAGTCAAGATCCCAAATTAAAACCTTTTGTGGGTACGAAATGCCAATTATACAGCAGCGTACACAATACGTATTATAGTAGCTTGGTCCTTTAAGGGTTAATCCATGCCAAGTGCTATTTTGCATTATCAAATGTGTTATATTCATCTACTTTTAATCTTTCAACAATGTTTTAGCTTTTAACCACCTTATAGAGCTTGAAATTACCTCAATTCAAGCAAGCCTCTTGTAGATAGAAAGATGGGCACAATGTACTAAAATTTGACATGAATCAAATTAGGAGAAGTGCTAATAAATAACATTTGAAAAAAACATCAAATTTTGATTAAAATGCTTTTAAAATCACTACAAATCCACCATCAATTTAGAACCAATACATTCTCAATCTATAATCATCAAAGCTTTCAAGATATATGATTTCAAATTTTAGATTTAATGCAATATTGATTGTGTGAGAGGGGTGTGAGTTGGGAATGGATCTTTGTGTCCCCGTCTCTATCTACGTGCTACTAACATTTTCCTTCAACAAAATGGGTCCATTACTTCAAGAAATTCAACATGGTAATAGTGGGAATTCAATGAGATAATTACACTTGGTATGGAGGATGTGGAACCGGTCACTCTTTTTCGGAGCAATTTAATAATACAACAACCTAAGTAGTTATTAATTACATGGTTTTTTCTGATGGTCGGTTGTACTTGAAATGAAGTGACAACAATGCTTGTCAAGGGTAGAAATTAAGGTTTTTGGCTAGTTAACCCCTAACTGAGGACAAAAATCATCCTTTCCATGCCAAAAACACACCCCGAGGGTGGAAAAGTATATATTTTTAAATTTTTTTTCTTGAAAGTGGGCAGAGATGTGCCACATCATTGAATGTCAAAAATAGCCGCTTTCAATGCCTCCATATTTTTTAAAACACTAATTTGTAAAGAGATGTACAAAGTCCCTGCTACCCTTTTTGTGAGGACAGGATACACTTCCTTCTTTTGAGGAGACATGCCAGACATGCCACAGGCTGTTCACTGCCCATGAACAGTGCACACTCTCCAGGTCTGAGCCACGGGTTCAGGGTCAGTCCTTTAAGGGTTAAGATTTGAACGAGCCGTTTGCAACTAGCCAAGCGAGAGCCTTCAAGATATCAAAAGGCGGTTTCTGGGCTGGTTGAGCTCAATTTTTCTCCAAACCCTGGTCTGACCTATATGAACACATCTAAGAACCTTCTTTATTTTCCTAGCCACCATCTTCTGTGTCACAGTTACGCCAGCGTCCTAATTGGGTGCTTTTACTTTCTGCACTCTAAAGGGAGCTAAGCTAAGAGCGAAACTCCATACCAACATGGATTTACAGATTTTCTGAGCATAAAAACAATCGTCAGAATTCTGTTAGAAAGGAAAAAATCGTTAAGCATCCTTATTCTGACTAAACAGAGATAGTGTGAGGAACTGGAAACAGAGGCATAGTTACACGATTCGCTGTTTATATCCAGCTACGACAACGGTATCAGATCATGAAAACAATCAACAATGCAAGGAACTCTAGAACCTCAAAACGTGCAAAAGGTGCACCACTGTGGGCCAACTCCAGCTGCAAGGCTAACCAGGACCAGCTTCAAAATAAAAATAAACCTAAGCAGCAGTAACGCCAAATTTGCAATGCTGAAACTGGAAAAAACGCCGTAATGAGAGAGACAAAAAACAGGTTCATGATGCTGAAACCTCTTCTTTAAGAGTATAATGTACATTAAACAACCTTTATATCAAATGGATGAGGTAACGCTAAGCAGCTTACTCAGTACTTCCTTCACCTAATAAATGAACCAAGATACCGAAACGGATTCATAGCCAATGGACCTAAGTTGTAAAAGCGATCGCTACAACTTAGACGGCGACAAGAATAGGCCTAGAGTAAAAACCTCTTATTCTCTACATTGAGGAACTCTATGCCAAAGAATGTGAAAATACTCTCATTCTATGATCTAAAAAAGTTGCAAAACAGAACTCCGCAAGTCAGGATGCACAAGATTCTGCACACTGATTTCCTATTGTCCGTCTTTGCTCGCGAGATGGGAACGAGGAGGCTCCCATGACGCACATCAAAATTTGGAAAAACGTTGACAAATCAGCTAGCAGCAACCTAATCCAAAGCAGATTTGGCTTGACGGTATACAGAGGTGATACCTTCTAATACGCTGAACGAGCCAGTGGAAGGCACCCGTTCCGAAAAAGGTTTGCTGGATTCTTGCAAGGTGGTCGAGTTTGCTGTCGTCATCACCTTGGACAGAAGACCCTCAACAGCCTCCCTCCCTCCCAAGAGAGCAGCTCCAATAGTCTTGATGCTGCTTAAACCATCGTTGCTGTTGTGCCAATCAGTAGTCGTTGAGGCAGGGTTTACAAACCGAGCGTAGGGTACACTACAATTGGCATCTTTCAGCCTTGGAGCAAGATCCCTCTTTGGGAAATTGACTCTCTCACTGACATCAACTGTGTCATCACTGCCAAGCTCACCCCTTGCACGCCTCCTAATAGGAGTCACCTTAATCGATGAATCACCTTCGCTAACTAAATTCTTGCCTGATTTCAGAAGACGGCTGGGCTGTGTCAAGTGAGAGCTTTGAGCTGACCAACAGGACTCTAGCAAGTTGTTACATGATTCTCGTACGTAACCACAGCGGTTAGGTTTGTAATCCACGGTGGAGAATTCTCGAGAATCCGGGGAGTTTGGAGGGCGGCTCATTGGCAGAAAGCCTTCAACATCGAGACCTGTCTCTTTGTTAGAGTGAATGGTAGTCATTTCTACGTACTCTATCCCACTTTTCGACGTGGGAGGAAGGCCATAATAGCCTCTCAACAGCTCCATTGTGGATGTGTCTTTTTTCTTCTCCGTTTTCTTGTGTTTACCATTACTCGAGGGCTGGAAGTCGTGGCTGCTAAAACGGTGCAGGCGAGAACTGGTTGTAGGATTTTCAGATCTGTACCACACAAGGTTAACATCATCAGCTCCAAATAGAGTGCCAAGCCATCAGACTCATCACTTTGACCAACTCATAAATCTAATGTAATCAGTCTCCGTAAAACGAAAACAATTTTTGAAATAACAGTATGGAAAAGCAGCACCTCACTGAAATGCATGTCAACAAGACGCTGTCCTCTCAAAATCTTGGCTAAAATCATCTCCAAATTGACAGAGAAAATGGAGAATGAACTAACTTGAACTGAGTAGGGCTTGACGGGGGATGCCTGCCCGGTGTCGGTATTCGTAATGTTTTAAGTGCAAACATTTGTAAATCTGTGGTGAGACCATTGAAACGCTTGACATCTGCAACCTGAAGTCCGGAGCCACAAAGAGGAGCAGATCTGTAAATAACGATAACTTACCGTAATGAGACTGTCACCAAAGCAAGTTACAATCTGGATGTTCTCAAAACTACTTGGCAACAGAAGATAAAGTATATTCGATTTAGTACAGAAACTTTCCCGAGACAAAACACAATATAACAGGCAGTACTGGTAACAATCTCTTGAAGTTCAGGCATTTACCTCAATACCGTATTTGATAGCAACGCCAGCCAGAGTATCAAGTCGTGTAACAGTGTGTTCGATGTATGCTCTGCTCCCCGAAGTGCTGGCTTCACTTGCAGATTCCGCCATAATAATGGCAGACGAGGGCATTTCAGCCCTCGTCCAGTGCTTTCCCGTTATCTGATGATCTGGAGGAGAGAAATACTCTCTCCCAGGGTAACAAAAAAATTGCCCGCGGCCACCTTGCCCCATACAAACCTCGCCAGCGCAAAAAAGGACGCCGATATTTTCAAACCGCCTCGACGACTGTTTTCCTTTTCCACTAAGCCACTTGTACGATAAAAAACCACGAACTACGCGTCCTTCAAATTCTCGCAACCAATCGTCCGCCACATGACAGCAATCATACAAATATACAAAACGCAACGGTCGATGCTCGCCTTCTTCTTCGACTCAAATGGAACCTTTAGGGTTACACTTCTCAATCAAAAATCCGTGCTACCATAGCCGAGCAAAACCTCGACTACTCACAACAATACGATACTCTCACCACCGCGTACACTAATATTCCACCTACAGCCGACCAGGTTTACAAACAATACATCTTTTCATATAATAATACGCGCATTCTTTGATTCAAGCGGGTAACCTCGGCCAACGGAAACTCCTCCTCCTCGGGGACTGGTAAGTTAAGTTAGCGTGGGACACGACACTTTGCGAGTTCTAATAATCCTCCAGATCACTGAAATAACGACAGATCTGCCAGTGGTTGAAGCCGAATTCCCTCGACTTCGCAGAAGAAAACATCTCTCGCCACAGCTTCTCTCGCTCTCTCTACTTGTTGCATCAAATGGGGCGCCTGAGTATAAAAGAATCAAAGCATCATCTGGTGAACTTTGTTGTGGCGGTGGAAAAATCCACAAAAATAGGATTGGAGGTTGGAAACCGTGAGGATTGAGGAACCGCAAGCTGCTCGTCGAAGAAATCGAAGAAATTTGTAGAAAAACAGGGCTTGTGGACCATTCTTGAGGGTTCTATTCCGGGGCTTCGCCATTTGCAGAAATGTTGACCTAGCTCCGCAAGGTTTCCGCGTTCCGGAGCACGCTCTTCATCCACAATTATTGAGCGTGGATGAACTTTTTATCATCTGTTTGGCATTGTTTTTCGTTGGATAGTGGTCGTTTTCATCCGAGGAGAGCGGGTGAAGCTCATTACTTGACTGCGATATGTCATCTACCTGTTCTCGTCTGTTGCTCATCTTTCTCTCATCTTTCTCTCATCTTTCTCTCATCTTTCTCTCAGCTTTCTCTCAGCTTTCTCTCATATTTCTCTCATCTTTCTCATCTGTGGGTCGTCATTTTCATCCAAGGAGTTGCTTTAAAGGTTAGCGTCGGTGGAGGAAATCTTTACTACTCTGAAGGCCCATTTGCACTGGCACGTTGGTCGCATCTTCTTGCTGGAGTTTTCGTCTTCTTTTTCCTATGTGAATTTAACCCCTAAATGCCCAAGGGTGTTTTTCTTGTTTTCGGAAGGCAGTTTTGAAATTCTTGATTTGTACTTGTAAGATCATTATTAAACATCAAAATAAAATTGTAATTGTTGAATCTCGAACTTCAAGACTTTTAGATGACGCTACTCAAAAAGAATCCATAATGGCCGTGCGGATTTTAAGATATTTGCAATTGAATAATGATGAGAATATAATTTTTTGCTTTTTTTAGAGCTGTCCGAAACTTCTAATGCAAATTGGCAACTTCTAGATACAAAAATTGGAAAACAACCACTTAGATTGCTTTAGTGTTTATTGTTGTTACTTCAAAATCAATGGCCCCCCTTCCAAATCCATGACCACAATTTCACAAATGAGCCTGCAATGCAATTGTCAAAACGCAAACGTCTAATACAAAGAAATTTTCAGCTCCAATTATTGCCCAAAAATCATTATGAATGAAAGAATTTTCAACGGTGAAAGGATTCTAAATTTTATAACAAAGACATTCCAAGTGAAATTAGTCCAAAAGCACTTTTAAATTTTGTTAGATGTCAAAATTTCAGTAAAAAGGCCCTTATTGCCCAAGTGAGTGCCCAAGGGAAATCTTCACCTTTTGCTCAACTTGATGCCCGCCTTTTCAATGTGGCAACTTCCCATAGGCTCCATGACACTATTCACAATACTATTCATGACACTATTCATGTCACAAAATGTATGCTTGTAGTTAACCTTCCACCAAAAACAATTGGAATAAGATATGGAGGAAGTTGAATTTGAACGGTGGAGCTAACTTGAGCGCGCAACTTTTCCAAAAAAAAAGAACTTGAAAATGATAAAATCCGTACCTTCAACAGGGTTTCAAAGTTTCTTGAAGTTTTTTGGACACCTAAATTGGGTGCCTTGGGCATTTAGGGGTTGAACAAACATTTTTTTGCATGTGTTTGAGGAACATATGGGAGAATGCTTTAAGTAAATGCGTTCTCCCACATGATGTATTTTGTAATTTTACACAATAGGGTGATTCCATGTGATCCCTAAAAGATAAGAATAAAAATGTGGAGCCTTTTAGGTGGTGGGGTTTTAAAACCTTCTTGTGCTTTTAGTTTGTACCTGTGTTTGTTAATCTGTGTTTGTTCATTTGACGCTTCTTGCCAATGCAAATAAAAGATGAAATTTTATTTTGAATGATGCCAACAATAGACATATTTGTCAATCTATGGTTGAATGCAAATCTTGATGCAAATGGGGTGTGAATGTCAATTTGCAATGACAAATGTCACGTATTTAAATGCCTTAGGGTTTTGTCTTCTTGAGTGCTAGTTGTTATTAACTTCCTTATAAGGCATTTGTGGGAAGTGTGAGAGAATTCATCAAGGAGCCACGCCTTCCCACACAAAGCATTCTTGCACACACCTCTCAATGTTTTACAAATCAAAATTATTTTTGGACTATTTCTAATAGATATCCAATAGTCCATATTCAGTTAAATGCAACATTTTAATTTATTTTCTTGTTGGTGGGGAGCTCTTGAATAATAATAGGTATAAGAAAACATAACCTTGTATTTAATCAAGAATTTTAAAATTGTTTGTACAAAATGAATAAGGTTTCCTTGACCATGTGCAAAAATGATACCACTAAAACAAATTTTTGCTTGTATTAGGAATTCAAGTATTAATGAAGTTGTGTGCAACTGATAGTAGGTGACATCCTCAATTTCATATTCAATTATAAAATAAATTGGGTTTTCTTATTATTGCCTACACTTAAGAGAAGATTATCTAATGGAAAAAGTACTATATCAAACAAGTTTGTGCTCTTGTTTGCAACTCAAGAGAACAATCATAAACGTACTTTATATTTTTCAATTAGAGTATTGCAAATACAAGTGGAATGTCTACCATATAACATATATTCATGAGCCCTACGGGCTTTAAGCATAATTCTTTTATGATGACTAGTTGAAATATAAACATCTATATGTGGATTATGTGGATTAATGTGATATATATATATATATATATATATATATATATATATATATATATATATAAAAAGCTAATAGAAACACTTTATAAACGCAATGAGTATTGTAATGTTTTAAACATAGAAGTCAATCCAAGTCCCAAAGAGGAAGGCAATGGTGGCATTACGGTACAAGTTGGTATGACCAAGAAATTAAAGGATGTTTTTTTTGTTCCTAGAATTTTTAGTTGTACACAAGATATCGTTTTTATTTTCTTTAATGATAGAGCTACACATTCCCAAAATACATGCTAAATTAAGGAAAAAATGAGTAGAAGTGTCGTGTATGAACATTCATCTTTTTAACCCACCTAATATCAATAAATTCCATCTGAATATTGGCATGTCTAATGTTTTTATAGGGATTTGGCAATTTCATCCATTTCTTGACCATTTTTTTGATGTTTAGATAACACTTGTCAAATGAGGTAAAATTATGGCAAAAATTGTCTAGATAATTTTTCTACTTGTATGCACTAAAATTTTCAATGGTAAGAAGAGCCTTGAAACACACTCTAATAACAAAGTCAAGAATATAAATCTCTTAATTATGAGATTGGACCAACCATTTAACAATTAGTATTCACTCAATTCTACTTTTTGCATTTCAATGCATAGGCAAAAAGAAAGTGGTTTGGAGTCCCTCCAACTATTGGCCTTACTTAAGACCATATACATTGCATTTTTTTTGGCTTGACAATATTCATGCAATCATGTTGTTCTCCAATTCTAAATTATCCATGATACTTCTAATACAAAGATTGTTGTTATGTGCACAAAATGGGATTTTATATAAATTGTCAATTTTTGACCTACTTTGACCTAGAGGTTGCTATAGAGATATAGGGGAGCATGAAACCCGTTGAAATTCCAATTTTCAACCACTTGTCTTCTAAATTTGAGGGGAAAATTAATTGAGACTTGGAGAGATGGGACGTGGGACGTAGAACAAACCACCCTTTACTTTATAAATCCACCATTTTGATAACTCATCATATTCTTTTCAACAAGAATTGTGCTCAACCACAAGCAACACTACTATCAATTTTGGATATTTTCTTATAATGAACTTCAAAATCAAAACCTTCCCATTTTTGAACCAATTTATTTTGCTTCCACTTCAACATGCATGTCCTTCTATTTACAAAGAATCTCATGTTTTTCTTTTACCCAAATTCTAGTCTATTTTTTTGTTCAATTGCAACACTTAACAGTTTAAATACATACACTTCATCAATCATAATTTATCTAATCTCCTTATATGAGGACACATTCTCAAGATGTACCAAACATGATTATTAAAACACGTCCTCATCATATATTAAAACTACATGTTAGAGTGACACTAAAGGAAATCAATGGTGTGATTAAGTGTCACTAACCATGTACATTAGGTCACAATGACATGAAGAGTGCATACTAAAACTTCATGTTAGAGAGTGACGCTGAAAGAGATCAATGATGTCATTAAGTGTCACTAATCATGTATATTAGGTCACAATGACATGAAGAGTGCATACTAAAACTTCATGTTAGAGAGTGATACTCAAGAAAATCAATGATATAATTAAGTATCACCAATCATGTAGAGTACATTAGGTCACAAAGACATGAATAGTGCACACTAAAACTTCATGTTAAAGAGTGACACTAAAAGAAATCAATAGTGTGTAAATCAATGGTGTCATTAAGTTTCACTAATCATGTAAATTAAATCATGTAAATTAAATCACAAGGACATGAAGAGTGCATAATCTACTACTGTTTTAGGAATTAGGGTTTGCGTCCTCAGCATTGATTGATTGCTCCGAGTTGCAGAGCAATTTGAAGCTTTCTGTAGAAGAATGGGGAAGAACACACTACGTCGGTCGAGGCCATGCGTCCGTCCAAAACGGAGGGAAGAGCGTGATTTCAGTGTCGTCACTCCTCATTGGCCCTACGATAATCTCCTCACACCGGAAAGACAGAAAGGATCACAACACGCAAGGGCTCGATCGAAGCCGTTGCTGCTGGAAAGACAGACGATGTGAACCGTAGGTGTGAAAAAGAAATAGCTCGAAGACAACAGACGAGCATCTCTCGAAGAATAATACTCGCTACGCTTGCTCGATGTGAAGCCACTTCGTAACTGTACATTTGGTGTCGGATCGGCGGGATCGAAAATTGGACAGCGCGCGATCGTGCGAGATTGAATTTCATGACTCTTTTTGCAGAGTAAGTGTCGTGTTTTTCATTAAAATTCAAGTAAATATCTTTCGCTTTCAATTAAGTATCGTGCGAGGTTCTGGAAATTGCAATGGCGGTGTAAGTCATCTTTTTGAGCGCGTATGATTTGTTTTTAGAGAGTTCGTTACTTGTCATAGGTTTGAAGTAGAAGCAATAGTCAGTGTTTTCTGGAGCTTGCAACGAATTGTGAATTGAAGTGATGAGGCTGATCGTGTGTGTGCAAGATTGTGTCTTGAGCAGATAATTACAGATGGAGTATCAACGGAATTAACTCTGAAAGTACCTAGGGTAAGCCTCATATGAAGACTTATTTTTGATTATTTTTGATTATTTTTCATTAAAATTCAAGTAATCTTCTTCTCGCTTTCAATTAAGTATCGTGCGAGGTTCTGGAAATTGCAATGGCGGTGTAAGGTTAAGTCATCTTTTTGAGCACGTATGATTTTATGTTTCAGTTTGTTTTTAGAGTGTTAGTTACTTGTCGTAGGTTTGAAGTAGAAGCAATAGTCAGTGTTTTCTGGAGCTTGCAACGTGTTGTGAATTGAAGTGATGAGCCTGCCTGATCGTGTGTGTGCAGGGATTGGGTCTTGAGCAGATAATCAGAGATGGAGTATCAGCGGAATTAACTCTGAAAGTACCTAGGGTAAGCCTCATATGAAGACTTATTTTTTATTGTTTTTTGATTATTTTTCATCATTTTTGACCAGTGTATTGCAAGGTCTTTCGCCGTTTCTGTTGATTGATATAATTTGGCCCTAGTATCATTTTCAACATATGATCAATCGAATTGATCGTTTTGAAACGATGAATCCTTGGATTTCCGAGAGTTAATTGCGTGTTTTTGACACAGCTTGCTGGACGTGAAGTGTCGGCAAATCGTTCGGACATCAGAGGTGGTGACGATCAACGCTTTGTTTGCGGTAATTGAAGAAGAAGAAGAAGAAGAAGAAGAAGAAGAAGAAGAAGAAGAAGAGGAAAAAATTAGATCTCTGCTTCTGTTTGTTGGATGAATAGGTCAGGTTAAGTGGGAGGGCTAGTGATGAGTGAAAGCCATTGCCATAGCCATAGCCATGGCAATCATTCTGTTGCAAGGACGAGCAATTCCTTCGCCAGCCACTAGTTCCTCATCGATATACGGTAGCCCTTCGTCTTCGCCGTTTGAATCTCAGCTACTGTGGGATTCTGAACACAACAGGGACCCGCACTTCCCTACAAGGCGAAGTTCGTTGAAGCTCTGTCGAGCAGCGGCTCTTCCTCAGCGGCCGTTCGGGGAGCAGCATAGGTCCAGGCAGGATGTGGGAGGAAGAGCAGGGCCAGAGGTGAATTCTTTGAACCAGCCAAAGCATGCACCAACGTCATTGGAGTCCACCTTGCCACCCGTGCGGTCAACTTCAACATTAGGGCAATCTTCGGTGTGGAACATTTTGTCTCCTTCTCCTCCTTCACATGCACCGCCGATCTCGTTCCTCCAAGACGATGCGTTGCTCAGCGACAGCGACGATGAGGACGCCATCCGAAGATCCTCTTTTACTATGATTCTTGCCATTTACTCTGCAGTGCAATTGCTGTGCATCACGGATGCTGTTCGACTCTGGGTGGCTCGGTTACGGCTTCGATACTTCGATTCTCCTTTCACATATCGCCATGGTGCTATAAAACTGGGAAGGATTGGCATCTTCTGGGACATTGAAAATTGCCCTATTCCAGGAGGTTTGGATGCTCAGATGGTGGTGAAGCAGATGCAGAGGGTCGGAGCTTCTTTTGGAACAATACAGTGTCTTCGTGCATACGGCAAGCTTGAGTATCTTACTCGGCAGGTTGGTCTCTCTGTTGCAACCATCTTATCTAGTTTCTATGGTACGTTAGGGTTATGGACATCAATTGTTTCAAGGAAACCAGTTTATTTGCTTTGATGTCAACAAATCATGAGACTTGAGGTGTTGTTGGAATGCCCTCAACGAGGAGAGATGCAGAGATTTAGTTTCGTGATGTTTGGGGTTACGGTCCATGAGTTATTGAAAACTTCTAAATGTTCTTACCTTCAATAAGTACAGAAAATGGGAATAGCAGCAAAAGAGTTGAATTCTATTATGGATCGTTCTGCGCATAGGTGGCTGCTGTTTAATGGATCTCAATAGAACAAGCCATGCTGTTGTATGAGTTCCGTTTAGTGAGAACGTTAATCTGATAGTTACCATCTGGGTTGGTTACAGGCACCTAGTTTGCTGAGCATGGGCGTTGAGCTGTGTCCCGTGCCGGATGGAAAAGAATCTGCCGACAAAGCTATAATAATGGACGCTCTGCTGTTTGGATACGACCATAAATCATGTCCCGATACTCCGGCAGTTGAGAAAGACGACGCATCCACGGGAAATGGAATCGTGCTTGTGACAGGAGACAGAGGGTTCTGCGCTTTGCTGCGGGAGCTGAGTAATAGATACATCACCACAGTGGTCATTGGAAATGGCCACCAGAGAATACCCCCAATTTTGGCCCAGGCAGCAGATTATTGCGTGCAGTGGGATGAGATGATGGAGATTCCAGGCTCTCGAAGCAGTTCCTATGGCCTCCAGAACAGCAGCTTCACGGAGAAAGTTAGTATCATGGAGGACGATCATTTCGAGTTTGGAGGCTGGGATGCATCAAGTTCATGTAACGTTCTTCTGAAATACGAGTTCCGAGGTATGCACCAAGTTATATATTGCCATTTCTCATCCCCATGGCAAATATTAAAATTTAGCCCTTTTATTTCTCCTGGTCTTACACATGTGTGCGCTTGCGCAAAATCAAACTAGACGAACAGATACCATCCAGCTGCGACAAGTCCGATATTGTAGAAGGAAGTGACGATGTGGAGCCCTTGGGTGTAATTCCTGACAAGAGAATTGCAGGCAGCCTCTCTGGGGAGGTACAAACTTCCCTCTACTCAGATCTATGCAGAAGCCCTAGTATCATCCTTGTCGTCTGTTTTTGCAACGTGCTCTGATCAAGTGCATGTGGCTCATTCAGAGGAAGAAGTACAGGAATGCTAGTTTCATGAATACAACTGCAACAGAAGAAGAAGAAGAAGTCTTGAGCACTTTTGATAGCAATTCTCGGCATGACCACTCCAGAAACGAGTGCAACGAATGTAAAGAATTGGAGATGGGGATATGTACAGAGGAATTCGCCAGTTCCAAGAGTAGTCCTTGCGTTCCAAGTTCCTATTCTAGTGGCAAGGCAAGAGATGTTCGGAGACCGCCAGTTGACGTGGACTACAGCAGTTACGTGGGGCCAAAGGTCGTTGTACCTCCTGTGGGAGGCAGGGTTCGGATTTTGCGGTATCTGCGATGCGAGGTTGCCTACGTTGTTGACAAGTATTGCAAAGGGAAACCCAAGGCAGTCATGACCTTTGACCAGTTCGAAATGCTGTATGAACTCGAAACCGGACATCCTTTGGTTACCTCACATTATGGGTTTGCGAATCTCAAGAGCATCCTGCAGTCCATGCCGGATTTGCTCTCTGTGCGCAATGTTTCCATTGATGCTGCTGATTGGAGAATTTTCCCTTACATCAAGGTAAGCTAGTCTCTGACATGTTTTAGTTCTTGTAGATCTTAGTCAGGAACTTATGGAGTATTTAGAAACCCAGTCTCTTGATCAACCTCCTTTACTTTGTATTTCGGGTATCATTGAAAATAGAAGGTATGAGAGTACTTTGTATGTCGGTTATTATTGAAAGTAGAAGATATGAGAGCGTAGCTTGCCACCCAATTATAGAAGTGAGATACTTAGTACTAAAGGACTCAACTATATCTACTTCACTGAACAAGCATCATATACAATTGAGATGTCACTTTACATACTAGAATATGTAGGAACTTAGGTTTATTATGTGCACTTACTATTGGTGTAGCTTTTTGGTTTTCTACCAACTAATGTCCTATGGTGCTTTAACTACCTCAAAGTCCATAAACTTTAGGCAAATTCAATTAACGTAGAGTAAATTAATTTCAATAGTTATTTTGCATGTGTTTTGACTGTAACCATATGTTTTTGCAGAGTGGAATTGATCGTAAACCTCGGGTTAACTTCAGCAGGCAAGATCTGCGATGCATTTTGTACAAAATTCTGCATTCGTTATGGCCGCATGGTGTTCCGAAGGACCACATAAGTTCAGAGCATTGCAAGCTGACTGGGCGACCCTTGGTACTTGTAGCATATGAATATTGGAGGCTCACTGACATGATTCAAAGCATGGGAGACATGCTGTATGTCGATGACAAGAACAAGCACCTTTATCTTGCTGACACTGCCTCAGAGCCTCGGGGTTTCCGTGAAAGGGAACAGAATAAGTGGAATTAGATTTTGTGTATATTTATTGACATTCTTCATTCAAAATCTGTCCACAAAGTATATACTTATATATACATGTATATTTTCATTGTATTGTCTCCAAGAGACTCTCAAATTGCTTTCTGTCTAAGGTTTTGGGAAACTACTCTGGCTTTCTGCTGTTGAGGAATTTCTATTACTGGAATCAAATAGGTTTCTTTTTTATATGTATTTGTTTGGGAGTCTTGTTCTCATCTTGAGAGGACTCCAATACACTTGAATACGCGCTGTTTGGATACTATATGAAGTTCATCCCTTCATTGGCTTTTATAAGGGAATTAATTTAGGCACACCCGGGGTTGTTATACGGACACCGGGGGGGCAAATTTTAGATATTTACCATCAACAAGTTGAATTTGGAAACTTGAATTCAGATTTGGATTTAGAGACCTTGAATTTGAGCATCTCCTACCACCCGCTTGGAGAAATTTTGCCAAATCAGGTTTTGAAGAACTCCATTAAACTAAGTTTCGAAGGGACAATATCACAAAGTAGCGAGGCAAGGCAAGGTGTGAAGTTCCTTTACAACCCAATAAGTTCCAGCAACAACCAAGCTTGAAGTCTTGGCAACAGCACAAAGGAGCTTGCATTCCTAATTTCCTTGTTTTGGTTCCATGTGTGTGGTTGGGTTGTGAAGGGGTCCTATACAAAGTTTGAATTTACCTTGAATGAAGGCCCCACACTTATACATTGACAAGTACAATGCTAGTGGAGACTTGAAACTAAGAAGCCGTTCTTGTTTGAACCAGCGGGACTCATTTAACGGGTGGCAGGAGATGCTCTTAGTCTAGAACTACAAAGGAGATTACAATTGAACAAAGGTATGTAAGAAATTAGGAATAAGTTAATATGCAGAAGAAGCTCAAAATCTCCTCGCGCATAGTGAACGGAAGGTTGCAAGCCAGGCGAAGCTCATGATCACGGAGCACATGTCAGAGACTCAGAGTCGTGAGAACCATGAATGCGGCACCAAAATACCAAAACAATAGGAAGCAAATTAATAAGACTGGCTGACTTCATGACTATCTGACACCAGTTTTTAATCGACACTACACCATGTGCTAAATTAACTGCAAAATGATCACAAAACGCATATTGCAAAATGCACCACTGGTATTATTTTGTTATTTTGTTCACAATTCTATTATTTTGAGCTTTGTGGTTGAAGTTTTGCTGAATTTAGCCACGTTTGTGAACACTATCCGTATGGGTGGGACGGCTACTTTCAAGGCTAAGCTTGAAGAAGTCTTTCCGTTTTGGGGTTCTATTTAGTTTAGCTTGTTATTAGTAACTCATTAGAAAGTTTTTTGGGTCTCCAAAAGGCCCTCTGTGGGCAGCTGCTGTGAAGTTCAAGTACATGAGGGGACAGGGGTCACCAATGGTGCCAGCTAGTCTGGGATGTCAGAATTGGAGATTGTCCTGCATTAAAATATTGTAGAAAAATTGAACCAAACGCACAATTCAATTGAAAATTAGTACCGGCTGAGGAGCGTACAAGCTTACTTTAAGCATATCGTTGAATATAATAAGGCGCCAGAAATTGCTGACTTTACTAGGTATCTCCAATTCAATCAGTTGACTCAGCATGTGAGACACATGAGATGGCCTTGCATGTGCTGATCTGTCTAGGTCCCATGTATTATCATCAAATCTAGCCAAGCTAGAAAATTTCATGGATACCCTGAAGTTTGCAATAATTTAAAAGATACTCCTGCTTTTTCAGAAATTTCACAAATACCCTTAGGCCAAATTTTCAAGTGATTTTTTTTGTTGTGCATGCTAGTGATGTCACCACTTATGGTTGAATTTACAAAAAGTTTGACAAAGATTGTGACCTAATCTATAGTATTGTAGATTAGGTCACAATCTTTGTCAACTTTTTGTAAATTCAACTGTGGTTTCCTTGTAGTGTTGCACTTTTTTTGTTCCCTTATGCGCTTGCATAATAAAAAAGAAGTAATGCGTGCACAAAGGGAAGAAGGGAAGTGATATGTACAACAAAAAAAGCGCTTGAAAAATTTGGATCCAAGGGTATTTTTTAAAATTTCTGAAAAAGCAAGGGTATTTATGAAATTATTACAAACTTTAGGGTATCCATGAAATTTTCCCCCCTAAAGGACCAACTGTCCCCTTGGGGGACAAATGGGATTTTGGGCATGTACCTATGGCTAAACTACTTTTTGTGATTTTTTGAAACTTTTATGAAAGATGGGGAATTCAAAGATTTACATGGGCATCTAATTTTTTTCTTCATTCAAACATTTATTGAAGAAGTTAAAAATGAATTTCTGGAAAAAGATCCAGATTGGGCAGCCCAAAAAATTCTTAAAATTTGCATTAAAATAAAACAAAAACATGAAATATGTTCTTTAGACTTATATATAGGTGAGAAGCTTTGAATCATTCAATTTTCATGGATCAGATGAAAGTTATGAGAAGTTTTTGTTTGTGGGTAGGTATGGTTTCTTTCAAAATTACACCTACCCACAAACAAAAACTTCTCATTACTTTCATCTCATCAATGAAAATTGAATGATTCAAAGCTTCCCCCCTATATATAAGTCTAAAGAACCTATTTCATATTTTTATTTTATTTTAATGCAATTTTAAAAGAAATTTTTGGGCTACCCAATATAGACCTTTTCTAGAAATTTATTTTTAACTTCTTCAAGAAATGTTAGAATGAAGAAAAAACTAAATGCCCACGCAGATATTTGAATTCTCCATCTTTCATAAAAGTTTCAAAAAATCATGCAAAGTAGTTTAACCATAGCTACATGCCCAAAATCCCATTTGTCCCCCAAAAGGGGGCTTGGTCCTTTAGGGGTTAACTTTATTGCCTTGTGTATTAGTGCTAAAAAGTGGATTTATTCACCAACTTTTGTTTACTTTTTCTTTGCTATCAAATGACTAAGAATAGGTTGACCATTGTATTTCTACATTTGTCCATCTTATGGACCAGAAAACACATATTAAGAATATTTATGCACTTTTTCATCCAAGTTTTGCAACATCATTCACATTTTTAATGGAGATGAAACACTTTTGACAAAAAAAGATTATTTTTATTTGGTGAAAAGTTAACAATTATTTTAAAATGGTGCAATCTAGCTCCATGAAAGACTCAAAAAAGAGAGTTGGTGATGATATTAAAAGTTGAACATTTTGTCTTCTATCTTTAGAAAATAATCAAAATTGCCAAAAAATTAATATTTTCATGAAAGATAAATTTTTGTACCTTTCAAAGAGGTTTAATTATAGTCTTTAAATTATTGTTAGTAATATAGTATTAGTATTAGTATTATTATTTTTATTAGTATTATTATGGGGAAATTACAAATAGGGGCATGAAAATGTAAAATATTACAAATAGGGGCGCAATTTCAAAATAAATACAAATAGGGGCACATTTTTTTAAAAAGGTGTAATTTTTTGTATTTGGACATTGTTTGATTTAGACACATCACATTAAATGTTAGCTAACTTCCTAAAAACCTAATAATCTCCAAAAATTGCCATCCCCTTTACTAAAATTTCTTTATTTAGGCTTGATTTGGAGAGTCCTTTAATTTTTTTGGAAATTAGCTAATATTTAATGTGATGTGTCTAAATCAACCAATGTCCAAACAAAAAAAATTACAAAAAATTAAACTTTTTTTGAAATCGTGCCCCTATTTGTAACTATTTTGAAAATGCGCCCCTATTTGTAATATTTTACATTTTTATGCCCCTATTTGTAATTTCTCCTACTAGTATACTAAATTTACCATTTTGGATTTTCTAAATTTAACAAATAATTTCAGTGATTAAATTTAAAAATTCATTTTAGATATAAAAGAAATGTACTCATGGTAATTTTACAATCCTTGTGCATAATTACAATGAATTTAACTCAATAAAACAATACTTATATTGAAGATTGTTGTGAGTTTGATCACAATATTTGCTACCTTCACTACATACCCATTTTGAGCTTTTTTATTTTTGTAGCATTAGATTTTTTTGTTTATTGATTTTCCAAAAATTAGAAAAATAAAGATAAACTTAAGAATATGCATAACTCTCAATTGATATTTTGAGGTAGTATAAGATTTATTTATTGGAGTTTACATGAATTTCATCATTTAACAAAGAACCAATTTTATACTATTTTTATATTATTTTTATTTGAGAATTTTTTGTTAAATTTCCAAAATGGTTTAAAGATCTAAGATGCCATATTTAACTACTTCTAAACTTTCCAAAGTCCAGAAATCATAATAACCAGAATGTACGCTAATACAAGGGATCGGAAAAGCTTCCAATGACCAGTGCAAACCGAAATGTCATGTTAATAGATCCTTGGATGTGGATGAAATTTATTCGACTATATGTGGGGATCCTCCAATGTCTAGTGCAAAATCTAATGTCAGTAAAGCAATCCCGTCCTGTGCAAATCATCATTGCCAGAATATCTTGTAAATAGTTCCTTGGACGACAATGCAATTTATACAACTCCATCAGGGTATCCCCTGATGTGCAAAATCTAAGGTCAATAAGGCAATCCATAGTTGCACGAATCATCATTGTCAGAATTTCTTGAAAATAGTTCCATGGATGTGGATGAAACTTATACAACTCCATCAAGGGATCCCCCAATGTATAGTGCAAAGTCTAATGTTGGTAAAGCAATTCATTGCCATGCACAAAATCATTGTCATATGTATCGGGAGATCCCTTGATGAAAAACCATAGTATATCTCCCTGAGTAAACAACAAGACCTACTGAAATTGACGGTTGGATGAGGCCAAAAAATTTCGGCCATCACGGTATGCATGCTTAGGGTGGAGGCAACCAACGGCAACGCACTAAATGTCAAAGCCTAGAGAGACTTAGCACCAGCGTATCATAAATACGTTAGATGTTCTTGATGAAGATACATGTGTACCTAGAGAAACAAAATGAACACATGCTTGCAGTGACGATTCTGGGTACGAGGGCAAAGGCAATAAATTGCAACCAAAATACAAATCATATTTTACAGTGAACTAGCAAAGTGGCAGAGTTAGTCATATGATGGTGCTCGCATTTACAGCATCTAAAAATGAAATTTGTCTACTTATTATAACACTACATATGATAGAACACTTCAATGTTCAAGCAATATCAAACAATAAAGTCCGTTAGCTTATCTCCCAATGTCATTGGTGAGCCATAGTGGTTACTGAGGAACACATCCACCAAGTACACTCCGCAAAGATTGAGCAAAGTATTGCATAATCATGTTGAAATACATTGCCATACCAAAGAGTGAAGAAACAAAATACAATTGCGAGTATGAAATAAACATGCAACCAATCCAAAAAGAAACACAAAATAACAAACCACATTAACATGCACAATCAAGCAGGAGTGAAGTAGCATGACAAAAATGATGTTCACAAAAGTTGGATATTTATGAAAAAGAAAAAATATATTTTCATTAGCAAAAGAGCAGCCGAGCATGAAAATAAAGAAATGATATAAGCTACAAATTTAAAAAATGGCAAATCATTGACAACCAACAACACTATATCCAATATCACAATTTGAATAAAAAATAAGGAAGCCCTTACATGATGAGCAATGGAATCCAAATATTTGAATCAATATACAAATCAAAGAAAATTGAGTACTAGCCCAGGATCCCGATAGTAGAAAACTAGGAGAACATCGAGAGATCCCTTGATGAAAATTATAACCGAGAAAGCACGTTGCTGATGATCATCGGGAGATCTCCCAATGAAATGAGACACAAGACCCAAGAACTAAGGAAGGATTGGGGATCTCCGATGAAAGATGAGCTCAAAGAAGAGGTTTGGGATCATGGGTCGACCTCATTGGACACGTTCAGATTCACTAATGCAGCTTCCCGGCTCTTCTTAGGAATCACTCTGGTTCTTGGATCCACAAGCTTTGACCAAGTCGAATATACAACACAAGTAGCGTCAACCCAAGTTGGGGCACTGTTCTCAACCACCCATTTCCCGTGCCAATAGTTACGGTACTTAATTTCTAGGTTTGTTGCGGAATTATTTGGTTGCCAGTACTGAAGAAGAAACTTTCCGTTATTCTCATCTCATTCCACTCTGCAAACAAAGGAGAGCGCTTGTCCTAACTAGACTGCACAAACGACAGGGTCCTTAGGTCTCAGTAAAACCCAAGAGCCAGGTCGAACATTGAGCCAAGGGTTAAACCACTCCCTTGGCGCTTCATTAGCAGGGCCGCAATAAGGCTCAGCATCTTCAGCTTCTGGAATATCATTGTTGGGGTTACACACCGCCCCCAGACGAGACACATTGTATTGAGCTAGTCTCTAGTCGTGATGAGGTCAGAAGCCTTCCACCAATTTGGATGGACAGTCAGGTAGAGGCTGCTGTAGCTCATAGAGCACGCGACTCCAATATTCAACATAAGGAGCAATTGCAGTTGCATATCCCGTGCACTTTGTACTCCCATACTTCCAGGACCCAATGTACTTCTGCAGTCCAACTAAAATAAAACTCTTGTTCAAGGTAGCTTTTTGAGCCATTTCCCTTGCCTTATCTTGGTTTCCTATAGCACTTAGAACTTTGCTTCCCCACATAGGCTTGAAGGGAATTGGCTTAGGGCAGCTTGGAGGAAGCATTGGTCGGCTACTACTATCTTCCTTCCAAAGGCGTGTAGATGGTTTATTTGAAAGAAGCCAATTAGTATCAACAGCAGATTTCTTGTACTTCATTATTGGCACCCCCTCATTATCAATGTAGAACCGGAAGAGGTGCATATCACCCAACCCAATTAGCCTGGCAGAGCCACTACATGGATAATCTTTTATAAAAGACTTGAAGTCCGCAACCTCTTGTATTATCTCAGGCATGAAAGAAAATTCTTGCGACTGCATAAAGGACTGCATCAAATCAGCAACTACAAATGTATTGCTGCTCTTCAAGGCTTTAGACAAATGCCTGAAGTAAGCGTTGATGTCTTCATGAGTGTGCCCAACTAGCAAGAATCCAACTCGAATCTCCTTAAAGACACCACAAGCAATGAGAAGTGATAAAAATGCCATCAAACACTTGTTTTGGTTATCTTTTGTGGAGTTGTCAAGCTGAAGATAAAGATTTCAAGACAATGGTGCGGATCTGACACAAGCTCCTAGTTTAGTTAATTTCAAACTCTCCATACACCTAGATTTCCCTCTGAGAAGTGCCTCAAAAATTGGATTTGCCGGAGCATATGGAAAGAGGTCCCTGGTTTCACATATTGGGGGTCCTTCTAATTGACAAAGTAATCTAGCTAGCAACAATACGGTGAAATTGGAGTCACCTGGCCAACAAGATGGAGCATAATGAGCATATGCTCCATCTACGTGGCCATGAGCTACCATTCCAATAATGCTCATTGGCAATTGCTTAAGTCTTGACATTCCTTTCGTTGTGACTCGCATCCTAGGAATAGCTGTTTTGGTTGTATCCATTTTGTCGTGAATGACACAAAGAATTCCCGCAGGTTCCTCTTGGACTTGTTACGCCATGAAATATACAGACAACGGCAAGAAATTGGTGGTTCAGATGTTTTGTTCGTTGCTTCATGAACTCAACATACTCAAGACTCCCTTTTGGTATTTTTAGTAGGAACTGCTGAAGTTGATCGCAGATAGTACACTTAGCAAAAGTGCTTCCGACAGGTTTGATAGCCACATTGTTAAAATGTTCCTTCTTGATTCTACTTATGGTAGATTGGCTCACCGGAGGAACTCCATAGTCTTTGTTCAATTGCACAATCACCACAAAATGAAATCAGAAATGGCCCTATCAACAAGAAAGCAAACCAAAGGACTGAAAAGACAGCAAAAGACATGGTGACCTGCCTTGAATCACAAAATAGAAGACTAGAACTAATCATTTGGGGATCCCCCAATGAGGAAAATCTCCGCAAAAATGGATAAAGAGACCTACCTCATTTGCCTTTGCCCGGACACATTTCCAATTATTTTCGGCCAGGAGAAACTTGAGAGTGTCCATTCTACTATTGCCAATAGAGCGCATTTGATATGACATCTGATCGGCGTTGTCATCAATAATAGCTTGCATAGTTCCCTTGATCTGAACATTCCAAATCCTAGGACACTTAATGCCCTTGTTTTCGTGAATTCTAGTAATTATTCCTGCTTTGTATTGGTCAATGTAATTGTGATAAGTGGATTTAGGAATTTCGTGGATCAATTGCCATGCAGTCATGCAAACCTCAAATCCATCAAGTGTGATAAACTTGTGCTTGCGGATTCTGTCTAGCTTATGAATCTGGCCTCTAGCCGCTGTTGGGTTGAGAGGAGTGCGCCTTGGGAACACGCAGGGTGTCTTGCTGCGATCGTGCGTTGCTGATTAAAATCGTCTTTAATCTTGATCTTCTCTTCAAATCTTCAGTCTTCAGTCTTCCGTTGACATATCTTGTGGCTGGCTCTAAAGGTATAAAGGTCAAGGTAGGGATAAGAGCCCACTGGATACGGGACGGGTAGATCGGGACAGCAGACACGAGCTGCCGTCCGTATGACGGGATCCTAAAATCAAATTTACGATCTGCTGGTCAAAACTCCAGATCGTGAGAACAGAGCAAGTCTCGACCATGTGGATGATCAATCCCACTTCGTCACCACAACAATAAATGGGGTTAAGTTTGGTTTAACCCAAACTGCCCGCAACAAGGTTTACAAAATAGAATGGAAATGAATTGACAAACGAGCCTCCAAAACCGGCTAAGAATAACAAAGCCACATCCCACACATACATAAAAAATAAACCCAAAACATTCCTCTTGAAATCTTCATATCTTCAGATCTTCAAGTCTTCATGTCTTCAAGTCTTTATGTTTTAATAAAAACAATGGGGAAAATCACAAATAACAAGTCCTAGAAAAGCAGCGACCTTTTATCTAGTGCCATAGATGGCTCAAAGATTCAAATGCTAAGTATAATAGCAATTTGAAAAGCTCTTCTAACCCTCTAATACTCCTCCAAATTTCAACTCAATAAGATACTGTCCAAAAGTTATGTGGGTTCAAAGTAGAGGCTCTTCTTCTTCCTTACAAACTAAACATTGCCTCTATAAACCTCTATAACTTTTGATCTATACATTACTCATAGAAACGTGATATCAATTTAGAAAGATGATATCACTGGCTACAATCTGTAAAATTTTCACTTCAAAACAAAACTCTGTCCGAAAGCTCTAGTCAATCAAAGTGTGGGTCTCAATTTTTTAGAGAGCACCCAAATCCGCAACTTCTACCCACTATAACTTCTTCAATAAAACTTCAAATGAAATGATTAAAAACAATTCAAAAAACTATGACAACAAACTATCACTTCTAAAAATCTGAAGAAAAAATCTCATACTATCCAAAAGTTGTAGCTCTTCAAAGTCTCGGCTTTCTCCTAACAAAAGGGCAGCCACTTCCAAACCTTCACACTTCTATAACTTTCTCGTCTAAGCTTCAAACCTCAAGTTTAAAGACTTTCTAAAAAGCCAATACTAAGATAAACACTTCCTCTAAATCTTGTTGCAAAATGATATACAAATCATAAGTTATGGCTTGTCGAAGTCTCAGCCTTTCTTCATAGTTTGGCTTTTTGACTCCAAAATTCAAACACTCATAACTTTTGCATCACAATTCCAAATCAAACTTGCAAATTCATTTTGGAAAGGTAATCACACAAGGAACAATCTCCTTAAATTTCAATTCAAAATCATGTATATACAGAAAAAAATCTCACATCAAAGTTTTGGGATTTTTCCCCTTCTTCCCACCAACACTCATACACTAACTTCCAACAACTAAGGAATCTTTATTCCATAATTTCGACCCTATCTAAGGTAGAGAGGTGGAGCACATCAGCCCATGCCCTCCCTATCTTAACCCCACCATAGATGCCAAATCCTTTTTCCTTTCACACCTTTCCTATTGACTTCTAAACCCTTAGTATTTTTATTTAAACAAAGGCAAAATATATGAGCCTCCAAAACATCTAGATAAACATATGAAAATAATTAAATTACAAAATAAATACCATCGTAAAATGGCCACGTACCCTTGCGAGCATATAATAGCGTTAAACGCTTGTCTTCAGTCGCCAAGTCGTGAATTTGGTTGACTGGAAAAGCGGTCGTCTCTAGTCGCCCGCCGGTCCGGGTTTGAATCTCATCGAACTCGTCGAGCAGTGATGGCGGCTCACGGCTTGGCAGCTAGTGAGGCAGGAAATTAGCCCAGCCAACCCGCTACCTACCTTCCTGAGTTGTGCATGTGACAAGACGGCGCAGCGCACTGGAATCTATGGCCGCTGCGCTGTCACCAAACCGTGGTCCTCACCACGACCACCTCTTTTGCCTCAACTGTTGATTTATTGAAATCAACACAAACATAAATATATAACGAATATCTACATGATGGAGATATCTCCATCAGGACACCGCAATTCCATATTCTCAACGGTCCTCAAATGGCTTCAAGTAGAACTTTTGTCAAATCATCAAAGTCAGGTCTTGTGGAAAAAACTGACAGCAGCAACTGTCGCAGCATTTCTATAAGCTAACCTTTTGAATTTCAGCATCTTGAGTTTTAGAAACGTATTGCTAATCTTTGTTATGCAGACTAGGTTTTTGAACAACGAATTGATAAGACGCTTTCAGCCTAGCACCAAGATATGCTCGGGGGTCTTGGATAACATAGAAGGCTGAGAAATGCTCAAGGGTTTTAGTCAAGGAGTGACCATCTAGAAACCAGCACAATGATAATGGCCATTAAGAGTGTGTCATAATGAGGTCTTTGTTGCCAACGAACATGTCAAGGACAGTAACCCCTACATCTTCGTCATCCAAGGTACCACCTTGAAAATGATTGTCCGGCGGGCAGCAATTTATTTGTCCGGAAGAAAGAAGCTAACGGTCAATATCCTTGTAGTGGACTTCAAGACCAAGCCACTTATCTGGATAAATGAATAAAGACAAATCCGTTAGGAATCTCCTAATGACTTCACCACACAAGAAACCCTCCACAAAATGAACATGTCAATGACATCCACTAGCAACTTCAGATCCCTTTGACATGGGTCAACAGACATTGCACAAGCGCTCGCAATGATAGACAACGGCCGCAATAGAATATAGATCCATGGCTGCAAAGGGATGATGACACCAAACCATTGACCTTGAGGGTGAGCCTCCACAACAACAGCATCTCTAATTTCTCCAACTCCTGTAACAAAAAGCTTGACTGCATTGCCATTACAGATGGCTTCTGAGTATTGAGTGGAATTTTGAGATCTTTCAAATGAAGGCGGATGAATCCTAGAGAGGGTAAAGTTGTTGACGATGCATTCGTTGAAAGCATCCATTATTCTTGACACGAATGAGAATCTGAGATCATATTATAAAGGTTAGGCAAGACCATAATCTGGACGTTCGACTAAATTAAGCAAATCGTATACTCTATCCCAGATGCAAAAGAAGCAAGAATTTGCTCCCAATACTTTCTGGCCAGTGTCAGCTACCAAAACTAGATTACAAAATGAGCATATATCTTAATCTCAGTACAAATTAGCAGTTCTCTACCAACAATATGTATACAACTACATAATTATTATTAGGAACTCAACTAATACCAAATACCGATGCAGCATTCCATGTGAACTCATTAGGGAACTACGGCCTGGACTAAACCAAAAACTGCATTCAAAGTATCCAAGGATCCCCCAATGAGAGTAGTCAATTCTGGTTAGCATTAGGTCTGGCAAGCATTCAAAGCATAGTGACTTCATTAAATATATTAAAGCCAACAACAGTAAAAAAACAAGAATGTCATTGAGACTACCAAAATATGACTCAAAAAATTGCTATCTAGAGGTCCCCCAATAGAAATTGATTCAGTGAGCATCAAACTACCTCCCATAAATGTTTCTAAAGGTAGAGAGACTTCCGACGATTGAAATATGTCCTTATCAATCAGGGGATCCCCGGATGCAGTCAATACCAATATTGAAGAGGGCCCACATCTATCCAGGGATCTTGGGACAATAGTCCGAGTTTATGAACACTAGTGTGACCATTTCGAGATGTATATACAAAATGCGTCGGGGATCCCCAGATGCTACACTCTAAATAAACAAGAATGACGCATTCTATCCGGGGATCCCTCGATGATAATCAAAAAATTCAAACCTTACTATAATTGTTCAACAAGGCATATTCCAAATCTATTGAGGATCCCCCGATGCTTTTTACCCATGACTACTGATGGACAATTATCTATCCGGGGATCCCCCGTTGAATCATCTACGTGCATCGGCTTTAGTCAGACAATGATCATTCTAGATATAAACGCTCTACTTATCCGGGGATCCCTCGATATAGATAGGTCATACTGAAATACACTCATCAGAAGAAAATATGCAAGAGTTGACTGTACGGCCTTCATCTGAAGATAATCAAAGTATATCGGCCACTACACTGCCATCCAGGTAAGAACTGTATGGCATCACCTAATCATGATTTTTGATAAAGTATAGTCTCGCACATTCCATTGTCCGTATACAATGGTTCTTGTTATTATTCATTTTTGCTATAACACAAATATCTACTTGCTGATTGACTGATTCACTGTAGGTCTAGTTATAAGATAAGTAAACACTTCAATTTTTATCACAGAAGTCAGAAACATGGTTGAATCTAAAGATACAACTCATTGGAATTGACCATCACATGATAAAATAGAGCACTCATAGAAATTGCTACAATCCACAATCGGATGGCCGGGAAATTGAGCGACTGAATCATTGTCCGTGCAAATGAAAATTTCACTGCATGCTCCAACTACATAGACGAGTATTGCACTTTTGAATCCATTGCAGAGTGGTGAACGGCAGATTTATAATGAGGATTGAATAATACAACAGGAAAAGCGCGCATTCATACCTGTAGCAGATTCTTAAATGATGACATGCGACGCACTCCCTCACTCACCGCCGATCCACACCGTAATTTAGAAATTACTATTCATCTTCTCGCCGCGCCTTGTTGTTGTGTCAAGAAATCAAGACTATATTCATCAGGCATAAAATCTACTAACAATCTTGATCTCTAACTTCAGGAACTCTGCCGCAATTCATACACGTTATGAAATGAATGAAACAAGAGCTTGCTACATCAAATCAGCACGGAACTCGGACTAGGAGCAAGAGTGAAAATGGCAGTGATGCCATGCGGGAGCAGGATCATGGCTGTCGCTGCGGGGCTTGAATCCCGCCTTCCAATTCTTGAGAGCTGTTTTGAATTTGAAAATTGGTCCCGCCATTGGAATATAAAATTCATATTCGTTGTGGGAAAGTCTACAAAGAGGAATGATGATGTAGAGTAGTACATTGTTCACGGTACCGCAAGGTAGAGTGAGTGGCTGGCCGTTCTTGTAATTTTATAATGGAACAAAGCATAAATAAGTATAAATTTCACCTCACCTTGTCTTTTACATCTGTCATATTAATAGTACAGAATACTTTCACACAAACCACAACTACGACCTCAGATACATACTAGTCACTAAACCCCCTAGGATCCTAATCCGCTCACTATATGAAGAAATTGTCATTCCATTCCAACAATCATTGCTATTCATTTGGAAGTAATCCCTTAATTCATGAAAATTTTGAAGGGTTTAGGATGTAAGGGGAGTCCAATGAGATTGGCTCAATTAATTCCACAACAATTCCCCATACCCCCTTACGCTACCTTGTCCAAGTGGTTAAATTTTCATTTAATACTGACCTTTGTTGCTTATCATTGAGAGTTAACCCGTTAGTTCATGGAAACTAAAAACGGATAGGGTATAAAGGGAGCCCAATGATATTGGGTCACTTAGTTCCACAAGAATTATACATAGCCCTTTACAACACCCTGACCAGGTGGTTCAGTTTTCACCCCATTTTGACTCTTTTTGCTATAATTTTGGAAATAACCCCTTAGTCCATGGTAACTAAAAAGGGATAGGGTATAAGGGGGGCCCAATGAGATTGGGTGAATTAATTCCACAAAAATTCCCCAATGCCCCTTATAGTATCATGACCATGTGGTTCAATTTTCTTTCCATTCCAACCTTGATTGCTACTCATTTTGGATTAACTTCTTTGTTCTTGTAAAACGCAAAGGGTTTTGGGTTTAGGGGGTCTTCACTTGGATTATTTCAACCAAATCCACAACATTTACACAATGAGCCTTGCGGTACAATCATTATGTGATAATAATATCATTCCAATGGTATGCAATTGGAATATTACCCAGTAGTTTACCTAAACCACAAACATAAGGATGAGGTAATGGGGTCCTCCTTTAAGGGGATCATCTTAAAGTGGGCCTCTAACATCCTCTTGAGTTCAAGGATATACTTTTATGACCCATCTATGAATTGAGGGCAAGAAAGTCCATTAACTCTTCCATATTCACATATCTTGGATAGGTCACAAGTGCTTCTTTATTTAGGACTTTGTTGGTTTATTTTCATTTTGAATATTAAATTATAACAATAAAGTTTACTATTGGATTAGTGTTATGTAATTATAGTTTATTTATGAAAGGGTTTGATTCTTGTCTTCATGCCTTTTGAAATATAAGAGAGATTAAAGAAGCCATACTGTAGGGTCACACCTCTTTGTAGTAGCAAAAACGCTTGAAGAATGAGAAAAATATCTAAATCATAAAGTTCTTCCATTTATTATTTGAATTAGAAGATATGAATGTACTAAAGGAAATACAATAAAGAATTGACATAAATGTATGTGGCACCAATAAAATACACACAGACTACAAGAATGTGAAAGATATTCTAAACAATATAATGTAATATCAACATACATCTTTAAGGAGTAAGAGTAATTCAAATTCTTCTTCAAATGAATAGAATAACAATTTCAAATAATGCTAATGATTGTGTCTTGCAGCAATGAAAATCGTGAACTTATACTATAATTGAATTTGTGGATAAACAAGGTATCTCAGTAAAATTTGATAAGAAAAATATTATATTGGACCTTGTTCAAGTATAATGAAATGTGAGCAGTTAAAATACTCACAAGCAAATCAATGATGCTGCCGTGAGCTCTAAAATATACAAAAAATTGATAAGGACTATTAATGCAAGTTTAAAATACTTTAATTCATTGCAGATGAAAATAATAACTGTGAACAAGAACATCCTTACTTGAACTAAAATGAAATTTGTGGCAATGATTTATCATTTAGCATTAACAATATACACTAAATGTTTGAACACTGTTGGAACTAGCATATTTAGCTTTGAAAACAGGTATGACAATTTTAAAAGGATATGGATGACTAGAAGTTTAAGGTTGCTTGTTGGTGGGATTAATCCAGCAATTCACTTTCATCATTAATAGGTTAGCTCTAATCTTCATGATGCCGAATTGAGTGCTTCGGCACCCAAAAATCTCAGATCCGACAAGGACAATGGCTTTTTCTAGTGGCGGCTTCATCATGAGCGCGTCCCCAAAGTGGGAACGCGGGCACGTTCCCGTTGGATGGGAACTACGTCTCCCTCATTTCCCCCCGATGCATTACAAACATTGTAATTTTGCTCTGGACGTCCGTGTTGCTTGCATCCTTGTGCAATTGTAGTTGTTGCTTTTGGATTTGCATGATTGTAGTTGCTGCTTGCAGATTTGAATTATCAACCACCCTTGATTTGTAGAGTATTGCATCATTTAGATTGTTGGGGTGTTTTATTGTTGCAGCACCATAGGCCCTTGTCAGTGGAGCGCAATTAGAATTGTTGCTTGCGGTTTTACAAATCGACCTTGCTTGATTAGTGAAATATTGCTTCGCGTAGATTGTGGGTGGAGTACTTGTTGCAGCAACGTAGGCGTTTGTTAGCGGGGTCACATTTTTTGTGAATGCACACTCTGATTTGGACGGCTGCAGCATCACCAAGCTCGGGCTCTAAACTCTAGTAAGGAATCGGAACTCTCTCTATCATTTTGAGCAATGAATCTGTTTTGACGTCTTCAGCAATGTTGAGCTGTAGTTAAGCTTGTTGTAGCACATTAATAGTCTTCAATGGTTGGTCATGTCGTTTTGTAGAAGAACGTCGTGACAGAGTGCATGGGTTGTAGTATGTGTCGCTACAAAAATCATGAAACATGGTAATATTGGTGAAGAAATGAGGAAATTTGTGAAGGTTGAAGTGGTCTAGAACAATGTGATACACTAATTGGGAACGCTGTGTTTTCACTAGTAGAAAACTTCTTCCAAAACAACAGTAAACCAACAGTTTCTTGTTGATTTGGGCACTTGCCCACGCTAATTGACTAATTTAACAGAATTCTGTAAAAAACTAAATACATTCTGTTGATTTGGACACCATTATCTAAATCAACAGAAATTTTGGAATCTTTTGAAGATCTTTTGGGAATTTTTTGTGAATCTTTAAGAATTTTCAAGAATCTTTTGGGAATCATTGAAAATCTTTTCATGATTTTTAAGAATATTTAAGAATCCTTTTGAGATTTTAGAATCTTTGAGAATCTTTTAGGAATCTTCATGAATCTTTGGATATCTTTCGAAATCTTTTCAAGTATTTTGGAATCTTTGAGAATGTTTGAGAACAATTGAGAATCTTTGAGAATCTTTTGAAAATCTTTTTTGAAATTCAAAAAATCTTTGAAACTCTCTAAGAATTTTCAAGAACCTTTTTGGAATCTTTGAGAATCTTTTTAAAATCTTTATGGAATTTGTTAAAGTACTTCAAAATACTTATAGAAATAGATCTCTTAGATTGAATTAGAGTCCTTTAGGAATCTTTTTGTAAATCATCAAAATTCTTTCAAAAAAACTATCACAATAGTTTAGGTTTGTTTTTGAAATCTTTCTAAAACCTTTTTGGACATCATTAAATTTTTCTGAAGTTTTAAAAAATAAAAGAAGTTTTCAAAAAAAAAGAATCTTTTAGAAGTTTGAGTGTACATTGACTGATTTTATTTTCTTTACTTTTCACAATTTGGTAAGATTTAAACTTAGCAGCCTTTAAAGTCAAGTAAACACATGACCATAATAACAAAAAACTCAACAGTTTTTTGTTGATCTAGATACTTTTGGACACAACTTCACTAATTCAACAAAATTTTATACAAAAAGTACAACACTTTGTTGTTTTAAATACCAAAATTTCTTTACAAATAAATATAAAAGATGCTCCTCAATTCTTTGAAGAAATCATAAATGTCCCTTAAAGATTAAAAGTACCAAAAATATTTTTGTGTTACATGATAACCAAGTGTATAATTTAATGCAAATTCTTACAAGAAACCAAAGGTGATATTTACATTTCAAATAACACAAGGATATATTTAACATTTCAAAATAGAAGAGTTATTTTATTAATTTTCTAAAATAATAGGAGTATAATTGATATTCCTACAAAAAATAAGGACTATTTTTTATGTTTCACATATTTTCGGCGTAAACTTGATATTTTGAAAGACTTAAAGGGTATTTTTAGTAATTTTCCTTCTATTACTAATCAAATGAATTAAAAAAAAACAATCTTATAAAATATTTTTATAAGCTTTAAAAGATGGGAATTGATATGTGTACCACACTCTTCCAATTACTATACCACACCATGAGGTAAATTTTAAATTTCTACCATCAAGAAGCTAAATTTGAAAATTTGAATTCAGATTTGGACTTAGAGACCATGGTATTGTCTAGAACCATAAAAAAAGTTGCAATTCAACAACACCCAATGAAAAAGTTTAGTTAGGGAGAAAATTGTTAATTTTACTTTTGTTTGTAAAAAAAGATAAGCTTTTTCATTGGGTGTTGTTGAATTGCAATTTTTTTTATGGTCCTAGATAATACCATGGTCCCTAAGTCCAAATTTGAATTCAAAATTCTCAAACTCAAATTTTTGATGGTAGAAATCTAAAATTTACTCCAAGGGTGTGATACAGTAGTTCAAAGGGTGTGGTACAGTAGTTCAAAGGGTGTGGTTCACATATTAATGCCCTTACAAAATATCCAAAACTATTCAAAAGTCAATAGAATTTTGATTTTATAATTGCAAGGATTTAAATTCATAACTTTTCACAACTTCATGTTATTTGAAGCTATCAAACTATGGAGGCTATTTTAACAAAATAAGGTTCTTTTTACAAAAAAACTAGCACTAAATAATGTTTATTAATGAATCCAACCTTTGCCTGCAACAATCCTTATGAGATTTGTGAATTCCAAAAAAAATTTATAAACAAAATCAAAAGGATGGAAATAAACAATTTATTTAAAATTTCTAAACACCTTCTCTGGTTTTAGCTCATAACTTTTGATAAAAAGATTGAAATCCAAAAAAAACTGATGGAGGTGAAAGTAAAATACATCTACCAACTTTTCTTAATTCTAAGTTTTTTGAAAAAAAATCTTTTAATGGGCGGAAATAGCCTCCAAAATCTATTGGATTACTAAAGACATGAACATTTAATGTACAAATAGAATCAAGATATTAATGTATGCATGTGCATTTGCACATTCTCTAGTGGTTTTGAAAATGTGCTAAGGTTGTGGAGTGTGAGAGGAGAGGTGGAGGGTTCAAACCCCGCTATTGGCAGCTGCCCGAGAGTTCGGGCAGCTGCCCATCCCCCTAAAAAGTTCACATTTTTGTAAAATAATAACAAATTCTACGAAAAAAAATTTTAAAAATGAAAAGAAATAGAATTGAACAACATAAAACACGTAATAGAAATCAACAACAAATTAACAGAAAACTGTAAATAATCAACAGAAAATCAACAGAAAAGTACCTAAATCAACTTGACCAAATTCACAGAAAAAATCAACAGTTTTTGGTTGAAATTCTGTTGATTTTGAGCTGAATTTTCTACTAGTGGAGGAAGCATTAGACCACATGGTCGGTTCTCAAGATCCGGCCCAGAGGCAGCTCATCAATGTCCAAGTATGAATTTTGAGGTGCCCATTCGGGGATCCCCGATGGCTGCGTTGCAAATATCATTTGGTTGCTCATATTGGGAGATTTATTGATTGCTATCGGTGTCAATAATAACCGCAACAGAGATCCTTCTCATTCTAACTCTGTGATTGACTTTCAGGAAGCCCAGCCTGATTCTCCTTGATCCCAGAGAAGCGTGAGGAGCCCCACACGGTTGCCATCAAAGCACTCATCCCACTCTCGCGAACCCTTGCAGCGTCGGCTTGATATTGAAGAGGTTTGTACCCTTACCTAACCATCGGGGGATCTCCCAATGTGCCTACCCTCGCAATGAATTTCTCTCTCTTATTAGGGAACCCCCGATGCCAACAATTGTCTAAATCACAAAACTCAATTTGGATCCTAATTTTTGGCCTCTCAAATCAGTTTTACAAATCGCCTCCAAAATCTCCTCCTTCGCGTAGGCGTCAAGGGAGCCCAAGTCTGTCGGATCAGCGTAGGACTAGGGAGCCCTCGGTCGATCGACGATCGCGGAAATTGTCCAGCTCCTCTGAATCCAGCGAGGACGATCATCACTTACAACATGTTGACCAGGTTTGAACTCTTCATATCTAAAGCCAGTAGTTCAGGATATGGAATGATCCTTACATGACTCTTGTTGGGGGATCCCCGGATGCTTAACAATGCCGAGAGCATAGGTAACTGATATCCAGGGATCTCTTGATGCACTTTCACTCTAATTAGCAACCTAATTGATGCGTATGATGTTCATCACTGTTCATTGTGTGTGCAAGATGTTCTTCATGTAACATCACGGCAGCATACTTGGGCTTCCAGTCAATTGAAGGAAAAGAATGTTGCTGGCCCCTCGGCCAAATTCCCAACTTGGAGGTCCAGAAAAAGTCCGGAGCGGAGCGGTGCCAAGGCTTTGAAGAAGTCTGCGCCTACAAAAAGGATGTGGAGTTCATCAAAGAGGCCAATCCAATGCAAAAAGGGTCCGATGCCATTGGCTCAATGCGCAAAGGGAATTGCTTCAAAGAAACAATTGGAGACTAGGGCGGATCGGACTTCCGAGACTGACGATGACGCAAAGAAATCGGATGCGTCCAAGAGAGCTGAACGCGTATGTTGTCGGTCACTTGTAACCAGGCAGGCTGCTCCTCCAGCAAGTAGGTCAATCCCAATAATTCCAACCCCACCCCCAATCGACTCAATCCAAGCGACTATCACCGCCCTCTCTCTACATGTAGTTTCCGACCATCCACAGCCTGCGCGAGTCCAATTACAGCAGCCACCTTCACATTCCCCCACTCCTCCTGTGACTGTCTCTTTGTCGACTTTAGGTGGGGCTCCCGAGGATGCAGATGCAAGCGTCAATGCATCAGGGGATCCCCGGATACTCCGCAAGCCCTCGCTTGATGCTGTAGTTATTCACATGGATGAATCCCAATCCAGTCCTATGGAACTCATAACTCAAGAGGTTTGTTTGGACACTTTTAAAGACATCCGCCCTCTTAGTCCTCCACCTACAACTGCTGGGCAAGCGGTATTGTATTTTGAAGTCAATATCGTCACACTGATTGAAGGGCCGACTGTGACCATGACAAATGCACCGCCCCTTAATCTGTCAACTGCTCCTTTGCTGGGTGGTTCAAGTGTGGCCAATTATAATATTGTCACACTAGCAAAAGTTCATACTGAAGAGGTCTGTATCTGACTTAGAAGCATTGAACTTGATTTTTTTTTTAGTTTTATTCTTCCTCATAGGCTCTCTTCTCTGTCAATTCATTCCAAAAGAATTTAAGCCGTCATGTTGCGTCAGCAATTTACTTACAATTCATCTTTTGACTTTGTTATTTGTTAGGGGGTGGAGTTAAACAAAGAGGATGAGTTGGGTAGTCCTTCACCAACGAGAGGGGATCCTGAGGATTGTGAGGGAAAGGGTGTAAGAGATGACAAAGTCCCAGGTGCTGAGAATGACACCCTACTTTGACATTGGCATCGTCCCTTTGGCTTTCCAATTTGGTTTCTTTGACTCTAACTTCCTGGCGTCATTGTCCTTTGCAGATTAACTAGTGGATATTCCATTACAACTGGTGCAGTTGAATGAGGTACCACTTTGACGGTATACTGTGGTTCTAGATCTGAACGGAGTTTTGATTCACAAATATAGAATCCATGGAAAACCCCATTGTATCTGGGGACTAGGAGCTAGACAATTTTCGAATTGGTTGTACACCAAAGCAACACTTGGGTCCTCAAGTTGTGCTTCTCAAGCTAGCGTGCAGGTTATGATTGCGGATTTGACGTATGACGCCTTATTTGGTGATCTTGACGTTGCTACCTTAATGCAGGATTCTTGCATAGAGTCCTCTTACCGAAGTCATTGTAATCCAGATAAACCATATTTTCTTAAAGACTTAAGGACGTACGCGAGGGTGTGCGGGCACAACCCAACACTAGAGGATATTCTTCTAGTTGATGACAATCTATATAAAAATCTTCTAAACAATATATACTGCGCAATCCACCCTATTTCATGGGCTGGGAATCCAAACGACACTTTTCTCATCAATCTGTTGATTCCGTGGCTTGACGATCTTTTTAGATCAAATCAACATGTTGTTACCTTTGTCAAGGAGAATCCACTACCACGGTGCCAAAGATGGTTAGATGTGGATCCGGAATTAGTGGAGTGCATTTGATAGGGACTACCACCACAATAGGACACTGCCATCTAATGTAAACATCCGGGGATCCCCAATGATGGTATGTTTCTTCTATTGCCGGGTACGATACCGCAGCGTTTGAGGAGGCTTTAGTGTATATAGTATGAGTTTTTGTTCATATTGAAAATGTACATTTGGGAATGAACTATTCCCTTTTATTCAATTCATGACTTCAAAGTCAAACATCTATAATGACAATATTCTAAAGCAATCTGTTGATAATATCTTAATTAACTTTTCCTATTTTTGTCTTGAATTGTTGATTTTTACATTATTTGTTTTCATGTTTCTATTTTGTGCAATGCCATAGAACTGCTGCTGTTTTTGTTGATTCATCTCTCCAACCATTGGGGGATCCCTTGATGGTACTCTGAGTCTCTAATGCCCTCTAGAATTTTTGAACATTCAAGATGGCCTAAGTGTGTTTTGTATGATTTCTTGTTGACATTGTAATCAATCCATTGAGAATATTCTTGTCTTTTTTGATCACTTCACAAATTCCATGTCACATATTTATAACGTATTTGTGTTGCACCGGTCTGGAGATGTACTCCTACTGGTTGTACTTTCTTTCAATTTTGTGATTCTTTCACGCCTACTTGTTTCATTCACATGGTTGTATTCTAGCCTGTGTGTGAAAGCTGCAGCATCGTTAGGACTTTCTCCATTTATCACTCAATATGCTGATTACTCTTATAACTTTCAAATTGTATAATTTGGAATAATTTGTTGCTTACCTTACTTAGATAGTACAGTTCAATGTTTGTATTGTAAATTAGTTGTGTACATGCATTTTCTTTTTTATGTTTCCATTTTATTGTGTTGTTCATTAGAGTCAGATGAATTTCTCACGCATCTCTATTGAGTTGTGATTTAATTAGTTTGTCCTTGTAAATGAGATGCAATGATAGTATGTTTTATTTCTGCGATATTTGTTGTTCTCTATTTATCCAGGGATCCCTCGATGATGGCCTGTTCCTTCAATTGTCATACTCGACTTTCTTGTGAGATCTTGCATTCTTCATCTTTGACTCTTTTGTGAGGTTTCATTTTGCAAGAGGCAATGGTATTTGTACTACATGGTGCTCTATGAGTTCCGAGTGGCATTGCGGATCTTCCTCAGCCTATTGAAGTAGATCTGGGCTTTGTCCGACTAGTTCGGTTTTAAGTTACCCATACTTGTTGTGGGTTATGGTCGGCAATGAATCCTGACACACTTGCAGAGCTTCTTTGACGTATTCTTCCCAGGATGTTGTCTCACAGTTTCAATTTTTAGTAGGATCTGTTGGTTATCACTGGAGCAAGTTTAGGCCCTCCCCTTCAGAAATTGTGACATTGCTCCTACAAAATCCTGTCACACGTAGAATATTTATAAATAGGAGATTGAAGATGCTTGCCGTTGATCCTCTGAATTATCGTCAATTACGTGGTCAACCAAGGTTTTTACATATTACAGAAGCTACATGCACTTAGTTCTGTATTTTTACTGTGCAATTCCTATTTTATTCCAATAGACACAAATGTGGTCATTCTATGCATATGAACAAAGTTTGGACATTTTTTTGAGGCTATGCATGTTATACTCTATGTATTCCTATGTCTTGATTTGCCATTGCCTTCAATCTGCCAACTGATTTTGCTTTCATCTATTGGATGATAGTCACTGTGTAGTCTTAATTTGGTTTTGTTCTATTGCTGGACTCACTTTATTGGGGGATCCCCAGATGGGTGATTGTTACGATTGCCATTCTCTATATCTTAGCAGGGTATAATCTACCCCTACATCTTGATGTGTCCACTAATGTATTACTGTTGTCGGGGGATCCCTTGATACATATTGTACAGTTCAATCGTTTGGCGACTCCAGGTGGATGTTTGGATCATGCAGTCGTTAGTAGTTCTTAGTCTACAGCGTCATTGATTTCTACTTTATCGGATTCAAGCCACCCCATGGTCGATATTTCTCACTTCACCAGATGATTGCATGTCCCTTCTCTCTTATTTCTTGGTTTGTCTACTGCTGATTTTTCATTGTATCAAATCACAATTAAATCTAGGCAAAGGACTCACACTTCTGTCATTCTAGTCTACTCCCGACCCTCGCCAACTAAGATATCAATAACGTTCTCTTATCATTGATATGTTTTCTGATTATCAATCCGGTGTTATACATCAGAAATTCCCCATTTCTCTTGTATCTCTGAAGTAAATGTGTGACTATATGAAATCATCTACACCAAGTAATATCATATTGTACATGAGCACAGTATATCGAGAGATCCCCAGTGACATTAACCACTACTCTTGACCTTTCTTGCATGTTTCTACACTTAGCACCTTCTTCTTGCATACTTTATAGAGATCACCCAACCTTTATAATCTTGGTCTAGTCCCAAATTCCGCAAATAATCCAAATGTAGTTAAGTATGGCATTAAGGTCATTTTTGAAATTTTGAGAAAATCAGAAAAACAAGGAAATTAGCTTTTTTTAATAAATCTACCTACTTATTTAAAACAAAAATGAAAATCATTAAAAAATAACACTAACTGCCCTTGAAAAGTTGATTGGTTAATAGTTTTTTGGTACAATTGGATAAATTCAAAAATGTAATCATACAAGGGATTTTGCAAGACGGATTTTTGGCTGTGTACTGTAGAGTTAACATGCCTTACATCTCTTTTAAAATCAATTTAATACTAAAAGGACTACTTGACATTGTTATGTATAAATATAATATTTTTCAAGCTTGCTAATAGAAAAAATAAAAATGAAATAAGCACTTGTACACAAATCTTAGTATAAGACCATTCTAAATTGCTGAAGTCAATCTCTAGTAATATACTAATAGTACCACAATGGTAATTAACCCCTAAAGGCCCAAGGAGTCCACTTTGGGCTTTATGAGAACTTGGGCAGGCTCTATTGACTTCATAATTTGGAAATTTTTCATGAAATTTTTAGGATGGATGCTACTCATCATAATCTACATGTGAAGCTTTATTTCATGTCATTCCAATAAGTATTGCAAAAGTTAGAAGGTTTTTTCAATCTCAATGTCAAACCGGGCAGCAAAAAATGTATTCTAAATTTTAAATTTTTTTTTTTTTTTAATAGAATTGTATAGATTGATACCTACTTAAAAAAATTGAATCACTCAATTCCAAATAATGAGGTAAGAGTTACAAGGAGTTTTCTTTTGTGGGCAATGAAGGTAGGAAGAGGGTAGAAAAAACATATAAAGTTATCTTTTACTCTCAATTTTGAAAATTTTCAAATGAAAATGAAAAATAAAGTTCCTAATTGTCTGTTAGAGCATTCTCACCATTGGGATTAACAATTTTCAAATTCTTCCAAAACTTATTAGCATATTAGTTATACCTTTCATTCATCAATACCTTTCACTTTACAATTTTTGTAAAAATGAATCCAATTCTTTTTTGGTTAATTTTTTTATATATGCTTTCAACCCGTTTTCCGACATATTGCAAAAATTGCACAAGAGATACAACATATGTGTTTTTTTCTAAAAAGTTTGAAAATCAAAACCTCACCTTTTGGAAGGACTAGAAAAACCTACATTTTGAAGTTTAGGCACATTGATCTTGCAATTGGTGGGGATGTTCATTCTGAAATTTTGAGACAATGTACTTGTGCAATTTAACCAAAGGATCCTATGGTTGGATTTGTTAAAAAGTAAGTTTCAATGAAGATTTTGACCCTAGTTTGGGGACTAGTATTTTGAAGCAGTTTTGGGCCTCTAAACACAAAAGAATTTTAGGGGTTAAGCAGCTTCCAAATAACTCATTAGTACAAAATTGTTCACATTGAAGCAAGAGCAAGAGAAGCTTTCTTGCTCCATAGCCATACATACTACATACTAGGAGAAACTAAAATAAAAATTTGTACACAATTCCCAATGTGAAACCAAAATAAGCTTTTGAAGTTGTTATTTAGTAATATTTTAATAGCGCAAAAATTGTAATTAACACCATATTAGGTAAATTGAGAAAACAGAGGGACCACTTTGTACTCCACCTTAATCTTACATATAGTAAATGTAGCCATAGCTATAGCTCAAAGGTGTAATCGTTTGAAATTCTTGGAGGCAATCATTGAGACTTCACTGTTGTACAAGAAAGTGCAGGTTTGTTTTTTTTGTAATATGCTAAATTGTACATAACAAAGAAATAGTAAAAATCCCAGAATGTACTATTTTATCCAATTTACCTAATATGGTGTTAATTAAACAATTGACAGACAACTCTTGAGTTGGAAGGGTTCACACTAAAGCCAAAATAGAATGTGTAGTTGAATATTTTGCATCAAGGCTAAATAAAAATTTGAAGTTGTTCTCTAGGCATAAACTAGTAGCACCATAGTTGTAGCTAAACAATTGCTAAATGACTTTGAAGGTACTACCCTTTCACACTACAATACAAAAAGAAGAGGGAGTTCAAAATATTGCTCTTGGGCAGCCCGCACTTTTTTTTCAATTAGCAAATACATCATTTTTTGTATAAAATCAAAATAAAGTGTAGGAGTCATTTTGTTGTAGGTTTGTAGTAGATCTTTAATATTACTATAAAATCATATCTTCAACAAACAACTAAATTACAACTGCTAGTAAAAGATGCCAAACAACACTATTCTCAACATTAATATCATCTACTAGCGGATGTGAAATTGTGATGAAGACAATTTTGTTGCAAAGTTTGTTTGCCACGCTCAGAAGAACAGCTGATATACATCTAATTGACATGGCAGTCACATATTGGTCAAGTTTTAGTTTTTTACTAGTCGTTTATGATGCCAATTTGTAAATGAGGCGGTTAGATAGGACGTTGATTATTACCAGTAACCTCTAATATAAGTATCTCTAACATAGATAACCTACAACCACGGAAATAATCTATACAATAAATAGTTAGACACCTATAATATAGAATTTTAAACCCTTATGCTCATGTGCTCACAATCATAAGTTCACATAATAACAACTATAGGCCCCAAAATAAGATTCTCTATAACTTTCTTGTTGCTAGTCCAAATGAACTATGAGCCAAAGCTTTTCATATAGACAACAATATTTTCTTAAAAAAGCAAAAAAACCCGAGTTTTATATTGAGTTTTGGTGATTTTTATATGTTGCAAGTGGCATGGCTAATGCATTTTTCTATCACCAATTCCAAATTTCAAAAAAACATGCCAAACGTATTTAACAAACGCCAACTTGATCAAAAATTTAAATATCCCATGGAAATTCTTGGTCTTTCAGGGATAAATAAGCAAGCTAGTGCGATGGTCTCAAAAATCATAGTTCCTGATAACCATTATAATTGGAGTTATTAATTATGCATCTTCACTTATTAAAGATATATTTTCATGATAATCATAAAATTGCACAAAAAGAAAAATCATTACAAAGTTTGAAGTTGAATGTAGACAAAAAAATTTTAAGTGGGATGCGGTGCATTTTGAAAGAAAAAACAAAATAGCCAATGTTTTCTACAAGAAATTGAGAACTGAAATTTTTTGTGGTCAAAGATGGTTCTTGGAAACAATTATATGCCTCTATGTTATTTAGATTTGAAAGTTTTCAAAATTGAATGGGCTTTCTGTGTTTATTTTGCCTTCATTGCCTTGCAACATAAAATTCTTCATAACTTGAAGCCACAATTTTGCTTGGTTTAATTTATTTGAATTGGTATGTGTTTCCGTGTCCCTCTATCAATACAATCCAAATTATCTTGTAGTTTATAATATATTTTGAAGGCAGGTCTTATAAGTTGTAAAATGAAGAAAAGTTTAGGCTTTGAATTTTTAGGGGTTAGGGTTTAGTTGTATGTGTTGCAGCAAGGGCCTAGTTTAAGTTACTTGGTAACTATAACTGTCCTTCTTTGGGCAGGTGTTGTTGTTACTTGTTAGGGTGTGAGTTTTGAAAAAGAGACTTGAGCAAGCTTTCTTGGAATTGGTAATAAGCTTAAAAAGAAGCAAAATCAAGTGGGTTCAAGCACTTCGGTGATGGCATGGGTTGCCGTGGGGAGAATCGTGAAAATTAATAGTCATTTAATGCTCTTATGACTGTTAGGTATAGTACTCCTAGCATCATAATAGTGTGGTGATATGAGGCAATAAATAATCGGTGGACTGCCTTGTTGAGGACATGTTTAGAGTGAGGGGTCATTCTCGGAGTTTAACCCCTAAATCACTATGCTCAAATTTTCACTAAAATTACTCCAAAACTGTCATTTCTAGTACAAGTACCAAATTTTAGATTTTTTTTGACAAATGTAGTCATAAGATCTTGTGCTACACTAGTACTAAAAAACATGAAAAAAATTCATGAGTATTCACCATGTTTGTAAGATATTTGAGTTTGAATTGACAAAAAGCCATGTTTTGCCTTTGCAAAAATCTAGGCAGCTGCACTTCACAAGGTCATATTTGTATGAAAAAAATTCCAAAATGATTGTAATTTTTTGGATTTGTTCTTCAAAGCAAGTTGGGTACACTTTTGAAATTTTTTAAATCATTTGGAATTGTGAAACACATGGAAAAAAATAGTAAGTAAAAAGAAGTAGAGAATGATTCAAACCACTAAATTGTTAAGAATATAATTATGGAAATAAAAAATCCTAATCCCAATGACGATTATGTTGTGATAAACAATCTACATCTTTTGGTTTTGTTTTGTTTCTAAAATATTAAAGACTGAGTAAACTGATGGATTTCAAAGTTTATTTTAGAGTAGAGAATCCATAACTTGCCCGCAAATAAAATCTCCTCATAACTTTCATCTCATTGATAAAAATGGAATGATTCAAAGCTTCTTGTGTATATACAAATCTAAAGAACCAATTTCAAAAAACAAAATTAAAAAATGTAATTTCTAAAGAAGTTGTCTAGCTACCCGCCGAACAAAAAAAACCACATATCATGCAATAATTTTTGAACCATGATGTCAAAATTTATGAAATTTGTTGGGCTTTAAAGCTACTTCTTGGATACATCATGTGTAAAAATTTCAAAAAAAAAAAAAAAAAACCCCATTGGTAGTGAGCTGCTCAAAATTGTTATGTTGCCGAGAAATGTTGTTCAATGCTTTAGGGGTTAAGCAACTAACTTATACTAACTACACTAACCCTCAATTGTTTAATTTGCCAATAAGAACAAATTGTGGATTAAACATCTTTGGGTATTCTTTTAAATTATGGCTTTTAAATACATGTATTCTCAAAACAATGAATTTTTGAAAGTAGAACTAATCAGTACACCCCTAGTTAGTAGGGAGTTTCAATATCAAAGGCTGTTCGTTCTTGAGCTCTTCAATTGTTAGAAAGTTACATCCCTGATTCAATCAGTTGACTCAGCATGTGAGACACATGACCAGCCAAATTCCATGTCTATGCAAAAGATTAAACAATTACTTGTTTCAAGGACGACTGAATACAAAAGAATAAACACTAAGGACAGCTCCAATTATCAACCACAGTGGATATGTTTGCCACCTTTGTACCAACTTGGCAGGACATGATCACAAGCAACTGTTGCCCCAAGACATGGTGTAATTCTTTGCTGCCCAGGCCAAAAAAGCTAGTGGGCCTCTTAGAGGGCCTTTTGGAGACCCCAAAAAGTTTCTAATGGTTTTCTAGTAGCCACTGTCTGTGGAGAATTTTGCACTTGAGTGACTTCAAGTCTTCAACCAACCAATGTCTGGAATACTCCATTATCATTGATGCTTTAGTTTCGATTTTTTAATTTTTGTATGCTTTTCCTAAAATGGGGTTTTTTCCTTGAAAGGCAAGTTTTGATATTGAGACAGCGCTCTTGGTAAGAGCAACCAATCAGGTCATCTGTAACAATGAAGTAGCCGCTGGTTCTGCTTCTTCATTGCTGCGAGTCCTGCGACTCCTTGGATCTTGCTTGGGGTGAACCGGCTGAAGGCCCGTTCTCACCAGGCAGTCCGATGTGTTTCGGTAAGAAATTTTTTGTCATCTTCCTTAACATGGGTCATAAAAATGCGTGAAGATTCTTTCTTCAAATGTTTGAGAGAAGACGTCAGTGAAAGACGTTTCCTCTTATGATGCATTCCCTCATTTTCAGCAGCCAATGGGATGATGCCGTGTGACCTCAAAAAAAAAAAGTAATCAAGTGGGACTTTCTAAAGTGCTGAATATCTAAAACTTTTTTGTGCTTTTGGTTTTTTTTATAGTTTTTATCCATGCTTTTTCCTTTCACGTCTACGGCTAGGGAGGATGAAATTTTTGTAAACTCATCTGCAACAGTGTTCTCGATGGACGGATCAATTTGTCAAATGTTCTGATGAGAATAGGGCATGAGATCATCTTCTACCAACCGCTTGGAGAAACCTTGCCAAACCAAGTTTTGAGGGGATTGTAGCATGAAGTAGCAAGGCAAGGCATGAAGTTTCCTCCAACCCGGTTTGAAGTCCCTTGCAAGATCGCAAGGGAGCCTGCAACCCTAATTTCCTCATTTTTGCTTCCATATGCATGATAGGGTTGTGAAGAGGACCTGTACAAAGCTAGAATTTCCCATGAATGTGGCAAGGTAAGCTATTTTGTGAGCATAGAATGGTGAGCCTATGAGCAGTGAGCCAAGATTTTGTGAGTAGGAATCAATTTTGAGCTCAAAATTAATGGAAAAACTTAAAAAGCAACAATTTTTCAAGAGATGAATGTTTATAATGTGCAATTATAAGGTTTTATGTACACATTTATAGGTGAAATTTAATTTTTTGACAAAAAAATTATGCTCACGGCTCACAGCTCATGAATCCCTGCTCACAATTTAGCATTCCCCTTAATGTGGTTTAGCCTAAAAGGCCCTGCGTCTGCACATCAACAAGTACAGTATTATTGGAGGCTTGAAACAAAGAAGCCGTCATAAGTTGAACACGCGGGGCTCATTTAGCGGGTGGCGGGAGATGCTCTGACCCCCTCATTTCCCCATTTCTTGGATGAACAAGGCCTTGGGAGCTATCCAATGCACATTTTTTTTCACGTTATAACTTTTTTGTAATTCTCAGACAAAAGTAAAAGTAATAAATTTTTCCTTATTTTTGTATTGTTTAATTATATCCTCTTCTTGGATTTTGAACTAAATCAAGGTCTCTAAATCCACATGTGAAGTTGAAATTTTCAAATTCAATTTTTTGTTGATAAATTTCCAAACTCTCAAAAAATTCACCTTGGCCCCATAAACATGTAAAGCAGTTGACTGAGCTCCCAACCCCATTCATCTAGGAAAAGGGCAATGGGAGATCAGTTCACCCACTAGTAGAAAACCATGTTAGAGTTTACATTTTCATGTAATGTAGTTTTTGTTGAGTTCCTTGTTTTCAACGTAGATTTTGTGTTGGAAACAAGGAACTCAACAAAAACTACATTATGTGAAAACGTAAAATTCTAACGCAATTTTCTACTAGTGACCTTTCTACTTATTGTTTTTCTCCCATGTATTGTACAATTCCAAATGATTTGAAAAATTTCAAGTGTACATGTATTCAACTTGCCTTGAAGAATGAATCCAAAGAATTACAACCATTTTGGAAAAAAAGTTCATACAAATATGACCTTATGAAGTGCAAATGTCCAAGTTTTTGCAAGGACAAAAAATGGCTTTTTGTCAATTCAAACTCAAATATCTAGCAATGTACAATGGCCTCCAACAAAGTATGTCAGACCCTCCTTTACTAGTTAGAGCTCATGTCATGATATGACACAAAGTTGAGGCCAGTTGACCTTATTTTATTTTGAATTTTTTATATTTCATTGCTATCCCCAATTCCAACCAAGCATATCAAAATTCAACCCCAAAAACTAAAATCCAAAATTTGATAAATTGTTTTGTGTCACAAATCATAGTTTTATATGGTTCTACAATGAAAATTGATTGAAAAACATTGATGATGAATTTTTGAGACTTGATTGCATGGGTATATAGGTAACATCCATACGCACATCCATATGCACATCTCCCATGCTAAAAAAACCCCCTCAAGCAAAACAAAGTTAATCTTCAAAAGGTTAAGTGTGACTTGTGATATGTCCAAACTTTGTAAAATAGATGTCATTAATTTTGAGTAAGCTTTTCACCAAACAAACACAACAACGTATTCAAAAGTACAAACTTAGTCACAATGTATGGGTCAAATATCAAAATTTGATTATCAAAAGAAAATACATATTTTACAAAGTTTGGACATATCATAAGTCACACTTAACCTTTTGAAGATTAACTTTGTTCTACTTGAGGGGAGTTTTTTTAGCATGGGAGATGTGCATATGGATGTGCGTATGGATATTACCTATATACCCATGCAATTAAATCTCAAAAATTCATCATCAATGATTTTCAATCAATTTTCATTGTAGAACCATGTAAAACCATGATTTGTGACACAAAACAATTTATCAAATTTTGGATTTTAGTTTTTTGGGGTTGAATTTTGATATGCTTGGTTGGAATTGGGGGTAGGGATGAAATACAAAAAACTCAATATAAAATAAGGCCAACTGACCTCAACTTTGTGTCATAACAAGACATGAGTTCTAACTACTAAAAGAGGGTCAGACATACTTTGTTGGAGGCCACTGTACATGGTGGAAATTTCTGAATTTTTTTTCACATCTTTTGACACTAGTGTACTACAAGATCTCACGGTTACATGTGTCCCAAAATGATGTTTTTTTAAAATTTGGTACTTGTACTAGAAATGACAATTTTGAAGCAGTTTTGGTGAAAACTTAGTCAAAAGCCTTTAGGGGCTAGTAGCCTAGTATACACATCTTTCCAAATTCAAGTGGTGAAACCAAAACATTATTTCAAAATAAAATTATCCTTACAAAAGATAGTCTTGTTCACATTATACTACACAATATTCACATATTGCTATCATGAAAATAGAAAGTTGTATGTTCCATTCTAAACATGCAAAGATTCAAGTACTTATATACTCTTGTTATGTATTAAATTGCTTGCAAATTTGATTTTTTTATTGAATTTTTTGAGCATGTATTCTTTTACTACCAAGCTCTCCAAGTTTTGTCTTGAAATAGCAAGTTAAATTCCATGCACCAAAATAGTGATTTTTATCACAACTTCTTTCATCAACGGAAAATACATGATTCAAAAATTTCTAGGTATACATGGACCTAAAAAGTCAAATCTAAATATTATTTTATGAGCTCAATAAGAAAAAAAAAACTAAAAAAGGTTCTTATTAGCTAGAGGTACCTAAAATTTACACCAAACATGGAAAACCTTTACAATGTTGAGCAATATCTATTAGAATCACAAAAAACAAATTGGCATATAGAGCGTGATATTTTGAAGTTACTATTACAAATACCAAAAATTGAATAACTAACCAGCTTGCCTAGGCAAAAAATCATTTTTGGTTGTCATGCAAAATATTGGCAAATTTTATAATTGTAAGGCACATCATAACATGTGAAGTGGTCAACAAAAAGAATAAACTTGACAAGAATGGACAATGAAGATCTTACACTAATTCTCATAAATGAGGCTAAGTTTAGAAAATCTTATATCAAATTTTCAAATAGAGTGCAATGCACAAGGAGAATTGACATTTTGTGTGTTGTTAGCCAGCTGCTAAAACACCATATTAGGTAAATTGGAAAAAGAGTACATTATGGGACTTTCACGTCTTTAAATAAAATTTGACATATTAAAAAAAAAAATGTATGCATTTTTTTGAACAATATTGAAGTCTCAGTGATTGCCTACAAGAATTTCAAATAATTTTCAACTTTGAGATATAGCTATGCCTACATTTACTATATGCAAGATTAAGGTGGAGTACAAAATGGTACCTCCGTTTTTCCCAATTTACCGAATATGGTACTCCCTCTGTCCCATTATAAACCTCCAAAAAAATTCTCCATGAGGGATTAAATTTATTTTAAGTCATTATGCTAGTGACAAATGTATTCTAGAATCAATGTACCACCTACCAAATATCTACAAAATCTCAAGTTTTTATGTTGCCATTTAGACATCCAAATTCCATGCAAAAAGTATCATTTTTGTGCATTGTTTGTGAAAAATGCCGGCTCCTATTAATTTTAGCTTTTGTAATGATGACACATGCATTCTAGAATCAATATACCATCTACCAAATATCTGCAAAATCTCAAATTTTTATGTTGCCATTTGGGCACCCAAATTCCATGCAAAAAGTACCATGTTTGTACATGTTGCTAGCTCCTCATTATTGATGATTTAATGATTAATAGCAACAATGGTACCTCATATGGGCAAGGCCAAGCTTGTTAGGATAGGAATGCTCTTTAATTGCTTAACTTACCCCCATGAGATCATTGGACATGACAAACGCTTTCTCAACAATTGAAATTAGCAAAAAGGAGCTTTTTAATGGGACAAGAACTATGCCTTATTTGGAGGTTTATATTGGGACAGAGGGAGTATTAAATGTAAAGAGTCAATTCACCCTTGAAACCCCAGAAAAAAAAAATTAGTTAGATTTTCAAAACAATATATAATTATAGTACACATGTAAGCAATATCCAATGCAAGGGTATTGAATTATGGATTGAAAATGGAGATGCTAGATGTTAGCCAATGAAGCTTAACCCCTCACCGCCCAAGGGGCTCAAAGTGGGCCCTTTTGAATTTTATATAGGGATGTGCAACCTTTCTTCAAGATTTTTCTTAGTGATTATTATTATTTTTAAATTATTATTTTAGTCTAGTTTTAGCATCAAGAGTCTAATTTTGAAAATGCATTAAAGTGATTTGTCTATTCAAGATTTTGTGCAAGAGTGTCCACTGCAAATCCTCACTTTCTAGTGTTGAAGCTCTTAGAAATGAGCCTCAAGTACACTAGAACTTGGAGAAAAAATCACATTAAAAATTCAATTTAAAAAATTGTAGAATAGATTTTGAGAAGCCGTAAATTAATTGGGGCTATGCATGTTATACTTTACATAATCATATTTTTTTGGTACCCTCAATTTTAGGTTTGAGATGCAAAAAGAGGATTGAAAGACCTCAAATCACTTTTGCATTTTTAACACCCTCATTATTAAACATTATAATCTTTCAATCCATAAATGATATTGTTGTAATTCTTTTCCTATGTGATCTACAACATGTCTACTTTGAGTTTGTACGGTTGAGCTTCAAAAAAAATTGATGAGATTGATCAAAATATTGACATTTTGTTCACTTTCAAACAAATTCTAAAATACTCAAAAATACCTTGGGCGGTGAAGTGTTAAAAATTGTCTTCAAACACTGAATGCTTGTAAATTGACCAACTTTGTGTTTGGGGTGCATTGGGTTTTGGTGCAACAACCTTGTGATAGCCACTTGGTCCTCTAGTGTGTTTTTCCATGGCATGGCCGCCTTATGGTTGTCTATCTTGTTATCATTGTCATTTTATTGTACTTTTTCTTTTTCTTTTTTCTAGTTTATCCCAAACTGTTCTTGACTGGGCCTTGTACCCTTTTCTCTCCAATGGGTAAAAAAATGGGCTCCATGTAATGCACATGCATGTTTGTGGGGCCACGCTGGAAAATCTCAGCTCTTTTTACAAACAAGGGCAAAAGTAATAATCTGACCCTATTTTGGAATTGGTTAATTTAGTTCTCCTCCTAATTTCTAGATAAAATCAAGGTCTACAAATTTAAATGTAAATGTAAATCACTCCAATTCTATCTTGTGATGGAAAGATCTAAACCTTAACATTATTTGGAATGCAAAAAAATCAAAGCTATTTCACCTTGACCCCATAAACACATATGTGTTGTAAACCGAGCCGAAAAATATGTACATTGAATATTGCATTTAGGTTGCCTTGACAATTAAGTAGCCTTATCCTAATAAGTTACCTTATTACTCTTGGTCACTTGGAGACACATACAACTCTTTAGATACTTGGATTTCACATGGTTTACGACTTGAACATCACTGGTTTGTTTTTCTGCAACTTCATTGTTGTTGACAAGCCCTTTACAAACTATTTATTGTAGTTATTTTTGATGAAATTTATTGCAATAGCAATAAGTATTAATATAGTGCAAAATGTCAAGAAATAAGTGTGGGGGCAACCTAAATGCAATATTCCGTGTAGGTTATTTGGTTTGTTTTCTGCACAATTAACAGCAATGAAATGATTTTGTGCTAATTATCGCATTTTTGCTACACCAAAATTGGTGTGACTAATGGTTCTATAGTCTTTTTTGAAAAAATGTAAAATATTTAGCCAACTTTTACACACAGGTTTGGGATTAGGAACCAGATTTTCACGGTTCCACTTGATATTGCCTCACCCTACTAATGCGACATTCTAATTTCTCACAAAATCATCATGAGATTTAACTTAAATGAAAGGTTGAAAGCATTCAACTTTACATCTGCAAAAAAAAATGTAGCCATCCTTAATACCCAACTATTTTTTGGTACCCAACTATTTTTTGGTACCCAACTATTTTTTGGTTAGAAAAAAAAGCTAAGACCACTTCATCCAAAATATTTTCACTGATTAGCAGTGTCTTTCGTCACTCAAGCTAATTATGAAAAATCACTTATGGTGATCACTGCTAATCATGGCTGAAGAAAAGAATTTGTATGCGGTGGGTCCTCTGGCCATAAGTGCCTAGAAATGTGGAAGAAAATGCCGAAGATTTTTAAAGGAATAAAGTACACAATATCATTTGTTGATAATATGGCCCACAACTGAACGCAAGAGCTTGGATTCACTGCAAATTCCAAGTTGTTGAATTTTAACCCCTGAGCGCCCGGTCGATATTATATTGTCTATGGGCCCACAAACTTTATTTTGCTTCTTTTCTCTATCCATACGGTGAAGATAGTCATGGTTGGTCCCCATTAGCACAGAAGATAGTCCTTTTCAAATCTTGCGATCACTTTTTCTGAATGTAATTTTTCAAGCTGTGGTGGCCATTAAACTCTCCATTTTCTCCTAAATCCTAAAATAACTCTGGGCGCTCAGGGGTTAAAAAGGATGTTTTATGTGCCTCTACATGGCATTAAATGGCCAGGTTGACTAGGTGCTTAACCCCTGAACGCCCACGGTTTTCAAAAAAACACTAAATGGAGGACACTATTAGTCCTCTGGGGCGTTCAGGGGTTAATCCCTAAAGGACCACTTGCCCCTATAGGGGACAAATAGAATTTTGGGCAAGGTCATGCTACTACAATTCACAACCAAATTCTATAATTTTTTCTCCAGAGATAGAGTTTTGCAAGAGTTACGTGGGAGAATAATTTTTACTAAATTCCAATTTACAATTCAAAAATTATAGGTGTAAACATGTGAATTTTAGTTGGAGGGGTAGCTTGGGCATGCCATTTTTTGTTGACTTCTCCCAAGGGGAACCAATGAGGGATGCCCCTCAATGGAATCTATCCAAAGCAATAGTGTGCTAAATAAATACATTATTGTGTTTGATAATTACATTAACCTTTGAATTACAATAGCTACTAGAGATTTGGTTTTTTTTTCCAGTTTTCTTTCTTGAAATTGTCAATGAAGCTAAACTCTTCCAATCCACCGCTTGGATTTGTGTATTTTTTAATACATCTTTAGAAAACTTGGTTGACAAAAAACCTCAATGTAGTGTGAATTTCAAGCAAATGTTTGCAATGCAGGGCCATGGAGGGTGTGTTCCATGTCTTGGTTGATCACAAACACTTGGAAAGATATGCCTAACATGATTTAGAGCATGTTAGACAAATCTCTTGAGCACCTATAGTGCAAAAATTGTTCACCACATGTGGTCAAAGGCACCTGAAAATTTTGGGCAGGGGTAAAAAAACTTCATGTACTACCTTTAGATGATCATATCTCTTGATCCGTATGGTCAAAGTTCACAAAAATTTCATGGTATGTTCTTGAATGAGTCTATTACAAGATCCTAAGGTTAGATTTGAATTTTTTTTGAAAAAGATTGTTTTTGGAATCAAATCACTAGAAATGACAATTTTGAGTGTTTTTTGAAAAAAAAATGTGCTTGGTCCTTTAGGGGTTAACCTCTCAAGGCCCATGCTCTTTCCTGAGTATCTTAGAATTTGTTCTTGGATGAACAAAATGTCAATATTTTGATAAGTTGCATCAATTTAAAAAAAATTGTAACCATACAAATTCTAACTAGATATGTTAGAGATCACATAGCAAAAGAAAACACAACAATATCTCTTATGGATTGAAAGATTATAACATTTGATCAAGAGGGTGTTAAAACTAAGAAAGTGATTTGAAGTCTTTCAATCCTCTTTTCACATCTCAAACTTAAAATTGAGGATACTAAAAAAATATGAGTATGTAGAGTACAACATGTGCAACCCTAATCAATTTATGGCTTCTTAAATCTACTCTACAACTTTTTAAATTAAGTTTCTAATGTGATTAATTCTCCAAGTTCTAGTGTACTTTAGGCTCATTTCCATGAGCTCTCAACACTAGAAAGTGAAGAATTTGCAACAGACACCCTTGCACAAAATCTTAAATAGAAAAATCATAATTAGTTATTTTCAAAATCAAAATTTTGATACTAAAACAAGACTTCAACAAGAACTTAAAAAAATAATGATCATTGTAAATAATCATGAAGAAAATTTAGGCATCTCAAATTACAAACAAGGAAGGACAATTTTGGTCCCCTTGGGCCTTGAGGGTTAACCCTTGAGCGCTAGCCCAAAATTGTGCAGTGTTAGACCTCATTGCAAACAATTTGACACCACAAGTTCAAAAACAACATCTGGAAGAGTTAGCCGTTGATGTTGCAAGATGCTTAGGGTCTGCATATGTATGAAATATTTGGTAAATTTTTGTTGCATGGATCAATAGATTTTAACAATCAAATACAACAAACCGTCAAATATGGAGAGGCCACATTTTGGCCTGTCAGGCGCTCAAGGGTTAAATATGTGGTTCTTGGGTGTTAACCCCTAAAGGACCAAGCAAAGTTTTCACCAAAAACTCTTCAAAACTATCATTTTGAGAACATCAACCAAATTTGAAAACAAAAACATTTTTATGCATATGTGACCATAGGATCTTGTAGAAGAATGGTTTTAGACAATGTGGAAAAAATTTCAGAGTTTTTTACCACGTGGATTGGTAGTTAGAATGGTTTGAACATTCAAAAACGTCTTGTGAAAAACCGGGCAGCTACCCTTCAAAAGGTCAAATTCCTAAGGAAAAAAGGTCATGTGGGTGGTGCTTCTCTAAATTCCTTATTCCACCTAAGTAGAGTACATGTCAAAAAAGTTTCAAATCATTTGGAGTTGTATAACATATGGAAAAAAATTAGTAAGTGAAAAGAAGTAGAGAACAATTCAAAACACTACATTGTTAAGAATTTAATAATGGAAATGAAAATTGCCAATCCCAATGGTCATAATGTTTTCATAAACAATATCCATCATTTGGCTTTGTTCTTTTTCCAAAATGTTGAAAGTTGAGTAAAATAAAGGACTTCAAAGTTTATTTTGGAGTAGAGAATCCATAACTGCTTGCAAACAAAAAATCCTCATAACTTTCATCTCGTTGATCCAAACGGAATGGTTCAAAGCTTCCTACGTTCACATAAGTCTCCTAAATCCATTTAAAAAATTTGTTTTTGAAAAAAGCGATTTTAAAAAATCTGCCAAAGCTACCTGTCGAACGTAAAAAACAACTTATTAGACCATAACTTTTTACTCATAGTTCCAAATATCATGAAGTTTAGTGCATATGAAAGATAGACCTCATCCCTGCACTCCATTAAAATTTCAGCCTAAAATATGAAAAGCTCCAATTGCAGGTACCTGCCCAAAATCGCTATGTTTCTAAAAAGGGGTCTGGTCCTTTAGGGGTTAATGTGTTTCTGTAGTGTTTCATGGTTCATTGTAATTGGATGAAAAGAAACCTCCTTTCTGCAATGAATCTTCTTTCATTTTACATCGAAGATGAAAGAAAAAAAGGAGACAAAAAAAACCCCCAAAAAGGACAAAAGGGAAAGGAAAGAACAAATAATCCACGTGGTCAAAGTTTACTAAATGGATGCAATCAATCAATCACTACTCTTGTACAAAGGAAACTATTTTAGGAGAATCTTTGACAAAATCTTAACTCATTTTTACACTGGTTATTCTTGACATTAAAAAAAAAAATTGAATCAAAAAATATCTCTGTTTTTTTTTTGCCGCATTCTGAAATAAACTATTGTAATTCTCCAAATTGCAAATATACCTCCATATGGGGACCACAATACATTGGTGCAATTGTATTTTGGGTAGCAAAAAGTATAAAACCACCCTTGCAACCAACCTTGCAACCACCCATGCATGATTTCAATTTTGTCTCTCCTTATTGCTTTTGCATTTGACTACTAAACTTTTTTTTTCCATTTGATATATATATATATATATATATATACAAAAGTACTCAAAGACATTTGCATATTTACATTTTCCTTTTCACAATTAAAAGACTCTCGCTAGTGCCTCACATAATAATCCCTAAGAGTCTCAACTTCTAGAATGTGGAAAATGAGTGATTTCAAACACTTATAATACTGAGATATGTGTAAAACAAATTCAATAAATCCAAATATGTATAGATAGTAATTTTTTGTCTATTTTTTAATTGAAAAATGTTTTATTGTGAGCGGGAATCAGTGAGTCGTGAGCTGAAATTTTTTGTCAAAATAATAATACTCACTTATAGCTTTGTAGATAAGATCCTAAAATTGTGCATTATAAACTCTCATCTCTTTTAAAATTTGCTGATTTTTTTTAGTTTTTCTATTAATTTGAGCAAAAATTAATTTCTGCTCACAAAATCCTGAATCGCCGCTCCTAGCTCACTGTTTTGCACTTACAAAATAGCGATGTCCTTTGTAACCAATCAATTGACTAGTTTGATCAATAAATGTATGTTTACGCATAACTTTAAATCAATTCATGTACAAGAAGAAAATCAATACTAATAAGCATGCAAAACTTAAGATCTTGTGACTAGAATCTTCCTAGACCAAAACTTTTTTTCCTAAAGATTTACGTACGTCACCTCTACACTCTACAGTTACAAAAGAAAAAGCATGTTGGGGGCAATGGGGCATACATGCGAAGCACAAGCTCAAAAAGGTCCCTAAATAAAAGACTTTTGTTTCTTGGGATTCTGTGTTATAAAGCAATACTTTTAGAACTAAATAGGCACTGGTCTCAAGAGTGATTTTAATAAACAGCTTGACTTTCTAATATCACTGCCTAGTTAACCCCCTACGAGTGCCAGGTACTGTAGAAGGGAAAATGTAGATTTGGGGGAATTGGTGCTTTTGTGGCAGAATAAATTGGGCTTGTGAATAAGTTTTTTAGGGTCAGAGTTAGATGGCATGTCATTTTGTGGGGTCAGGGTGGAAAATTTCAGCTATTCACTTGAAAAAATGTATGAGTTTACATCGGAATTTTTCTAGAAACATCATCAGCGTTTCCTAAATTGGCTAAATTTAGCTAGATTTTTACAAAATTAAAATGTGCACTACACGTATATAGGAAAAATACTGAAAAAATGGAGATTTGAGTAAGTAATTGTACATGGAAAATGTCAAATTGTGGCTTGCTATTTACTCCTGGTCTAGCAACTCCACAACTAGCATCCGCCCCCTCCATCTACAAGGATGTCGCTCCTTAGCTATCTCAAGTGTACTCCTATCTTTGTAGCAGCAACATCTCCATTGTCCAAATTGCAACCTCTAGTTTGCTCTTGTGCAAAAATAGCAATTTGAGGTTAGTGGAGGGGTTAGTTGAATCAATGAGAGTTAGATTTAGTAGTTTACCCGTTGAGTCGTTGATCTCCATTGCAAACTCGCAGCGGCGCAATGCCACTTGCGTACATGTTGTTGTGCACAAAATTGTGCGGCCCAATGTTCAATTGCTTGTTATTGTGTGGTTTAGGTTTGATGCGCATGCGTGCAATTGAATTGCAGCAGAGTTAAGCATGCTCTGCAATTCTAAAGTTGAACCTTAACTTCAACAACCTCTACTAGATTTTACTTGACCTTGCTCGGAAAGCTGAAACACAAAAAGTTTGAGGCGGATGCAACTGCAACTTTTCATTATTTATGTCAATTCCAACCCATACTATTGTGGCTTGTTTTTGTTATTGTGTAAATCACTAATATTGCAAAATGGGCAATCTTGCTAATGCAAGTTGGGTTCAATTTCCAAATTAGTGACACAATGTTTGTGACAATGTTTGTTTTACAACATTTGAAATTTTATACCACAATTGCCAGTATTTTACATTTTCCAAGATTGGTTAGCAATTGCAACAAAATGATTAATCAAAAGTAGTCATTAATAAACTTCACAATTTCCTTTAAATTTGCAAGTCATACTCTACTTATGAAAAAAATTTCAAAATTCTACATTTTTTCCGTAAGTTATTTGCCTTACTTTTACCATTTTCCTTGTATATTGCAATAATAGCTCCTTTCTTCCCATGGTTATAGTCATTTGGTTAAAAACTCAAAACCAATTTTGGGAACGCTGATCCTTGTGTTTCACAATATTTTGAAAAATACCCTTGTAATGTTTGAAATTGCGAAAATATTCTTATAGCGGTTCCAAAATTTTGTGGTGCGAATATACTACAACAAACAAAAGTATAAAACCACCTCCACAACCACCCATACATGATACAAAAGAACATCAAAATATCTCCCCTAAATCACCACCAAACAAGCAGTTTAGTGCTAAAATTTAAAGCTAATAACTTAATGTGTATGCATTTGTATACTGTATGTTGAGAGCAGATTCAATAGGCTCTGCAGAATTAATTATTTTTTGAGAAAAAATCAATTAGGCATCACATTTTATAATTAAACAAGATTAGGCACTTTCAAAAAAAGTTGTTATTATTTGGCATTCAAATAAAAGAATTAGTAGAATTAAGTCTTTTCCTAAGCATTTTTCACTTTCTAAAATTAGTCATTGGTATAAAATTTGCAATAGATTGAGCCCTCTTGGAATCAACCTTGACCTTCCATTATTAGTTAAGCTTAACGGCTTTTATAATATTCGGCACTTCAATTTTTTGATTTGTTTGACATTGGGCATTTTTGGAGAATAATTTATAGAATAATTGGGCAAAAATTTTGGAAATTATTTTATGCCAAACCTGCTCTCAACCTACAATATGCATTTACATAATTGAAGGATCTGCCTTTGGTAAACAAAGTGTTACTGGAATTGGGCGTGGAAGCATTGCTTGTAGCGCGCATGCGGCTTAACATATCATTGCAATGCAGGTGATATATACTCAGGGTGGTCACTCTATGTATATTTCGAGTACCTTGAGCAATGAGGGGTTTTTTCTGGGGGGCTATTTATCTCGCAGTTAAGAATTAAAGGATCTCTATAATTACTCATAATTGGCAAAATGGCTTATTTGATGGAACTCTATCATTACTTATACTTTCTATTTCAGTGTAGTTTATTCTAAGCTACATTCTTTATAAAAAATAACCTAGAATTGAAAAACAAAGTTGAAAGGAGAAATATTAGACAAAGAAGTACAAAACTTTTTTATTCTTCCTAAAGCCTTGAAGCTACCCATTTTAATTTAAAGAAATTGGGCATATAATTGCCAAAAAAAATAAAAATGTCTGACCCAATTGTGCACCCAATTGTAGACACATACTATAGTAAATTTCATCTAGAGGATCCAATATATGACAGAATAACCCCTAAAGGCCCAAGGAACCCACTTTGGGCTTTACCAGAACTCGGGCAGGCACTATTGACTTCATATTTTGGAAATTTTTCATGAAATTTTTAGGATGGATGCTACTCATCATAATCTACATGTGAAGTTTTATTTCATTTGGATAAGTATTGCAAAAGTTAGAAGGTTTTTCAATTTCAATGTCAAACCAGGCAGCAAAATATATATTCTAAATTTCATTTTTATTTTTATATAATTGCATAGATTGATACCTACTCAAAAAAAATTGAATCACTCAATTCCAAATAATGAGGTAAGAGTTACAAGGAGTTTTCTTTTGTGGGCAATGAAGGTAGGAAGAGGGTAGAAAAAACATATAAAGTTATCTTTTACTCTCAATTTTGAAAAATTACAAATGAAAATGAAAAATAAAGTTCCTAATTGTCTGTTAGAGCATTCTCACCATTGGGATTAACAATTTTCAAATTCTTCCAAAACTTATTAGCATATTAGTTATATCTTTCATTCATCAATACCTTTCACTTTACAATTTTTGTAAAAATGAATCCAAATTTGTTTTTGGTTAAATTTTTTAATATATGCTTTCAATCCATTTTCCAACATATTGCAAAAATTGCACAAGAAATACAACATAGGTGTTTTTTTCTAAAAAGTTTGAAAATCAAAATTTCACCTTTTGGAAGGACTAGAAAAACCTACATTTTGAAGTTTAGGCACATTTATCTTGCAATTGGTGGGGATATTCATTCTGAAATTTTGGGATGATGTACTTGTGCAAGTCAACCAAAGGACCCTACGGTTGGATTTGTTAAAAAGTAATTTTCAATGAAGATTTTGACCCTGGTTTGGGGACTAGTATTTTGAAGCTATTTTCGGCCTCTAAACACAAAAGAATTTTAGGGGTTAAATTATATGTACAAAATACTAATGATCCACATTTGAAGGCTGTCTAAATTACTTATAAATGATTTTTTCCTTTTAATGACTTCTATCTTATTTTTAAGCATTTATAAATTTTACCCAAAAAGAATAAAAGGCTATCTACATTTTGCCACACATTGTTTCTAAAATTCGGTAAGTTTACTCCCCAAGATATATAGAACCCCAAGAAGGATAGTTTTGCAATTTTAAAATTCACAAGAGTTTTTTTTTAGATACTCCAAGAATAGGGATGTTTTGCAAAAATTCTCATTGATGTTTGCCATCAAGAGCTTGAATTTGAAAATTTTGAATTCACAATTAGATCAAGAGACCTTGTTTTAATCTAAAACCTCAAAGAAAGACCAAATTGACCAACTCCAACATAAAGAGCACATAACTACTTTTAGCCTTCTTTGTAAATTAAAACTAAAATTTTCCATCTTAGTACCACGAAATAGCATGCCATCTAACCCATGGAGTGCTATATCATGAGTGGGGATCCATGAGCCAAGAACAATGAGCCTAGGTTTTTTTGTCAAAATACTCAATTTCACCTATAACCGTGTACATAGGGCCCTATAAGTGTGTATTTTATACTTTTATATTTTTTAAAACTTGCTTTTTAAAAACTTTTTCATTGATTTTGAGCTCAATATTAATTCTTGCTCACCAAATCTTGGCTCACCGCTCATAAGTTCAACATTTTACACTCACGAAATAGCATTGTCCATTTTTCTTCCTTTTTTCTTCTCTATCATTGAGAAAGCTATGAAAGAACTTGTGAAAATTTCTACTCACTTCTGCAATGTACTAGTATGAAAGAGATAGATTAGCAATTTTGCTTAAATCCAATAGTTTTGAGACTACAAATCCGCATTCGATTTTAAATTGTGTACTTAAATCTCTAGTTTACAATTCAATGAATTAAAACTTACAAAATTTGTGTGTACAAATGTGCACGTAGACCAGTTTGCAACTTGTCAAATCATTGAAGTAGAATAACCTACAGGCTACAAGGAAGCATGTATCCAGAAATCAACTACAATAAGTCAAGATCATAACTAGGTAACAGGTATAGAGTGAAGAACATTCAATACTAGTACATTCATGTCATTTGGTCTTGTTGGTTGGCAAGAGGGATTTGCTCGGGATTTGAGTTATATAGTGGGCCTCCAATGGGTGCGTTCTTGTTGTTGTGGCTCGTAGACTTCTAGCGTCTACCACCTTGTTTTTGTCTTCACTCTATAATCTCTTACTCTCACTTTTATTTCTCCAAGTTGTTTTCAACTGAGGTAGTTGTGCTTTATCTTACAATAGAGTTTGGTTTCATGTGTGCAAAAAAGACTAGTAAATTTAGTTTGGGTCTAATTTGGATAAATTTTACTAGTTGATTTTGACCTCTCATAGTTTTTACATACAATACCTTACTAATCTTTCTATAATAGCCTCACTTTTGAAGAATTTTGTATGTTTAACATTTTAGAGCTCCTAAATAACGAAGATTGTCAAATAGATTTTGCTTTCCTACAAACTAATCCCCACACTACGGGATTTCACTAAAACTCACCTTAGACTCAGATGATAAAACCTTATTTCTTGGGCAGGAAAAATAGCTCTGCAATTATATGACCAAAGGTGAACATAAGATTATGTTCCAATTTCAGATTTGGTTATTTTTATTCCCTTCCAAAGCTCCTAGAAAAATCAAGGTCTTTGAACTCAATTGTAAATCCAAAAGACTAAAATTTGATTTTTTGATGGTAAATGTCTAACCTCTTACATTTTCTATCAAGTAAAAAAATGAAATCTTTTCATCCTGGTCCCACAAACAAGGTGTTAAAATTATCAAGTACAAAGTGAGTTTTAGGGCTCAATCTATTACACAAATATCAATGTGGGGTTAAGGTGGAAAATCTTAGCTTGTTTTACAAACCATGGTAAAAGTAATTATTTACCCACTATGTTGACGACTTGGCATTATTTAGTTGCATTTTCTCATGGAATCTCAATCAAACCAAGATCTTTGAATCCAAATGTAAATTTTAAAATCGCAAAGTCAATCTCTGATAGGTAAAAATATAAAAAATTACATTTTTTGGCTGGTGAAAAACAATAACTTTTTCACCTTGGCCCCACATCAAAGTATGTGCAGCAGATCGAGCCGAGTTTGGGTGTGCTCCCCCAGTAAGGTAAGAGGCTCAAACTCCGTGAGGGCATTAAAACGGTTCACTTCCCCAAATGAACTCTGCCAATACATGTCTTATTCATAGCCTTTCAGGAATGTACGTCCACTGTACATTTGAGGAGGTGGGCGGTTTTAGAGCCCTATGGCCTTTCCACTTCAAAATTTCATAACTGATTCTATGAAGCTCCAAAAAATATGAAAACACTTGGGTTTGATGCCAATTCCTCTTGTCTTTCAATTAAAACTTACTGAAAAATGTTTCAAGAAGTTCCACCACCCCAAAATTCAGTTTCAGCCCTTAGATGGTCGGTTTATGAGCCTCTTACCTTAACCCCTGAAGGGCCCTTGGGCTCTAGAGCTATGGTACCAAATACGGTCGCAACCAATATTCAAAAGTTTGAAATAGCTGGAAATTAAGTGTTACAACCATACATATTGAAGGATTGTATGATGGTAGGTGCATAAAAGAATTTGGAAAGCCCTCAGAGCAGCTCAAATACGTTTGTACATACGATTATACACACGGCCGCAAAGGGCTTTCGAGACGTTCAGGGCTTAAGCTTATGAACTTTTAATGAGCCGCACACGCCATTGAAGGTTTCAAAAGTCACATAACTCACATTCCAATAGTTTGTTTTGCTTTATAATATTCCATTCCTCAGAGCATCTCCACCGGTGGCTTTGGCGCACTCAAAGTGGATGAAAAGTAGCCAAGCCCCTCTCAAGACCCTCTCAAACTCTCTTATTTGGCAAGTCTAGCAAGCCACTCTCCAAGCCACTATTCATGCACTATTCACCTTAAGTTTAGTGAACTTTATTCTCTACTTCCCTTGATAAGTGGTCAACTGCTTATTTATGGGGTATGTTGGAGTGTAAGACCACCTTTTCAAAGAACATGGATGGTGATTGAGAGCCTTCAGACCTAGCCAAACCAGATGAAAAACTTTAAACAAATATGGACTAGTGAAAACAGGGTTTTTTTTTCTTGCGACAAGATGTTGATTCTGCCCACCTCATTGAAGCATATGTGGAGGGAAGACGTACTAGTGGGCAGAATCGACATCTTGTCGCCAGAAAAAAAACACTGGGTGGAGATGCTCTCAGGCTTGGAAAGGTAACTGGCAATGGCATGTAAGCCAGTGTCCTACAGTATTTAAATATACCCATCTACGTAGCACAATCAGTTCAATCAAACAAAAGGTACCAGGAACGTCTCAATTAATAACGCAGCAAGTCCCACTCATTGACAATACAGGGACCCCGTCTCTTTAGCCTTCCAAAGTTCCAATACAAAATCCGAATCTTTCCATCTTCAATTCACAGAATTATACTCATCAATAACAAATAAATGAAGTAAAACAACGGAAAAAAAAAGCACTGAATTCCAGAGTTCATTGCAACACCGCCACCTGGCATAGCTGATATTTCAAACTAATCAGTTCAATAATTTTTTTTTTTTTTTTTTGAGTATAACACCTAAATGCCCAAGGCCTTTCTGAACTTTTTGGCATTTTCAGGAAAGTGACCACTCAATCAACCTTTTCATAAATCTCATCAAGTTTTTTCAAACTGCAACCATACAAACTTAAACTTGACATGTTAGAGATTGCATGGAAAAAGAAAACACAACAATATCACTTATAATTTGAAAGATTATAACGTTTGAACATGAGGGTGTTAAAACTGCAAAAGTGACTTGAAGTTTTCTAATCCTCATTTCACATGTCAAATCTAAAAAGTTGGTTAACAAAAAAATGTGAGGTTTAAGATCATTACATGTTTAACTTTAGTCAATTCACATCTCTCAAATCTACTCTTGTATTTTTTTTAAATGGATTTCTAATGCGGATTTTTCTCCAAGCTCTAGTGTATTTGAGGCTCATTTTCAAGATCTTCCAACACTAGAAAACTCAAGATTGCAGTGGACACCCTTGTACAAAAGCTTGAGTAGAAAAATCATCAATATTCATTTTTTTAATCAAAATTTTGACATTGAAAATATACTTCAAAAAAAACTTGTATTCAAAAGGAAATACTAAAAATAGTGAATTGATAAGATTTTATTCATAATCAAAGTTTTGTAAACACCCAATTTGGGTGCTTTGGGCATTTAGGGGATAAAGTAGAAAACAAATAAAACAATGAGATCACTTTTTTGAGTAGTAAGAGCATCTCCTGCAGCACGTCAAAACAGCCCCGCGCTCCTTAGCTGTAACAGCTTTTGCTTTTCAAGTCTCCAACAGCACTCAATGCGTCTTTGTGCAAATCACGGGGCCCTCAAATTGAGCCTCGTTCTCGTCAAATTCAAGCTTTCTCTAGGCCCCTTTCACGGTCCCTCCCAAGCACTGTTCACACAATGTTCACGCAGGACCCCACTCCATAGCCAGGTGTACCTATGCAATTCATTGTAACCCAGGTGTAGGTCCGGAAGGTCTTAGGGCTATAGGAGAACTTCAAGCCTCGCCGTGAAGGTTTGCATCATTCTCCTCGTCAAACCTCATTTTCCAGGGCTTGGAAAGCGTGCTGCAAGAGATGCCCTAAGGGCGTCCTTCCATGTTGCACCATTAGGAGAAGCTTGAGCCCTTCAAGAGCCCCCTACAAAGTCTTTAACCCCTAAAAGACCAAGGAGTCCACTTTGGGCTTTATGAGAACTTGGGCAGGCTCTATTGACTTCATATTTTGGAAATTTTTCATGAAATTTTTAGGATGGATGCTACTCATCATAATCTACATGTGAAGTTTTATTTCATTTGGATAAGTATTGCAAAAGTTAGAAGGTTTTTCAATTTCAATGTCAAACCAGGCAGCAAAATATATATTCTAAATTTCATTTTTATTTTTATATAATTGCATAGATTGATACCTACTCAAAAAAAATTGAATCACTCAATTCCAAATAATGAGGTAAGAGTTACAAGGAGTTTTCTTTTGTGGGCAATGAAGGTAGGAAGAGGGTAGAAAAAACATATAAAGTTATCTTTTACTCTCAATTTTGAAAAATTACAAATGAAAATGAAAAATAAAGTTCCTAATTGTCTGTTAGAGCATTCTCACCATTGGGATTAACAATTTTCAAATTCTTCCAAAACTTATTAGCATATTAGTTATACCTTTCATTCATCAATACCTTTCACTTTACAATTTTTGTAAAAATGAATCCAAATTTGTTTTTGGTTAAATTTTTTAATATATGCTTTCAATCCATTTTCCAACATATTGCAAAAATTGCACAAGAAATACAACATAGGTGTTTTTTTCTAAAAAGTTTGAAAATCAAAACCTCACCTTTTGGAAGGACTAGAAAAACCTACATTTTGAAGTTTAGGCACATTTATCTTGCAATTGGTGGGGATATTCATTCTGAAATTTTGGGATGATGTACTTGTGCAAGTCAACCAAAGGACCCTACGGTTGGATTTGTTAAAAAGTAAGTTTCAATGAAGATTTTGACCCTGGTTTGGGGACTAGTATTTTGAAGCTATTTTCGGCCTCTAAACACAAAAGAATTTTAGGGGTTAAAAGGGTCTTATAACTTAAAACATGTACTTACTACAACAAAGAAATCACTCCCCTATTTTTGCTCACCTTTTGAATTAAATGCAATCATGAAAATTATATTATTATGTTATCCCAATTGGACAAAAACTATGGGTACAAATATAATTGTTACTTTGGGCAAGTTTTGGCTATCAGACATCATGGGCAGACGCACAAAAAAGATATAGACAAACATGTCCGCCCACTTATGTTTTGAGGGCATTTGACCTTAAAATGGGAGAATGAAATTTTCATTTTTCATTTTTATAATGTGATATGGCCTTTGAATCAATGTTTTGACTTCATATTGGCAAGAATGAGTGCCCCAATTGCCACTAGCATGTACAGTGTAAGTTTCTTTTAACATTTTATATCATTTTTAAAGTCAACTATGAACTGACTTCATCAAACAGACTATGATTTCAATTGGGCACTTCGAGCAAACAAGCAAGCAGATAGATGGGCGGTCCTTTGTGACAATATTAGGTACAAATGTACAAAAGGACCATACATTCTATTTTACTCTATCTAAATCATGTCACATTGGACCATCTGTCCATCCCCTTGCTCATCCCAAAGTGCCTGATTTAGGTCATGGTCCGTCCAATGAAGTCAACTCATAGTTGATTTTAAAAAATGGTACAAAATGATAAAAAAAAACTTACTTTATACATGCTAGTGATACTAATTGTTGCCAACATGAAGTCAAAAGTTGGATTCAAAGCCTTATCACATTATAAAAATGATAATTTGATTCTTCCACTTTTAGGTCAAAAATCCTAAAAATGTCCTAAGAAAAACAAGCAGGCGGACATGTGTGGCTGTGTTGTTTTTTTTTGTGCATCCGCCTATGCTGTCCAACAGCTAAAACTTGCCCGAAGTAACAACCATGATCTGAATAAATGAATGAAGTACTTGGATAATGATTACTCACGTATTTTATGAGTGCAATGTCTTTTGTATTGTTTTGGATTGTGCATGACTGCATGTGGCTAAGGTCCTTCATACAAGATAGTGATATATATGGGCATTAGAGGAAAAATGAGCTCAAGAGAATGCCCCTATGGGAAGTGGTTGGAGGGGTCAAAAGCATTTAAATGTAATGTCCTTTTTCAAATAAAAAGAGACTAATCCATATACCCACTTAAAAGTAATTCATGAGAATAATTTATTTTTACAATATCACATGCTTTTTGTTTGATGAGTGTCCTTGTTTGATTGGGACTTCTAGTCCTAGTCTATTCTTGTGTCCCACTAAAGGTCCTTGCATTTGTCATTGTCATGTTATAATATTGTTTTCCATCATGAATCCTTTTGTTATGTACCATGGTACACTTGAGTAATTCACACAAGGTAGAGACACTTGTGTAGGTACCTTACCTATGCTTCTCCTACCTCAATAAACAAGGTGGTTTGTTAAGGTTAGGAAGCCTTCTCTTGAGCTCATTTTTCCTCTAATGTGATTTTTATTGTATTGTGGCTAGCCAAATAATAAATTTAGAAGAAAAACATGTCCTAAACAACTAGTTCACAACGACTGCAAATGTCATAAACAATTGTACAATGACTCAATTACAATTATTCAGGATATTTGTAGTTGTTTTGAGCCAATTGTTTGAGACATGTTTTTCTTCTCAATGTAGTAGCTTGGTATGTCAAACATTAGGGGGCTCTAGGAGGGCTCAAAATTTTCCTAATGCAAGGCTTGTTATTATTTTTGGTCAAGGACTCATGGTAGAGCAACCCACACTCCAAAATATACGCAAGTATGGAAAATTTGGGTAAAATAGGAAAGAATGAATGATGTGTGAAAGTTCATTAAAAAAAATACTAACATAAGCTACTTTCATCCAAAACTTGACAAATTGAATTTTTGCTTAAGGAGGGACTAGACAATTTCATCCACTTTTTCACCCAAATTTCTTTGTGTAATGATAGACACACGCAATTTGAGGTAAGGTTCAGGTAAAAATTTGCCAGAGAAATGAACCTTGGGATGGAGGTTCAAGATCCGGGAAGCCCGACCACTAGTTCAAAGCTAGCCAATTGAAAATTTGAAATGAGAAAAAACCGTTTTAAATTTATAAAGTCGGGCTACAAATCTCTAATTTTTTTATATATAGTATGAAATAAAGAAAATAACCAAAATAATTTCCTCAATATGGGAATTGAAGGAAACCTACCGAAAAAGCTCAAATACTTCCCAGGCCCAGGCTGGACGTGATATTTTAGCAAGCACATTCCAAGTGGATAGGAGATTTTCCAACTTGCGGCTATCCAATAAAGTCCAAGTTTTATGTAAAAAGCTTATCAAACTCATCATTCTTTTCCCTTACTGTTTTCACCAGAATGGAAAGATATCTATGCAGCCATTTTTGTAGCATTGAATGCAGCCCTGGTGACAGGGGTCCAGGAAGGGGGGGACGGGTTCGCCAAGAATCCCCAGATTGAGAAATCCATGTGAATCTCTCGTCCAAACACAGGAAAAAGCCGGAGAGGCACCTTGAAAAAGCAGCCTAGCAAGACACTTAGGTAGGCCCCACAGGACGACAAGGGCGCCCTCCAATTAACAAACTTGGCAACTCCAGGCGGCCCTATGAGCGAGGGAGGGGCCCGAATAAGCGCGGAGCCCGGCTCATCGACGGCGTAGATGCTTGCATGGGCTCGTGCTTCCGGAGTTGACCACGGAGCGAAATTAAAAAAATTTAAAGCCATCCTGCGCCTTCGCCTTCCATTTATATGCGGCTCATGCCCCATTCCCATTGAAGCGTTGGACGGATGGTTCAGTCAATGTGCCCACACGGCTGCCGTGAGTGTATTCCCACTGGCCATCTCAGGAACGCATTACAGGAGAATACCTTTCAGCCACAAAGCACATGTTCAACCCAAACTTAGAATCTGTGTTCATGGGTAATTGAAAAAGGGGAGGGGAGGTGGATTACTGTCATATCAACGGGGATTCTTTATGCAATGAGTATTGTTATGTCTCCTCTCATTGGTTGAGGGAAGTAGAGGAATGCGTGAGTTTGGAGAACGCGTTTCGTGATGCACCCTTCACACACATCAAGTTCACCTTCTGAAATGCCGGATCTGTGGGACCACATCTGGGAAAAAGACAAAAATTCAGTCACCAAAGTGCATTCAACGACCCAGTGAGAACCGGCCTTCATCACTATCCCCTGTTCCCTCGTTCCTTATTCCTCTCGCCTTCAAGGCAAGGAAATTTTTCTTCTTGGAGAAAATTCGCTTAACCCCTGAGCGCTCATAGTTGGTTTAGGGTTTAGGAAAAAATGGGGGTTTAATGGCCACCAAAGCTTGGAAAATTATATCCAGAGAAAGTGACCATAGGATTTGAAAAATGACTACCTTCTTTGTTGATGGGGACCAGTCGCGATTGTTTTCACCATACAAATTAAAAGAAAAAGTGAGATCAAGTTGTGGGCCCCAGCAACAGGATTTCGTCGCTAGGGCGCTTAAGGATTAACCCGGAGCGCCTGGAGTTGTTTTAGGGTTTAGAAGAAAATGGGGTTTAATGGCCACCAGAGCTTGGAAAATTATATCCATAAAAAGTGATCGTAGGATTTGAAAAATGACTACCTTCTTTGCTGATGGGGACCAGTCACGACTGTTTCACTGTACTAATTAAGAGAAAAAATAAGATCAAGTTGTGGATCCCAATGTCAAGATCCCGTCGCCAAGGCAATTAAGGGTTAAAAACTTACTTCAAAAGCTAACTGGTGACAAAGGTAAGAGGTTCTAAAAGTGCACCCTTCAAATGCACTTTGTTTGTAGATGTAGTTTTTCATAGCCCTTCAACAATGTATAGGTAATAGGGGGTTTCAAATATGGCATTCCGCACCAAAATTGTTCACGTGAATAAGATTTGTGAAAAACTTGATCAAGTCATTGTGTGAACAAGCCGTGACAACCTTTGGAGGTCGTGATAGCATATTCATTGGTGAATAGAAACTCATTCATGACCATTTGTTCACTACTTATTTGAGATATTTGAACCCCCAATGTATCTTTGAGTAGGTGCACCATTTTAGAACCCTATGACCTTTCCACTTCAAAATTTCGTAACTAATTTCACAAAGCTTAAAAAAAAAACATAAAACAACTCGGAATAGATGCCAATTCCTCAGGAAAATTTACCGAAAAGTATTTCAAGATGTTTCATGTCCCCAAAATTCAGTTTCAGCCCTTCGATTCTCCATTCATGAGCCTCTTACCTTTTGTTACAGTAGAAAAGTTTGGCAAAAAAAATGGTTGAAGTCGCCAAATACCTCCCGAACCAAGCTCCATGTTCGCCAGATTTTGGATGAGAGCTATGAATATTAATAGATTTTTTTGGATGAACATGCACATATCGTTAGTTCTATGCAACTCTATCTAAATTTTCCTTCCCTGCTCGCATTGTGGGGTGCGTGTCGCTCTACCAGCGAAAATTCAAAAAATAAACCCTGCTTCAAGGTGTCCAGATTAGCCACCGCAAGTGCCGCAATTCCTACTGTCTAGACACTAGACACTAGATCCTCTAGATCCGCCACTCCATATATTTCCTGCAAAAACTGAAACTCCTCTTCCACCACGCGCACCGATCGAACTTCGTAACTAGCTACCTTGAAATCGATCAAGCTGAGTACTGGTTGACAAGAGCCCTTTGCTAGTTCAGACTTGTAGATAATATTGTGGGTTGCAGGTTTTGTGATCCTGTTTAGTACTGGAGGTCTGGAGCTCTGGTTTATATCAAAGGTCTGGAGGTGTGGATGCTATTACACTTGGGGGAGTTCGACTTGAGGGTTAACTGATAGAGATGACTAGAGTTCCATGTGGCTCCGAAGAGAAAGCGGATGGGCTGAAGAAAGGGCCGTGGACACCTGATGAAGATCACAAGCTGCTGGCATACATTCAGAAGCACGGCCACGGAAGCTGGCGTTCTCTGCCCCTCAATGCTGGTATGCATCGATCCATCGATCTCCTTGGAAAGCTGCATGTGATGTTGCAACTTGCAAGGTGCAGATATATACAGGTCATGTTGGATCATCGCCTTGGAACTGACTCTAGAGCTCTGTGTATGAAACAATGCCAGGTCTGCAGCGGTGTGGCAAGAGCTGTCGATTGCGATGGACGAACTACTTGAAGCCGGATATCAAGAGAGGCAGATTCTCACATGAGGAGGACCAGTTGATAATTCATCTTCATGCAATTCTCGGCAACAGGTAGCTTTTGTCTTGTTGCCTCTCTACTCTATCCTTTCTTATCATCAGGGTTCTTATGCAGAGTTTAGTTTTTATGTCACTGACAGTTTCTGAGTTAGTACTCAAAGGTGCGAGATTTTTTGATTTTATGTGGTTTTGGGTGGTGTTGTAGATGGTCGGCGATATCAAGCTACTTGCCTCGCCGCACAGACAACGAGATAAAGAATTACTGGAACACGCATCTGAAGAAGCGGCTACTACAAATGGGAATCGACCCAGTGACACACAAGCCCACGGTGGAGGAGGAGCAGCTACTGTTAGACAGCATCATCCCGGAATTACATCCACTCGTCTCCTCCAACCTTACACACATGTCACAATGGGATTCGTTTCGTGCCGAGGCCGAAGCCAGGCTCTCTCGCCAGTCGACCACCAGCGGCTCCAACTTTCAGCAACAACGGGTTCTTCCCAACCAAGCCAGCTCGGATTCATCCACTACTTTCATGAGCTTGTGGAAGGCACAAGTCGCCGAAACGCTCCGACCGAGTTTCGGAGTGGTGGAGCTTGACAAACCAACAACACTAATCCGCAACCATGATCCTTTCAACTTTCAGACTTTTCAGCAAGACTGGGAGTCGTCATTGGAACGTCCTCCGGCGTTCTCCACTTGCGGCTCGCCCATTGACATTCCTGATCTGAGCTCTGATACTCCTTCAGGCACCGTGTCGCCCCAGTACCGTGCCCAAGGACCTAAGCCCGTGTTTCCTACTTCGGAACAGATCACGGAGAGGCTGTTGGCTACATCACAGTGCCGGAACTATTTCGAACTGGATCAGAACAACACCATGTATTCCTCTTTAGACTCTGATTACAGCCACAGCCAGAGCTTGTCAGCAGCAGGATCGATGCCGTTCAGCTTTGCAGGGGTATATGGCGACAGTAGTGAGAGCCAATTCTCGCCCACCAGTACATTATATGACCATGATTCCTCGTATTCAAACAGTCCTTGCAACAGCAACTTTGACGTTCTAGCACACCCTTTCCAAGACGGTAGTTCGGAGCAGTCCACGGTGCATAATTTGGTGTTTCCTCTGGGACCTGCATCGTTTTGGTCGCCGCAAGTGGCGATGACGACGACGGTCGACGCTGGGTTCAGTTTCGGTGGTGCAGTTCCCATGCTAAACTCAGTTGTGGGAGTGCCGAACAACATTCCCATCCCTCAGTTTGATTCTTTGATGTAAAACAACGCCCACTTAAAAAGGTTTTGAGATCTAGATTGCAGCACTGGGAGTTTTGACTCGAATTCGTCCACGGGTATCGATCGACGGTTACTATTGCGAGATCCCGCTGATCGACGGAGGAGATGGACTCCAATTCAATCATCTAGCGAGCTCCGGAGGCGAGTGAGTAATGTCCACCGTGTAAAATTCTCCGCGTTCGGAACTGAATCGACATCCGTGAGTTTGGACCAGAATTTGAGAGCTGCCATGGGCTAGTCTAGTGTGAAAAGTATGTGCACGAAATTTTGTAGATAGCTGAGTTTTGTTTATTTTCGCTTGACGCTTCCCTCTAGCAACAGGGAATGCCCAGATTCTGTATCATTCACTTTTTTTTGGTTTGCTTCTTTTGAGCAAATTTATTGAGATCTGACAAAACTTTCAAAACGGCCTCTCCATTTTGCTGCGAAGTATGTGACTGTTGTATGCTGGCCCGTATGCTGGAGTACATACAGTTTGCCAGACATGGAATTTACTCCTTTCACATCATGCTGAACATGTCAATGCTCTTCTACACTAAATAGTGCGTTTAGGTTGTCTTTATTAGTTTTCCCAACTTACCCTAGAAAGTTATCTCATGCATGCCCACTTGGAAGTGCATGCAACTGTTTAGATATTAGGATTTCACATGCTTTACGTCATGGACAATATTAGTCTAATTTTCCGCAACGATTGTTGTTGTCAAGTCCGTGATGTTGTTAAAATTTGTTTTTGTAGTAATTATTGATGAAATATATTGTAGTATCAGACTATCCGGAAGTTGTCAAGTAATTAGTGTGGGGGCAACCTAAATGCACTAAGTTATTCAGTGTAGTAAACTAGTAAAGTACTGCCAGAGCCCAGATGTGGATTGAGTGACACATCAGATCATTGGCATGTAGACAAACAAACTTGGATTTTTCTAAAAGCGCAATCTGCACAGCACCGCCCTGGTAATAAACGCACTCACATGCCAATCTGCAGCAATTATCAACAATCATTAGTGATTCAATGAAAAAGCTCTGCAAGGTGCACCAATAAAAAGTTAAAATTCATCCCAACGTGGCAAGAATGTCGGCTCCGCGGGGCTAATAACAGCAGTGCGATTAATGTAGAGGGATGCTATCTTTGGCCCTTGTCAGAGAATTTGCTTAGCCTCAACTTGGAAGCTAGTCTAGCACTGTAGGTTTCTTTTTTCATTTCTCTTTTTTCCTCAAATCTGATGCTCGGGTGCTTGATCATTGCAGACAATATGAGTGTTTGTGGTTGCAATGGAGTCTGACTTTTGGGGGAGGTTGACCCGCATTTCTTCTTCCAAAATCAAGCACTCCACTACCTTCATAAGGGCCTCCTTCCTGTGAGGGGTGGCCGGTTGATTTATTTTTAGTAGTCCCATAATCTGTCAGATCGGTGTCCCAGAAAACTAGAAACTGATCTGACCGATTATCGATCGACTAAAAATCGATCCACCGGGTACCCCTCACATGGAAGGACTCATCAGCACTGCCATTCAATGACTATTGGATATTCAGGAATTTGTAATATATTTAACATACGAAGAGATCACTGCGATATCCCAATATAACAGGTTGATTATAAGTCTGTGATGACAGATTGTCAGGTTCATGATAGCCCATTCGAAGCTTTCCGCATTTTGGTTTAAGATTTTGAGCATCTTCTCGGTGGTAAAATTAGCGCTCCACACGTATTGCAGGAGGAATTAAGTTCTTGGTCAGGATTCATGTAAGTTTCCTTTTACCATGACAGAAATCTTCACCCGCGTTCAATAATTTTAACTAAAGCAATAGGGATAATCATGTTTTTATTTTGTTAGAGTAGGGAGGAATAATTATTACACGATTCACTATGGCAAGGTAATCATTTATAGAAAAAAGCTGAAAAGGAGAACTGTTTATGATTATGAGACCTAAACTACCAAGGAAGTAATATAAGTAACACTTGTCCTGGCTATGGCACCATCAGGCCACCATGTTTACAAGAATGAAGAATGCCAATTATTCAAGCATGAATTGTGACAGGCATGGTTGTCACTTTGGGTGAGATTTGGCCGTTGAACAAGATAAGCAGACATGCAGTTTGGATAGCACGGATGGATGCATCCATCCAATGTCACGTTTTAGGGATTTTTTTAATATTTTTGACCCAGAAAGGAATAATTAATTTACTCTTTTTTGTTATTACTTTGTGATATGGTTTTAAACCCACATTTAGACTCAGTATCAATGAGTGTCACCAATATACAAAGTAAGTTTTTTTTTTTTTTTTTCATTTTTTGATTGGATAGACATGAGCTCAATTGGGCAGTTTAGACCAACATTTAATTTCTTGGCAACATCTTGCCTAAATCTTACCTCAAATGTCAGCCTACAACTAGTACACTAAGAAATTCAAATGAGAAATTGGATGAAATTGCCAAATCCTTACTTGAACAAAACCCAGTTCGCCAAATTTTGGCTAAAAGTAGCTAATATTAGTAGTTTTATGGATGAACTTTTGCTAAGCATTCATTTGTTTTCCTTAGCTACCTGCATTTTGAGGTGCAGGTCACTCTACCTTGACAAAAACAAAAATTAAACCCTCCTTCAAACAAATGGACAAGTAAACAAATGGGCAATCCAATGTGACAACCATGCCCTGTACCCATAAAGAGACATGCCATCTAACCCCAATAGGTAGCAGACTATTTTTATTTGCCGTGACTCATGAGAACGCCATATTCGTTAAATTGGGAAAAAGAGTACATTGTGAGACTTTTGAAGGATAAAAGTGGTCACCTTAATTTGAGCTCCAACGTTTTTTTGGGTACATGTGCCCTCACTTGAGAGGAGGAATTTGCAAGGGAAAAATCTTAGTGGCTCAGACTGAATCTAATAACACAATATTCATTAATTTGGGAAATGGCAATTCCCAATTTGTATGTCTCCTTAATCTAAAACTCTCATCTTAATCTTGTTTGGCACACCTGTGAGAAAACAACTGATACTTTATATATACTTTACAGATGACAAATGTCTAGATCCAAATTAGTCATGACGAAGTGGAAATAAAATGGGCGTGGCATGAAATGAAAATGTGGCCAAAAGTCCCAAAATGTGTTGGAATTCCCAAATTAATGAATATCATGTTTAATACCTTTGAATTTGGTTTAAGGTAATATTTTGGGTTTAACCCCTAAAGGACCGAAGTCCCCTCGGGGGACTTTTGGGATTTTGGGCATGTATTAATGGCTAAACTACTTTGCGTAATTTTTTGAAACTTTTATAGAAGATGGAGAATTCAAAGATCTGTGTGGGCATCTAATTTTTACCTCATTCCAACATTTATTGAAGAAGTTAAAAATGAATTTATGAGAATTTTAGTTTGACGGTTAGCCCAAAAACTTCTTTAAAACTTTAATTTTTTAACCCCTAAAGGACCACGGCCTTTATTTTGTCAAAAGACACACAAAATTGCCACCTCTATGGCAAAGAGTAAAAAGGTTTGAAAATTGGTCTTTTTGCATATCTAACCATAGGATTTTGTATTAGACTACTATAAGAATGTGTCATACAAAACTCAAGAAATTTGATTGTAGAGGTTGGAAGATAATTGCTTTTAAAAAGTAAAAAATAGCTGTTTTTGCACCTTGCATGATTAGATTATTTAACTTTGAACTTTTTTAACTTAAAATTTTTGCACCACAGAGTTTGGAATTCTATTTTTGCATGGTGGGAAGTTGAGTTAGTAATCTTGGAAAAATAAAATAAAATAAAATAAATTAATTTTCATCCTTTAAAAAAAACATTAGGCAAAAGAAGGTATGAGATTGAACAAAAACTTAAATTGCTAATAACCTTGCAATGGAATTGAATTGCAATGATCTCAATGGTGAGATTGTTCTAGAAAGCAAACTTCACCCTCTCCAACAATTTTTTTTGAAAAAATGTTAAAATTGCATTCAAAAATGAAGTTTATAAGTTATTTTTTCAAGAAGATGCTTGAGTTGCCCAAAAAACAAGATTGTCCATAACTTTCTCATAACTAGTCCAAATGGAATGAATCAAAGCTTCACATGTAGACAAAGATATAATATATGAGAAGAAAAAACTATTTTTTTTTTCAAGTTTTTATAAGAAATTTTTTTGCTGCCCGGAGTCCCCAAATTTGTGCTTATTTGGGCATAACTTTTGCTCCCTAGCATCTAATGGAATAAAAATTAGATGCCCATGCAGATTTTTGAATTCCTCATCTTCAATAAAAGTTTCAATAAATCATGCAAAGTAATTTGGCCATAGGTACGTGCCCAAAATCCCATTTGTCCATTGAACAGACAGTTGGTCCTTTAGGGGTTAAAATAAAAATTTGAGGTTAGTTCTTTAGACTTACGTATATGTGGGAAGCTTTGAATCATTCAATTCTAATTGATGAGATGAAAGTTATGAGAAGTTTTAGTTTGTGGGTGGGTGTGGAAAATCTCAAAACAATGCCTACATGCAAACTAAGACTTCACATAACTTTCATCTCATCCATTAGAATTGAATGATTCAAAACTTCCCACATACACATAAATCTAAAGAACTAACCTCAAATTTTTATTTTAAAAAAATGCAATTTTTAAAAAAGTTTTTGGGCTGCCTGCCAAACTAAAATTCTTATAAATACATTTTTGACTTCTTCAATAAATGTCAGAATGAGGGAAAAATTAGATGCACACACAGATCTTTGAATTCCCCATCTCCCATAAAAGCTTCAAAAAATCACGCAAAGTAGTATAGCAATAGGTAAGTGCCCGAAATCCCATTTATCTGCGAAAAGGGGCTTGGTCCTTTACGGGTTAAGGTGGACACAAAATGGTACCTCCGTTTTTCCCAATATGGCGTTTGAGGCTAGGCAGCAGTGCGACACAGTGCCATATTGCCATGAGTAATGATTAATAAAAATTGTTCAGGAAAAGGCTATTGGTTTTCATCACCAAGAGAGGAGTACAGTATGTGCCCTTTTGACGATCCAGAGAGTGATACCCGATAGGAAAGGCGGTGCAGATTCTGGACCTGAACTTTTGCGAAGAGTTGTACTGCACTGCGAAAAGCATCACGGGAAAAGCATCACTCCAACCGAACTGTTGATATATCTGTTCATACTGCTGTGACGGCGCTTCACACTACGTCCCACTTTCCATCTTCGCAAGTCCCACCGCTCCCACGTCAATGATAAATCCAAATTTCACTGCATTTAGGTTGCCCCATACTAATTTCTCGACATTTTACACTATTTAAATACTTATTACTGCTACAGTAAATCTCAGCCAGAATTCTTGTAATAAATGAAATTTAAAAGACTTGGCAACTATTATAAAGATGTAGAAAGACAAATTAGCAATATCTAAGTTGTAAACCAAGTGAAATTTGAATATATAAAGAGTTGCATGCACTTTCAAGTGGGAAAGTTTATGAGGTAACTTTCCAAGGTAAGGCAACCTAATTATTGAGGCAACCTAAATGCACTATTTAGTGTACACTAAACAATGCATTTAGGTTGCCTTACCTTATAAAGTTACCTCATGGCTCATTGCTTGGCCACTTGAAGGCACATGCAACTCTTTAGATACAAGGATTTCACATGGTTTACAACTTGGATGCCATTGGTTAGTTTTTTTGCAACATTGTTGTTCTTGTCAAGCTCTTGTTGTTGTTAATTTTTGATTTATTGCAGTAAAATATTGTGGTATCAATAAATGTTTATAAAATGTAAAATGTCAAGAAATTAGTGTGGAGAAACCTAAATGCACTATTTATTGTGATTATGACAAGTAAAAAAGGAATATTAAATAAAGTCAAGAATATCTTCTAATAAATAATTGGTGGAACTAGGGGGAGGTGAAAGCTTGAATGTGGAGTCTAGCAAAATGGTTGATCCAAACTTTGAGTGCATTCCCACTCTAGTGTCAAAAATTCCAAAAATTGTTGCCATGTGAGCAACCAAGATGAGAAATCAGGTTGTAATGTGCAGCACTAAGAGCATCATCAATGCGTACACTGCAAATGTGACTGGGAAGTAGCCTGTCCTGCGTTGCTCCTTGCTTCTTAAGTATGTAGTTCCTTTCACCGACCGGATCCTCCCAATGTTGACACAACTCCCATCACAGATTCAAGCACAATAGTAGAAGAATATAAGTACTTGCAAGTTGTTGTTGGAAAATTGCAAGCTATCCCAAGCAACGTGTCAATCTATCACTTGCTTTGTCAGCAAACTCAGTGCGCACTAGGAAAACAAGCAGGGCACAGGAAAATGAGACAATATATTGCTCCAGGAGGTGGTTCTAACAAGATCAGGTTTAGCGTTTCCGTTCCAGTGGCAACATTGGAGCCTTAGAAAATCCCTAAACCTCTTGCTAAAGTGACCCCCACCAAGCAAAATGCAAGCCCATCTCTTTCCGAGTGTACACATTGATGATACTCTAAATCCTAACTTTTGGCTCTACACTAATCAGATTCTCAAATTTTAATGAGACATAGTGTGAACCACTCTTTGTCATTGTCCCATGGCCTAGTTCCAAAGCAAAGAAGAGCGGGAGGCAAGGATATCTGATTTTGTGTTCTTTCTTTGGTAGCAAATTGCACCCAAGAATGCAATGCAAGTAGGTACTAAGGAAATATAGGTATGATCACCCACTTGTGCACATTCATCCATGAAAGCCTACTAACATTAATGCACTAAATCCTAAGGCAAACCTCGTGTTTGTTTGTGAGAAAGACTTTGAACGCTATATTAATTTAATTGGGAAAACCAGATTTTCAAGTTGTACTTCACCTTAAATTCATTGTTTCTCCTAAAACCGTTTAAATGTCACATTCAAAGGTATCAGGTTTAGTTTGAGCCATTGAGATTTTGTCCCTTGCAAAGTTCTCCTCTCGCGTGAGGACACGTGTACCAAAAAAAACGTTGCTAAAACCTAGAGCTTGGTTTAAGGTGATCACCTTAAACTTAGATTATTCCAAAAATGGGCGTTTCTTCCTAAATTAACAAATATGACGTTTTTGACAATTTCAATAGTATGTCCACCAAATTCTTTTTAGTGTTAACCCTTAAAAGGCCGTAAGTACCATCAAGTCACCATTTATGATTGTGTTGCAAGCCTTTAGACGTTTCAAGGTTAACCCTTGAAGGGCCCTTGGGCTCGCGAGCTACGGTACCAAATACGGTCACAACCAATATTCAGAAGTTTGAATCAGCTGGAAATTAATTGTCACAACCATAAATAGTAAAGGATTGTATGATGATGGGTGCATAAAAAATTTGGAAAGCCCTCAGAGCAGCTCAAATACGCTATACATATGGCCGCAAAGGGCTTTTGTGACGTTCAGGGGTTAAGATAGCATGTGTCAAAATGATGTAAGAGCATCCTCTATCTAGTTGGGTTAACACCCCTATATCAATACTCTCACTGTGGGTCCTAGTTTGAGAACTGCAAACCTGGTCAAGTGCACCATGTATGTGGGATGTGATCTTAAAGGGGACATCCAAAAACTAGCCCACACCCAATAGTTTCAGTGTTCTTCAAGAGTCTTTCAAATTGCTCTATATACTACTATTAGAAAAAAGATGACTATTTTACAAGTCAGAAATAGAGATCTTGCCAAGAAAGCCTAACAAAAGCAAAGTTTACATTCTTCTCTACCAATTTGCATTGAGTTGGAGGAGCCGATGTGTCACCTGCTTTGCTTGAGACCACGCAACAAAGCTCTGTAGTAGCCATTGCCAAGCCCCCATAGAGGGTCTGGATTGAGGATGCCCTAAGGGCATCTCCACATGTGGCTCGGGCACACTCAAAGTGGATGAAAAGTAGCCAAGCCCCTCTCAAGACCCTCTCAAACTCTCTTATCTGGCGGGTCTAGCAAGCCACTCTTCAAGCCACTATTCATGTACTATTCACCCTAACTTTAGTGATCTTTATCCTCTACTTCCCTAAATAAGTGGTCAACTGCTTATTTATGGGGTGTCTTGGAGTGTTAGGCCACCTTTTCAAAGAGCATGAGTGGAGATTGAGAGCCTTCAGGCCTTGCCACACCAAATGGAAAACTTTCAGCGAGTCTGCACCGGTGGAGATGCTCTAAGATAGTGATGAAAAATCTTCTGGAAAAAGTTCCAGGTGAGAAGGAGGGAGGATTCTCATAGCCGCCTTGGACTGCTGGCCTGAGCTCACTGTAGCCGCAGCCAAGTTCTGCATGTATTTTTGTGCCTGGAGGCTGGAACAGTGGAACAGTGGAGCTAGCCCGAGTACCACATCTCCCCACTCCGCACTCCAGGGCGTCCAGGCTGACGAGGACGGAGTTGTACATCGAGACTCCGGCCAATCATGAAGTTGACAAAGGTTAATGATGGATCCAGGCATGTCTTTTCCAGCCCCAATTCGAGGATTGTGTTCTGGAGCCGCACATCTGTAAAGTAGAAATACCATAAAATAAGCTTAAGATATGGGGAATTTCTTAAGAAATTAAGCTCAATTTGTGCAGAGACAAGGATAAGGAAGAATGTAAAAAATTAATAAAAAATAACTCAAGAATGAATATTTTATGCAATATAAATATGGATTCTTTATTGGGACCCCATTCTTGTTTCATAGGTGTATCTTAACCCCTAAAAGATCAAGCAAAGTTTTTACCAAAAACTCTTCAAAACTGTCATTTTGAGAACATCAACCAAATTTGAAAACAAAAACATTTTTATGCATATGTGACCGTAGGATCTTGTAGAAGAATGGTTTTAGACAATGTGGAAAAAATTTCAGAGTTTTTTACCACGTGGATTGGTAGTTAGAATGGTTTGAACATTCAAAAACGTCTTGTGAAAAATCGGGCAGCTACCCTTCAAAAGGTCAAATTCCTAAGGAAAAAAGGTCATGTGGGTGGTGCTTCTCTAAATTCCTTATTCCACCTAAGTAAAGTACATGTCAAAAAAGTTTCAAATCATTTGGAGTTGTATAACATATGGAAAAAAATTGGTAAGTGAAAAGAAGTAGAGAACGATTCAAAACACTACATTGTTAAGAATTTAATAATGGAAATGAAAAACGCCAATCCCAATGGTCATAATGTTTTCAGAAATAATCTTCATCCTTTGGTTTTGTTTTTTTTTTCCAAAATGTTCAAAATTGAGTAAAATGAAGGACTTCAAAGTTTATTTTGGAGTAGAGAATCCATAACTGCTCGCAAACAAAAAATCCTCATAACTTTCATCTCGTTGATCCAAACGGAATGATTCAAAGCTTCCTACATTCACATAAATCTTCTAAACCAATTTACAATTTTTGTTTTTTGAAAAAGCAATTTTTAAAAATCTGCCCAAGCTGCCCGACGAACGTAAAAAACAACTTATTAGGCCATAACTTTTTACTCATAATTCCAAAGGTCATGAAATTTAGTACATATGAAAGATAAACCTTGTCCCCACATTCTATTAAAATTTCAGCCTAAAATATGAAAAGCTCCAATCACAAGTACCTGCCCAAAATTGCTATGTTTTCTAAAAAAGGGGGTCTGGTCCTTTAGGGGTTAGACGGTTACCTCTAGAACCTTGTTCCAAAACAAGTGTGAACCAATCAAATGCAAGAAAATAACATCTTTTCAAAATCTTTTTCAGAGCAAGCTATTGTTGGCTTCATAACAATCTACTTCTCCCCGTAGAGGGTGGGTAACAAATTATGGTATTGGTACCTTAAGGTAACCGCACCCATACCTGTGCGTTTAAGGGTTTAGGGTACTTCAGAGTCTCGAAAAATTCAAGAATTTTTTTGTAGGGTTAGCCTTTCAACAAGCTATCATGGAACATAATTTTTGTGGAAAAAAGTATTGTAGATTATTTTATACTAAAGGGCAAAGTACAGCTCATAGGGTCCCTACTAGCAGCTCTAGACTACCCTTGAAGTTGCTTTGATGTGTTCCTATACACGTGTTTGACGGTCTCAATCCCAACCATCTCATAGCAACTTAGCAGTTGACATGTGACAAGATTTTCTTGTGCAAGTGACATTCACTGCTCCACTTTGGGTTCACAGTGAGTGGTGAACACCTCAAAAATAGGGCTCCACTTTAGGGATTGCTCATGTATGGGTGTTGTTACCTTAGTGGCACTCACTCTCTTGCCCGTTGGCGACGCTACAAATGGCGCTGCCAGCTCCACCCAGTGCAAGCCAGGCAAGTCCAAGCCATTGGATGTGGCCAAGAATTACCGCAGTATATTGGGGACTACTGGTGCTTGCAATAGTGCAATAAGGTAATAACACCCATACATGAGCAGTTCCCAAAGTGGAGCCCTACTTTTGAGGTGTTCACCACTCATTGTGAACCCAAAGTGGAGCAATGAATGTCCCTTGCACAAGAAAATCTTGCCATATGTCAATTGTTAAGTTGCTGTGAGATGGTTGGGATTGGGACCATCAAGCACATGTATAGGAACACATCAAAGCAACTTCAAGGGTACTCTAGAGCTGCTAATAGGGACCTGTGAGCTGCAACTTTGCCCTTTAATATAAAAGATTTTACAAGACTTTTTTCCACAAAAATTACGTTACATGATAGCTTGTTGCAAGGCTAACTCTACAAAAAAAAAAAAAATTCTTGAATTTTTTGAGACTCTGAAGTACCCTAAACCCTTAAATGCCCTTAACCCCTGAACGCCCATAAGGACTAAAAGTGTCCTCAATTCAGTATATTTTTGAAAACCCTGGGCGTTCAGGGGTTAAACGATCAGGTATGGGTGCGGTTACCTTAGTGCAATGCATTCGATGCGGTGCAGAACACCCGGCCATGGGAAAATATCTAAAAGGATGGTTTTGACTTATGCTAATCTGGCTAAGTGTCGTGAATCATGGTTAGGCAGATTAGTGACCAGGTTAGTTCCATCTAGACGGTAGTGGACGCTGATTAGGAGGAATCGGGGGGAGAGATGGGGGCTCCTGGGCATGCCCTGTGCTCTTCCGAAGACTGGTTCCTACCCCGGTTCTGTGCATTTCTTCCAAAATAAGCCGACTAGCCGACGTCCACGCTTTTTCTAGAAAAGCCGGGTGGGGAATTCCTTGTTTCCGAGGTCAGTTTCCGAATTTAAAGGATCTGGAATTCAGGGTGCAAAATTGCAACTGAAATTAGCTTTAGTACCGCCCCCTCCCCTCATTAATGCCCACTTTTGCCGATCATTGCAGCTTCTGTTTTGGATGGCTTCACGAATATTCTGCAAGGTTCAAAAATTCTGGCTTGGAATAAGGTACACTGAATATTGCATTTAGGTTCCCTTGACAATTAGGTTGCCTTATTTTGAAGAATTACCTCATGACTCATCACTTGGTCACTTGGAGGTGCATGCAACTCTTTAAAAATTTGGATTTCACATGGTTTACAACTTAGAAGAGACTAATTTATTGCTTTGGAGTTTTGTTGTTGTTGCTAGACCTTTCTATAATAGTTTGTTGCAATAATCATTGATGAAAATTACTGTAGTAGCAATAGATATTTATATAGTGTAAAGTGTTAAGAAATTAGTGTGTGACAACCTAAACGCAATAATCAATGTAAACATACCCAATCCCGCTCATGAGCCAAATGCCACTCATATGTATGATGAGTGTACATTTTAAATCTCAAAGCTAGGCCAGCCATAGATAGCTTATCTTTTGTATCTTTTGTGTCACAAAAGATAAGCTATCTAGGGTTGGCCTAGCTTTGAGATTTTAAATGTACACTCAGCGTACATATGAGCAGGATTGGGTATGTCTACCTTACTGTCCATACGTATTTGCAGGTCCACCTTTTGTTGAAGGGCAAGGAGAGAAGTAAAAGCTGCCCATACATTGGATATTGCGTTTAGGTTGCCTCACACTAATCTCTTGAGATTTTACATTATATAAATACTTGATAATACAATAGTAATTTTCATCAATAATCATTGCAATATACAAATGGAATAGGGCAAGGCAATAGCAATAACAAAGCAGCAAAAAAAAAACAATCAAACTAGCAACGTCCAAGGCATAAATCATGTGAAATTCTTGTATCTAGATAGTAGCATGTGCCTCTAAGTGGTCAAACTATGAGTCATAAGGTAACTTTTTAGGGTAAGGCAACCTAGATGCAACATTTAGTGTTGTTTGGAGTTGGTCAATTCCATCTCCCCCCAAACCAATGTTTTTGAGAGCATCCGCACTCTTACACTCAATATTTGATTTGTCAATTATTTCCATCTATTTTTGAAGAGCCTTCAAAATTCTTGTCTCCCACCCTTGTACAAAATGGTACCTCCGTTTTCCCAATTTAACAAATATGGCGTTATTGTAAAGTTTTCAAACACAGAATTGAAAGATCCTTAAAAAAACGAGGACATGACCAATTCTCAAATAGAGTTCTTTTCCAATTTATATTACTAAGTGAGACGATTTCTCTCATTGACTCAATGCCCTTTCCAAAACCTTGTAGAATTTTTTGGTGAAAGTTGAAATAGTAAAGAATGTCTCAAATATAAGACACCAAACGCCCTTCAACCATGTGCTAGAAAATTAACAAAATTGCCAAAAGCCCTCTAACAAGTATTTAAGAGTAGCATTGAGATGAAGGTAGTTAATATTTTTGGTTTCAAAATATGACCAAATAAAGGTGCATCAAAGTTAGATTTTGGACCAATTGTAAAATATGGTCTTTTTATAATATACATCAAAACTAGATTCTAAGCCAAATAAATTGTGATATTGGTTTTCTGTAAAGTTGAATGTCACATTATCCATACATGTCCAACTTGCACAAAGCCTGTGCCCATATACTAGTATGAATATGTAATAGAGTCCAATGAACTTTAGTGCAACATCTATTTGTTTGATCTGTGACAACTCTAAAAAGACTATATATTCTTGTTATCCCAAACCTATTATCACAATATGCTCAAAATTTGAAGTACACCAAGAAATGTTATTAAGGGTTACTTTAAAGAAGAACTAAATAATGACTTCCAAACAAAAGTTTTGAACTATGAACCATGGATCCTGTGCAAACAATTGAGTTTGTCCTTTTATTCACCAATATTTGTCATTTAACCCCTAATATTCTTTTGTGTTTAGAGGCCCAAAACTGCTTCAAAATACTAGTCCCCAAACCAGGGTCAAAATCTTCATTGAAACTTACTTTTTAACAAATCCAACCGTAGGATCCTTTGGTTGACTTGCACAAGTACATTGTCCCAAAATTTCGAAATGAATATCCCCACCAATTGCAAGATCAATGTGCCTAAATTTCAAAATGTAGGTTTTTCTAATCCTTCCAAAAGGTGAAATTTTGATTTTCAAACTTTTTAGAAAAAAACACATATGTTGTATCTCTTGTGCAATTTTTGCAATATGTCGGAAAACGGGTTGAAAGCATATATTAAAAAATTAACCAAAAAAGAATTGGATTCATTTTTACAAAAATTGTAAAGTGAAAGGTATTGATGAATGAAAGATATAACTAATATGCTAATAAGTTTTGGAAGAATTTGAAAATTGTTAATCCCAATGGTGAGAATGCTCTAACAGACAATTAGGAACTTTATTTTTCATTTTCATTTGTAATTTTTCAAAATTGAGAGTAAAAGATAACTTTATATGTTTTTTCTACCCTCTTCCTACCTTCATTGCCCGCAAAAGAAAACTCCTTGTAACTCTTACCTCATTATTTGGAATTGAGTGATCCAATTTTTTTGAGTAGGTATCAATCTATACAATTCTATAAAAAAATTAAAAAAAGATATAGAATATATTTTTTGCTGCCCGGTTTGACATTGAGATTGAAAAAACCTTCTAACTTTTGCAATACTTATCGGAATGACATGAAATAAAGCTTCACATGTAGATTATAATGAGTAGCATCCATCCTAAAAATTTCATGAAAAATTTCCAAAATATGAAGTCAATAGAGCTTGCCCAAGTTCTGGTAAAGCCCAAAGTGGGTTCCTTGGGCCTTTAGGGGTTAAGCATAAACAAGATAAATCAATAATTCTTTTAAATTGTTTAAAAATTTGAATACTTAAAGTTTAAGATATTAAACACTAATTGCATTGGTTATCCTTACTTTTTTGGAGTAATTTTTAAAGTATTTTGGAGTAATTTTTAAAGTAATGTTGTTGAAATTGAAATATAATAATGTTTCACCTTACCCTAATAACATTATGCATGGATGTAATAAAAACAAGTTTCCGAATGCAATAGACATATTTAAATTCATTCATCATTCCAAGTCTAGTATACTTTATTTGTTTGTGTAATTTTAAGAAGCTATCATTTGCCAAAAACATAAGAAAAAGTGAAGATTTCACAACCCAAGGTGTGACCCAATATTTTCAAATTCATAGTAAATCCACATTTTGGGAGTCACCAAATACAATGCACATAACAAAGACATCCTTGAACAGACTGTACCAAGTTCCTTTATAACCTATAAAAGGACTAGACTACTAGTAAGACAAGGCCCAAGCCACCAATTTTACAGAGAATCTTTGAAATAAAGAAAGAAAGTCCTCAAAATATAGAGAAAGCACAGTTACATACGAAGGCAGGGACAAATTCGTCACTTGAACATTTAAAACTCCATATTCTTTGCATACGATATCAAATGCCAACCCTAACCTTCATCTGATATCAGATGCACGTAATTTTTGCATACAATATTCAAAAGCTATTCTAAACCGTTGTCTAGTCTAATCTCAGCTGCATGTGTAACGAAAATCAGACCTTATAGGCACAGAAGTAACAGAGTAATAAGGTAGGAGGTTCTAAAAGCGTGCAGGCTCTAAAATGCTGCACCTCCTCAAATGTATTCTGTTTGTACATGTTGTTTTTCATAGCCCTTCAATGATGTACGGTCAATGTACATTTGAGGAGGTGCACCATTTTAGAGCCCTATGACATTTTAACTTCAAAATTTCATAACTAACTCCACAAAAATCCAAAAAATATGTAACAACTTGGGTTAGATGCCAATTCATCTGGTTTTTGAAGGAAAATTTACTGAAAAACATTTCAAGAAGTTTCACCTCCCCAAAATTCAGTTTCAGCCTTTAGATGCTCCATTCACGAGCCTCCTACCTTACTTCACCCTACGTTACGTGCTATACCGTTTTGCTAAACTCTTTGATGGGATGACAGGTGGTGACTGAGTCGAAGTGACTGTCCCGTAAACAATTAAGCGGGGAACCAGCATGCGCACCGTGTTGATGGGAATGGCGAAATTCACACCTGATGACATCCCCGAGCCTGCAGATTTGATGACAAACACTTTATTAGCTGCTTTTCCAGGACCTGTAATGCTACTACTCCCACGCACGTTTCATGGCATTGTTCCGTGAAAATCAACTTGCAAGGATGTGTCAGCCCCTTTTTATTCCTGTTGAGTGCAAACTGAGAAAAAACACAACTTTTCTTTCTCCAAAGTAGTAGCCCAATTTCAGAAAGCGATTAGGCACTGCATAACCCTTAGCTATTTAATCCAATAAAAACCATACAATTAGAAATTCAAAGGCTTTTGAGTCTCTGAGGCTGACAGCAGCTAATATCCTCATATTAAAGACGGACTTGTACAATAGCAATGCGCCACATCCGTGCGACAATGACAAACAGAGAGTTATGAAATAACGTTCTTCTATAAACTAGCTCTAATACCTCTGTCGCAAACTTCAAGGTACTTTAGTGAGCATTAGCTTGAATTGAGCATATCTAATGTAGCTTAGTTAAACCTACATTCATAACATTCTGGAGCTTCACAATTACCATTCTCTATGTAGAATATTTTTTTGCAGATAAAAATAAGTTTCTAATCCTACAAGCTCCCCTTAACTCTCTCTCAGTCATCGAATACGCCTACACATGGTTTCTTTTAATAAGGACGATCTTTCAACTGACTCAAGAATGTTAGAAGTACGCATACAAATTACAAGATTACCTGCACGAGTGAAGGTAGCAGTGTTCACTCCAATTACACGTCCAAATGAGTCCAGCAATGGCCCTCCTGAGTTACCTGCAAAGTCCATCCTATTTATGTCACGAGTAAAGTATCTCAAAGCAGAAGTACGACTTACTTATGCAGACCCTTAGAGCAGACTTCAGTGAACCTTTCACTGAAATTTTTCGCTACAAATTCGTGTTACTGAAGAAAAGACGAACTCGAATCAATACGTGTCGTCAATCTCGGCATCAAATATGTGTTTCCCCTCATTCATATTACAGAAAAACAAACAAACAACCGACCACACTCCTAGATGACACATAAAGTTTTAAAGTCATAGGGATGCATGTAATATATAAAACTCCGGTTGTAGTCTTTTCATCTGTAAGGATGCAATCAAAAATTGTGTGACATAGGCAGTTCCGAACTCTAAAACTATTCACATTTTTTAAGAGCTTTTAATACTATGAATCTATTTACTTTCCCAGTTGCTTTGTACAGAACACAGCATATACGATGGCCAGGCAAAGGCATTTCGAATTCCGTGTTGAGCATTTACCAGCGTTGATGGCAGCATCTGTCTGGATTGCACCTGGAATAGGAACTCCGGCTGGCGATGGAATCTCCCTACCTAATCCACTAACTACCTGAAGTAACAAGGCATTAATTTATGGTTTAGCAGAACGAAGTACGCAGCGACAAGAGAACTTACAACAAACATCAAGAATTAAAACCTACTGGTGCCACGGGAGCTTAAACTAAAATTCAGAGCTAGAATGATTAGTAGTGCATACCCCAGTCGTGAGAGTGTGTTGGAAGCCATAAGGATTGCCAATGGCGAAACAGTTTTGACCCACACGAATATCTTCAGATGTCCCCACAGGAATCGGGGTAAACCTCTCTTCCGGTGCATCAACCTCAAAAAAGCAAAATCACTTCTGTGTTAATCCGACATGGTGGAGCGGTACAAATGACGTGGACGAAAACATAAGATATTGCAAACCTTTCCGATAACCTATGAACTCATAAAAAAAGTTATGCGAATAATACCTTGAGAACAGCGAGATCGTGGCTTGAATCAATGCCAATCAGGGAGGCGTCATACACTGTAATTGTCCCATCACTTCCAAGAACCGACACCTGGGAATTAACAGCGAACAATGCAAGCCCTGTAAGGCTGACCAGAAAGAATTGGAAAAAAACGAGTCACATTCTACTACATGTGCACAATCAACAGATTCATCGTCTATGCCAAGTAATTTTTTCTTGACTCCTAGCGGACCTCTGTTAAGTGCATGCTCAGGAATTTGGGAAGCTGTGAACATAGGAAAGATTTAATCTAATTTAATTGTTACAGTTTGACTTTACAATAAAACCTGTCTAAAAAGCATACTGTCCAAGTGAAATAACCTTCACAAGTGAATAACAACTTCTTGTTCCTAACCTCAGGCCCGTAGGTCCGTAGTTCAGGTGAATAAACCTCCATAATTGATAAGTGAATTGTTTGATGCGGATCCTCTACATTAAGTGAATGAATAATATATTACTATACCAAGGTGGATCTATATTGATGATTAACCTATCTAAGTGCATATCTCACTCTGGTCCAAGCTGTATTCACTTACACAAGTTCTACTGTATTGACCATGCAAATACCAGAAGACCTTTCTCAGAAAAAAAAACCAGTGAACAATCGACAAACAAAGACTACATGTTCACAAATTTTCTAGAAGGAATCTATACAAACTAATCCTAATTTCACAACAATCGGTTACATACCTGAGCTTTTTGTCGCCCTGAAGAATCCATGGCCAATCTGGCTATTACATGATAATTAGTAACCTGCACAAGACGAGTTAAAATGTGATCTCAAATCAACCCATTCTCATAAAAACAACTGGTTCATCCGTAGGGTTTTAGTATGTAAAAAAGCTCATACAATGAGATCTACAAGGACATCCTTCCACACATCTATGACGAAAATACATACTCGAAACTGTTAAAAACTTTCTGAGAGGGGATAAAAAAATTGTTTCATTTTAACCTTTGATAAAAAGATGCAAAGCATATGCTGAGAAAAAGGTATTGGAGACGTACAACATGGCCAAATTTGTCCCAGATAAATCCGGAACCTATGCCTTCCACCCTCACTTCGTCGTCTTCACTGACAGGTTGCCCTACCACTTTGGTGCCCAAGGTTTGCACGTTCTGCACCGACACCACAGACCTTGTTGCTTTCTGCATTTTACAAGCACACAGGATGCTTGCTTTAATACTCAAGCACGGAGGTGGCAATCAATGCTCACGAATCAAGCAAATTAGTTCGAAATTAAAAAAGACGAGAAATATGGCTCATTTTCTAACTTTGTAGCCACGAGTGTAGGTACACTTAAAGGTTGAAAATAGAGATTACCTATTTTCTCTTTCATTTCTGGAGGAATACGATCTTAAGGTGCTAAATTCAAATCCCTCGGGTAAATAAGTAAAGCTCGTACATTTAATGCTCCTGTTTTACCATTAGCAAGAACTTGTTTTATTTGCATATCATAAGAAATTTTTAACAACAGCTTCAAATACAGTATCTGGCAATAGAGATTGAGGAACTTCAGTATCAACAGGTTTTTCAGCCAGATGACAATTAACACATACAATACGACCAGTACGTATATGTTTGGCTAAAGCTTTGGCTTCTAACTTTTCTTTGTCACGTTTCATTGAGCCTTACCTCCTAATTAACAACAATATTTTTTATCACTTTTGCATGTCCTCGAAAATTTCGTGTAGGTATAAATTCTCCTAATTTACGACCTATCATACGATCTGTTGTATAAACAGGTTGTGTTAGAATTAGGTCACCTAGCAATAAAAAAGTGTACAAATTATAATACATTCTTTAATACATTGGATTCGCCTAACGAGAATTCATTCATTAAAATTTGAACATCCCGGGAACGGTGATTCATGCCTATTATGTCAGTTTCGAGTTCCCCGACCTGAAAAGAACACGATGCACCACAATTCTCGAGCTAAGCAGAACGAATTACACATGGCAAGAAAGGGAAGGGAAGCGGTCACCGAAAAGAGTTCAATCAAGCTGTCCTCCTCCTGATCAAACTCGTCCTTCAACGACGGCAGCTCCAGCGCACGTGACATCAGCGGCAACAATGCAGAAGAAAGAACGGAAGGCGCTGCAAGTAAGCTCAACATAGCAACTCGCCGGTTCGTTAAAACGGAAGCGCGCATCACCGCCACCGCCATCGGATGGAAACTCTTCTTCTTATCATTCCAATGCACTGAGCTTCTGCATCGCTTCGAATTCAACCTCAAGCCCGGTGAACTTCGAAGTTCAACAACACTCGACGATTGGAGGCACCATTTCGGCGCTATTGTTGCATTCATCTCCACGGCCAAGTGCGCTCCACAGAAATGCGTTTACATGCTCAAGAACGTGCCGGAATTCAGAAATTTTTACAGAAAATGGATGGCGCAGCACGCTGCAACGAAATCTTGCCGGCCTCACGACATGCAAAATCCTTCGGCAATCGCCAGTGCAGAAGAACTGGATGCGTTGCGGAGGAGCTCTGCCAGTCACTGGAGAAATACTGTAGGCGTATTTCGGATACCTGATATACGTAGGTTCGTAAGAATATGAGAACTCGTACGGATATGAAATAACATACGGATACGGACGTGGGTGTCGGCACGTCACTCAGATGGGTATCGATACGTATGAGGATAAGGACGTGGGCATGGACACTACACTGATACGGGTATCGACGCGGAGACAGATACGGGTATGAGCATGTTATTGATATGGGTATAGACACGGATACGGTTATAATAAGGGTATCGTTGCAGAGACAGATATGGGTAGGGACATGTTACTGATATGGGTATAAACACAAATGCGGCTATGGACATGGTCTTAGCTCACTACAAAAAAACGCTGTCAATTTGGTCAATTTTTGTAGATTCGGACGTGTTGGATTTGGACATTTTTTTGTTCATTTGGACACTTCTTTGTCAATTTTGGATAAGTTTTGTAGATTCAAACTTGTTAATTCGGACACTATTTTTTTGACCTTGTAGGGTCAACTTCCACTACAAGGGAGTAGTGTCAATTTAGACACTTTTGTCAATTAGGTCGCACTAATTCAAACACTTTTCTATCAATTCAAACATGTTTTTGTCAAATTTTTGTCAATTTGGATATTTTAGTCAATTTTGGATGTGTCACTGGGGACAGCTTTTCTTGTAGTGTTCCATGCTGTTCTAGAATTGGACACAGTTATGAGCGTTCTTAGACTTTGGAGGATTTGAGATTCCTATATATACTGTTTTTAATTCTATTACTAGTGGTTGGCGCTTGTTATGCCACACATATTCACCATTAGAATTGTTGTGAAATCCAAAATCACTTCAATGCAACAAATGTTTCAAATTATTTGATAATAACAATAGAAAAATGAAATCATGAAAATCATAAGCTCCTGAAAATCACAATATTTTAAAAAGTGATGAATTGTGTAGCAAAGAGGACCAATAAAACTGTGACCTCTTTAATATCAATATGTGCAACCTCTCTCCCAAATCAGATGGTTGAGGAAATTGAACTATTTTTATGAGATTGTTATGAAACCTGTGAAGTCGCATTGCTATATTAACCAATAAAATAATGAGCACAAGCTACCATTCCATGCTTCTGTTTCCTGCCTGCTTTTGAAGACTTTTTTCTACAGTGAAGCAGCAGCCATGGTCAAGCAGGTATGAGAAAACCAAAAAAATTACTTGTGAAGCAAAATCTATGAAGAAGACCTCATATTCACCAGCTGAACCCATACGTGTGTTCGAACTTTAACAGCAGAACTTAAAAATAAAAAAACTTCACTTTAGAAGCTAATATTCAAATACAATAACATTCAAATCATACTTCAAAGACTTAGAGCATCCACACCCTTGTACGCTAAACAAGCCCTCAATAGCATTTTGCATGACCGCTTTGCTTGGCGCGCCTCACCAAAAAAGTGCCAACGTCCTACATGAGACAGGGCTTGCTTGATTGTAGCTCAAACATTGAAACATTTAGGGTTTGATAAATAATTAGTGCACCCAAATCCAAGACAATTGAACCTTGTTGATTGGTTGACACAAGTGGCCCACAAGTGAAGCTCAACACATGTCCTCCGTGATACACGCTCAATACTTGCTTGCACCTGCTTGAGTGCAAGGGTGGGGCATCAAAGATTTGAGCAAGCACATGATTGTGGATGCACCTTGGACACCTGCTTTCAAGAGCTCCAGGTTGCGTGCAAGGGTGCGGATGCTCTTAGGACATGTTTTCATTTTCCGGTGGGATGATTCTCTTTGTTACCTTCCTTGAAGGTCCATAAATGATTTACGTCAACTACCAAACACTGCAAGTTTTCATCCATGAGGGAAATTTGCCTCACAAGGTTCACCAACAACAGCACCAGTTACATGATTTTTCATCCGGGGACGGAGCTGGTTAACCCTCTCTTGCTGCCTCCCAAAAGCTCAACAGTCTGCGTCCACTGTCACAGAGACAAGGTACTACAGCGTGTCAATATGAGCTGTTCCACGTCATATAAAATACCAAAAATTCTATGCCTATTTTGAGGTTCTATCACCTCAGAATGAATAAAAAATTTAAGGGAAAATTTCATGGACACCCCTGAAGTTTGCAATATTTACATAGATACCCCTGCTTTTTCAGAAATTACACAAATACCCTTGCATCAAAATTTTCAGGCGTTTGTTTTGTTGTGCATGCCACTTCCCTTCTTCCTTTGTGCACACATTGCTTCTTTTTTGTTTCATTACATTCCCTTTTTAAACATTGGTCATGAAGGAAGTACAAGCACAACAAATAAATGCCTGAAAATTATGGTCTAAGGATATTTGTGTAATTTCTGAAAAAGCAGGGGTATCTTTGTAAATATTGCAAACTTTAGGGTTGTCCATGAAATTTTCCCAAATTTTAATAATGTGTTTTGACGTACCGCTTGCTACTCTTGTGTAAGCAGCAGCTTCAAGGGAGGCAAACACACGTGCCTCCATGCATACGCACACGCTGACTTCAATGACCTTTACGTCTGCGTACAGATATATAGGTTGGTCAGAACTCTCCCACATATTGCACATGGTCAAAATAACCATCAACGTCATCTGTAGTACCAACATGAAATTGCAAAAATTATTATAGTCGTCAACAAGTGTAGGCACCCGTCCTACCAACAGCATAATGCGGGAGAGACATTCTCACGTATGAACGCAATTTCAAAAAATGGAACTTCACACAAAGTATCCTCCTTTCCGTACCTTTTCCTCTCCCTCCTTTCTTGAGTTTCAAAATTTGAGGAACATAGAGACACCCAATGCTATAGAGAACCTCAAAATTATAATGCCTTAAAATACCAAATTTGAAAAATTTCAATAACTTTACACAATTCCAATGACGTTTCACAATTCTAATGACCTTGGGCCATCCATTTGGGAGCCTTTTCCTCTCAATGTTTCACGCTCCTTTTGGATGTGTTTTCCTCTCCTTTCTCCCTCTCTATTACAACTTGTGGTGTTAATAGAGTTTTCAGCCAATCACTTGGAGGTTGACCACCACAGACACTTCTGAAATCGTATTCAATTACACATATAGATGAGAACTAAAAAATAAAGAGAATTTTTTTCCAAAGAAGTGAAAGGATTAGACTATACTGGCAACTTACTTGATAGTCGAAGCTGAGCTTCAATTTCATGGATAGCTGACTCCCAAGTTGTCCAGGCACAAATAGCTTCCAATGTGCAGCTAGGACTCTTACTGAAGTTATCACCTTCATAAGAGCAACGGCATAAATCAGATTAAATATTATAGTCGAAAAAGTAGGCCACATAAAATGTACAAGAAGCGCCAGATGTAAAACAGTATGTACAAAATTTATTGCAATACATTGCTTCCCCTCGGTGCTCAAATGGCCTAAAAGTGGCTGTTTGCACATCTACAGGAATTGAAAAAGTTCATTACCCGCCAGAATCTAAGTTCATCAAGTTACGGAAGTTAATCAAAATTGATGTGTGCAGGTGGAAGACTTTTAAAGTAGAACACTATTCAAGCCATATTAGAAATGGCAAGCCTACAAGGAAATAATTAAACTTGTTCACAAACCCCTTGAGTTCGACAATCAGTCCTCATTCAAGCCGGGGATTTGAAAAGAAGATACTGTAGCTCCCTCACAAAATAAAAAGGGAAAATTTGATGGATACCCCTGCACTTTGCGATATTTGTACAGATAGATACCCCTGCTTTTTCAGAAATTGCACAAATACCATTGGACCATAATTTTCAGGCGTTTGTTTTGTTGTGCATGCCACTTCCCTTCTTCCTGTGTGCGTACGTTGCTTCTTTTTAGTTTCATTACATTCCCTTTTTCAACATTGGTCATGTAAGCAGTGACAAGCACAACAAATAAATGCCTAAATTTATGATTCAAGGGTATTTGTGCAATTTCTGAAAAAACCAGGGGTATCTATACAAATATTGCGAACTTCAGGGGTATCCATCAAATTTTCCCAAATAAAAACAGCTTAAATGGTGAATTTTTTGCTCAGAACAAGGGGTGTAGAATCAGAACATCATCATAATTGCATAAGAAGTTAATGAGCAATGTATTACACGTACTTCAAACTTGCTCGGGCAGGGGATACAAAACTATCACGACACCTGCTTCTGCTGGCGCATTAAAGAGAATACTACAAAAATAATTGCCCAACGCTGCTCAACCTGAACATACCAAGAACAGGTCAGTTCTCAGGAAATGGATGAGAAGAACTGATTAAAGAATTATCTGTATTTACATTAACTAATTAGCACCACACAGCAAAAGAGTTCACCAAGTATCTAAGTCTAACATACACTCCTGGACCACCAAGGTAAAGAGTTGTCGACGAGCAAAAAATAAATAAACAAACTACTGTAAAAAGCGGATCAGTCTCCTGAAGTGGCATACTCTCACAAAAACTGGCGCAAGCAAGAAAATACAAAGACTGTCCAATCATCAATCATGGCAAAAGCAGCTAGACTGACAGATCCCATATTACCGCTGGATTCAAATGACATGAAAAAGGGGTCTTAAACAGCAGGCAACATGCCTTTTCATACTGGAAGTCAGAAAATACATCATCCAAAATTAGTTAGAACTGCTATTAATTCCAATGACATATGAGAATTCAAACTTAACCCTAAAAATGATGATCATTGACACGAAATCTATTGACGACGATTTCTATGCCTCTTGAAAAGAAGAGGTCACAAGAATTCGCAAAGGGAAAGGACACTATTTCAAAGAAACTGAAGAAAAAGCTGTGATAAAAACAGAATCCAACAAAACTGAGTATGCCACAGTATGATTAAACTGTTAGATATCAGTATGAGTACACAAAGGACTCATAGAGAAGAAATTTGGTGAACCAATCCTGAAGGCTTTTTTACTCATGAAAAGTGAATTCACAACACCCAGCTAGACTGTAGAGGTGATTTTTAAAATGTTCAAAAACTTGAAAGGATCCTGGATCGGGATAATAAGAAGGCAATACAAACTACAAGACAAGGTACTTTTACGGAGTAAAGTCCACTTCCTAAAACTCCATTACCCTAAAAAAAAAGCAGGTTCAAAATATCTGCTTTGTCCCCTTTTGAAGGAAACCACAAACTAAAATACACGCCACATTCATTCATTACCGTCAAATAATCCCAATGCACTAGAATAACAATCCTTCAATTGAAACATAACCATAATAAATGGTACAGCATTAGAAGCCAATAAAGCTATATCATCATAAAGGAGCAGGTACAAAGTGCATACACAATCCTCAAGTAAGAGAGACAGCCCTCAACACTTAAAGCACAGCAAATAATAGCAGACCTACTCAGGTCCATCCCAATCGGATCCATCTACTTGTCAGAATCCGAAATAACGCGAGGAGTAAAACAGATTAACACTTGGCAGGAAATACACAATAACAAAAATCTACAAGATGTGAAAAATGTTCAACTGCATCAGATCGTGAGGAAAATGCCAGAAACCAATTTCTTACAAATACAAAATCTACAATGCTAACGTCTGCAATCAGCAGGCGCATGTTGAAAATAGAGAACAATGTTCTACTCTCATCCTAGTTTCGTTCAACACCATTCAAGGAGGGTAGGTTGATATAAACACTCCACAGGGAAACAATTCTACCGACAAAGAGGTCTTCTCATCGTCAGAGTCCCAAGATTCGTATGATATTCCTCCAAAGTTCAACAATCTCAGGCAACTAGAACCCAACCTCAAGTCAATTTGGGTTCAGCATTCACAACAAGGCATTCAGTAGTGGTTGCATGCAATCCCCAAGAATACCCCTGCTAACAAGTATCATACGCCAAATGTATACACAATTCTGCCACCCACTGCAGGCAAAGAGCTCTTCAGTAACCACATATTCCAGACCTGCTTTGCAGGAATTCGCTCCAGAAGATGATCAAGGCTTGACCCCTTGAAGGCCTTGCTAAATAGTTGAAGAAGCCATTATATTTACACTTGATTGAATTAGGCAAAAGCTACCTCTTGATCGCCACCAATAGATTAAGCTGGCCTCCACGAACTATGAGAAGGCCCTCCGGATCTGAAGGCAAGCATTGGTATCGGACCCTGGCTACCTGGACATACCAGCAGAGTCGGCTGAATCATAAACCCAGACGGAGCTCTCAAGCAAGCATTGTCTGCATGATTGGAGCAAATAATAGAGAAATTTGGAAATCCTTCTTACAGCATGTGCAAACATGATTGTCTAACAGGACACTACACTGACCATATAGGGAGCATGAACACAACTCAAGAAAATCGAACAGATAATATGAATGCAAATCCAGTTGAGCAGTTCACCGATGGATGCAGATTGATTCATATGCAAACTTTACAAGTGTGACCGCCAGTCAGTGGAAACCTGAAGGATTAATAGCAGGTCCTTGATACTGTCCACGTGGACTAACATGTCCTCCATAAGGTCGGCTTCGCATCGGAGGCTGCATTCCCGGGAGTCCATACTGACACTGTGCACCTGGTACAGGTCGAACACCAGAATTCAGTCTACGCTTTTGATCGCGGTTCAAATTAAGTGTAGCATTAGAAGAATAACCAGATATAGCACCTGCTGATGCTTGATCTCCCGGATTTACCCCTGCATACATCCATAAGTACACGTAACTTCAGCACTGTAGCAGCCACTACAAGTACTTTCCACCAGGATGTACGCTTAAGATGAAACCCTAACCGCTGGTCTCAGCCTCCCTGGACTAAACTTAACACACGAAAACAGAAGACACGACAGGGCATAAAGAGAACGAACGTAAGAAACGTGGATTGTACCTTCCGACGTTCCAGAAATTGTATAAGCTCCACTATGTGCAGGTCCAACATCTAGTTGCGGTTTAGTCAACACACCCCCAACTCGTTTGCCACCAGAGATCTCTTGAAGTCCTTGTCGAAGTTGCTCCTCTCCAGGCCTGGCTAATCGGGAAGAACTGTCAGAATCACCAGCTGGGGAGGGTAAAGATTCTGGCCGCGTCAGTTGAGGACGACAAGCAGGAGGAAGAGACGGAGGTGGAAGGCATACTCCAATGGAAGGACCTTGAGCAAATCCCGGACTGCTACCTTGAGAAGGTAACGGAGGAAGCGAAGACTCGAGGAGCATGGCTGATTGGCACGTTGAACCCGCCCGATACGGATATGATTTGGAGACTCCCTGCAATTGAATACGGGTAGATGTGTGCTTATCAAATCAAGCATCAAAAGGCTTGCTAGTTAGCTTAAATCGAATAGAGCCAGCTTATGCTCTGAAAATGAGTGCACACAAAAAGCTGAATGACTTACTTGATGAAGTCCAACGTTTCCTTGACCTTGATGAACCGAGTAAGCAGAGAGTATAGAAGGTGAATTTCTCTGTTGATGATTGCTCGTATCTTGGAAGTGTGTTGAATTCTGCTTGATGGCAATGTCGACCTTGGAATACGGAAATTGCAAGGTAGTCAACAGTGGAGGTGGAGATTGAGGTGGTGGAGGGGGTGAAGGAGGCGGGTCTGAGGGCAGAGGTGGCGGTGGTGGAATAGAAGGAGGAGGATCCAACGGCAGAGGGGGCTGGGCAGGAATTGACGGAGTCTCCCTTGAAAAACGATCAGCAAAAAGCCGTTCGCGCTCCTTGATAGCTAACAGCTCTGAATCCGGAGTTGGCGAGACGTCCTCCATCTCGAGTTCACCATCCACGTCTTCAAGAACAGTCCGGAACTTTTCAGAAGCATCCTCTACGTCAGTTGAACAGGTTCCGTTGATAGCATTCAAAAAATGGGACTCCGATTTCTTGTCGCCGTCTTCACTACCATCGTCGTCATCCTCGAACAAGTTAGGAGAGATAGAAAATCCGTCTGGAAGAGTCAAGGATGCGTTGCTGCAAAGGAAAGGCAATCGTCAAAAAACATTGCACGTCCAATACACGATCACGAGGAAAGAACAATACCTTAAATTAACAAATTGCAAATGACCTGAGCGGAAAAAGTGCAGGTTAGTGAGGGTTCACTATTTTTCAAAGCTATACAAACGTTTACATCAACGAAAATATTAAAGCACCAGCTACTTCACATCACAGTTTTGGCTGATGGAGTAAAGAAATCTCGAAAAGACACCATTCGTGCTCACGAGATGCTCTCGCAACAACAAATGCAAATGGACCACTACCTTCCATACTCGTCAACCAACATGCCATCCATATCCCTCACGGGATCGTCCACTCCGCGCTCATATCGAGAAAGTTGGCGGTGGCCACCTCCATGCAACCCTTTTCCATCGTTGTGTGACTCAATTTCAGTCATAAAATGACGCAGAATTGGTTCAGGCATCACGTTCCTTTCAAGCCACAAGTTCAGAACCTGCACAATAACCATCTGTTGATTCAGCGTATTCACCAAAATAGCTCTCAACTCTCACCAGTGAAACCACTCGAGTAAAAATAGAGTGCACACAGGTAGAAGAAGTGTGACAGCAAAACATTTCAAAGGCTCAATGTTCAGTATACTGCTACAACAACTTGATAACATTAAAGTGAGCACTTGATATGTACACAAATTTATCCACAAAACCAAACCGATGCACTCCAAGTTTAAGAAGGGCATACATGGAATTCCTACACAAGAATTATCACATAGAATAAAGTGCCAAAGTAAACACGGCCTTACCTTCAGACATTGTTTTCTATTTTCACGAGCAACACCTCCCGGTGGAGCAGCTGCGTTCAGTATCCGCGGAAGAGAAGATTGCACAATTGGAAGGTATGCCACGACTGATGGGTTCATAAGCACCACATGAAATTTATCAATATCGTTACGAACGCTCGATCATACTAACGCATGTTCAAAACATATTAAGCACTTAAGTTGAAATAATGCGTACAAAACGAATGCATCATAAATGAACTTCACATTATCTGACAAGGTGAATGAATTAAAATCAACCAAAGCAAACACCCCATAAAAAACAACGTCTGCCAATAAGGATGTGACGAAATAAGAAACAGTCATTCCTTGTCACAACAGAGAAACTAAGTCACAGAATTGGAACTTACTCCGCCCCGGGATCAAGTAACATAGGAAACTCACCTTTTTGTGTATGAGCAACTTGGGTGACCGAATCTAGAAGAAACCAGTAGTCTACTCGCCGATGAAAACTGGGCTCGTTCTCCAATTTCCGTACAATAATTTCAACGATCTACAAAATGTATGTCATTCTTCGTAAGCTAAAAAGTCGGCTATTGTATCAATAGAAGCGAACATACAAATCAGATACAGACGCTGACCATCTGAATATCATGTGTGACGATGCATCAACATCAAGCTACAGAGCTATGCAGTTCCACGTTGAAATGTTGGTAAGCAATCACTTGTCAGATTACCTTGAACTTCCAACTAAAATTCCACCAATGCAGGATACAGGTACAAAGTACACCACAAAACCGGTACTCAAAACTGACCTGCTCGGCGATGCCATGCTTTCCACAATCCATGGCCTGCCGGGTAGTGCGTCCAATGCTCTCTTTTGTGCGCGAAACTGTCTCCAGCATACCCACGAAAGTGTCCCGTGCAATAGTGGCCTCTGTATCAATTGTTGGTTCTAATGGCAAGACTCCTGACCTCTCATCAATATCAGAATTCCATCCAGCATGTCGATCGTGCAGATCCATGACCACCGCCTGAACATGTTCATTGGGTGAACTACCTCTTCTTTGTGAGGGAGAAGGGCTGCACATCACGCTATTCGTTAACTTGTCAAATTCTGCAAAGCCGAACGACCCAGATCCACCTGTACAATTTCACAAATGTTCCCATTAAAAAAAAGGCCTACAGGCTACACACCCGTGAAGGAGCAAAACTGATCCAAAACAACCCTTACAGGAAAAAAGCAGACAAAATTTAAAATTTTTTACCTGTAGAACACTGTCGAGCCCGTTGCTTAGCTTGAGCTGCAGCAATGAGAAGCTTCATTGACGCAGATGAATCTCCTTCCCTCTTCAGGGCATTTCTCTTCTCATTAGCAAGCGCAACCCTAATAATGATAACAAACGGCTTTAATCAGTACAGAACGTAAAAATCCATTCAGTAGATCAAAGTTGTTATCACCAGCAGGATAAACAAGTCACACAACATGCATGTTTAGACGAGCAACCTCGCTCCTTTCCTCAATTTGAACAATGAAAACAAAACACATTGATTGCGGTAGAAAAATACAGTACAGGATGCACATTCAACAGCCACTGATTACATGTCAAAGAACCCAAAAACGAAATCTTGTAGTTTTCCAAAGACAAGTACTTTGAATTTAACTACGTATATCAGCATAGCGACATCCACACATAGGATGTAGAAATACTCACGCGTTCTTTATGGTTGAGTCCTCAAATACTGGCTTCGCAAGAGTTGGGAACGCCTCAGTCCCACCTAGGGTAGCTATACTAAGTTTCCCACTGTCAGAACCAGCAAAGTTTCCTTTGCGTTTCTCCGTCCCAGAATCCAAGCTTGATTTCGAGGGAACAGGACTAGCAATACCTTTAGTGACCAACCCGTGCGTATCAGATTTCCAAATTGGACCTCGCTTGGATCCACGCTTCGAATCCCTTGGGTCCTCGCTGCTACTATGTTTAACGGGCGAACAAGTTGCCTGTGGGTCTTTAACATGTAGATATTTTCTGCTCTCTATCCTCTCCTGGCCACCAAGATTATCACGGCCACTTCCTCCTTTCAGAGCCTTATGCCCTCCATCCGTAGACTCGTAAATGTCTGGCGTGACAGAGGCATTCTTCAAGGGACTATCTGCACCAGTAGCATGTGACTCACATAGAGCTGTATCCTCTCTCGTCAAAGTCTCAGACGAAGCAACTGCAATCACAGTAGTACCCACTTGGAGGGACATGACTTCGTTTTCTGGCTGCTCCCTCAATTCCGCTCCATTGGAGGTAGCAGCTTCCGCTTCACAAACATTCATTGCCGCAAAAGCACTTAATCGTCTTTTTGAAGGAGGAAGACCAGCCTCGCCATCCAGAGTAGCTTTCCTTATTCTATCCTTGTCTGCTTTAGAGGGTAGACTGGTTCCCCTTTCTCTAGACTTTCCATCTTTGGGTGAACTCTTCTTCGAGTTGCCACCGTCTAAACTTGAACGACTAACGGAAACGTGTTTCTGTTTTCCTTCCGACGACTTGTTCTCTGAAGTGAACATCTTGGGCTTCTTTGACAATGGAGTGTGTTTCTCATCTCCATCAATTTTGGGACTGGTCCGTGCATTACCCTTCTCCCCTTTAAGCGATGTATTCTTTTCCTTCCTTTCACCCTGTCCATCAGGTAACTTTGTCAGTTTCAGAGAACTCTCTCCTCTGATATCACCTTTCCTTAGTGATCCTACAAGAAGACTCAAAGTCAAAGCCGTGACTTTCTTCTCAAGTCCATTGAGACTAAGGTAGGAGGTTCTAAAAGCGCTCAGGCTCTAAAACCGCCCACCTTCTCAAATGTACTCCATTTGTACATGCTGTTTTTTATAGTCTTCAACAATGTACAAGCGGTGTACATTTGAGGAGGTGGGCGGTTTTAGAGACCTATGCCACTTCAACTTCAAAATTCATAACTAAATCCACAAAGCTCCAAAAAATATGAAACAACCTGGGTTAGATGCCAATTCCTCTTGTCTTTCAAGGAAAATTTAGTAAAAAATATTTCAAGAAGTTTCAATTCCCCAAAATTCAGTTTCAGCCCTTAGAGGGTCGGTTTATGAGCCTCCTACCTTACTCTTCACGTAATCATCCCGTTGCTTAGACGCAATGGCACGCTTTTTCCCTTCCTACAAGAACACAATACTCAATCGTCACAGGCAACTCCAAGTCGATCCAATTCAATCGGGATAAAATCCCTCACTAAACGTACACATAAAAAGAAACCCCCTTCAAGCTTATAAACGTCTATAAATATTCACACAGCTTACTGCCTGTCACGAAGTCAAAAATTGCAACCGAAATTTATTGGTAAACAAAGTAAGAGCGCTCGGTTAGTACTGTTGTGCTTCAAAAAATCATATATGCGACACTCTGACATCCCCACAAATGTCCTGATTGATCAGAATAAATTCAGTGCTCTGTATTTATCACACAACTCACCTCGAAACCCTTGCTCGCTGTTTGCGACTTCTTTGGTTCTTTCTCGAATTTGTCCGCCTCAGAAAGCACCCTCTTCACATCTTTCTTGTCCTCCAAATATCGTTCACGTATTACACCAGCCAAAACTCCATCCTTGAAATTGGAGCTGAACATACCCTTCTTAGATAAAGGCCCCTTCTTGATGAGACCATTGTCGGGATGGTCTTTTGCAAGTTTCCCAATACCTTCATGTTTCCTTCCTCCGTTACCTTTATCTACCTTCAAGTCCTCAGCATTTGACTTTCCGGTGCCATGTAAATGCGACTTGCTGTCCATACCTCCCATTTTACCTGGTAGACTAGCTTTGGATGGTCTGCCAGCTTTAGGTTTCATCTTCTTCTCAACCTCACTAGTTTCGGCATGCAAAGGAGCTGAGACTTGAAAGACTTTTTGGCCGAATATCGTCCCAGTGCCATTCGTAACCGACGGTTCATTCGTGCTATTGTTCTTGTTTCGATTCTTCTTCCTCTCGTACTGGTAAGTCAGCAATCGAACTTCGGTATCTGGAATCTCAGTCGTCAACTCCAAATCTTTCTCAACCGTCTCGTTGGATTTCTGCAAGGAGTTCTTAAACGCACTCCTTTTCCCTGCGTTTGCCTCCGAATCGACCTCTTGATCCTCTGTAAACGATATCAGCCCTTCCCCTACGACACCGTCGGCACTTGCAGCATGTTTATGTCCTCGTTCATCCGAATGTCTTCCCGTCTGCAGATCGCGACCACTGTGTTCGGGCTTCTCAGCGTCCTCGTCTTCAACATCCCCTTCAAGATGTCCGTCATGAAAGGGAATAGAATCATCCTGCTGATTCAATGTGACGACTTGCGTGAGATAAGCGTCGTCCTGCTTTACATCGCTAATGGCATCTCCTTCGTTCGCTGTGTCATCATCCTCTTGGCCATCCGAGCCACTATCCCGAGAGGCATCATCGTCTTCGGTCGACTCCCCATTCTCGTCTGAAGAGGTTTCATGCGTAATCCCTTCCCGCTTATCTTGTACGGCGCAAATTTGCTTTATAGCGCAAATAAACTTCTTATCACCAGTCTTCTTCCTCGACTTCTGAATGGACGCTTCCTTCTGATCCGCATCAAAATCAATGAGCTCGGTTGGTGTGCACCAACCACTGTCACACAACATGGAACGCAATTCAGCAACTCTGCAACGATGGACGCAGGTGATATAATTACATACGAAGATAGGTAGAACACACTTACATTTGCTGTCCTGGCCCAAAATATGTGACATAATACTTTCCGACGTATTTCCCTTCAGTCTCCAAATGACCAACCTGCCGAGGGGGTTACGACAAAAATGAAGTCAGACAATAAACTTATCACAAAGTGCACAAAAAATTAGCTCTTGACAACGGATAGTTACCACGGTTAAACCCCTTCAAAAATCCAACAGACGCGTACACACGGACACTTGGCCCCTCGAGGACATTGCCACCAGATTCGGGGGTATTCCTGCGTATGAAAACATAGTAATAGATAGAGTAATAGCTAAAATAGGATTAGTTCTGGCTAAAGCACCTAAATTTGCTATATACTTGAAACGGTTTTGACGTAAGGCTAATACTATGGCGAATACATTGATGGTCATTAATACATAAATACAAACGCCAATTAGTAGCGATTGAGTCCCTGTCAAGCACACTGGTCTTCCAACTCGAGTGTCATTCGACAACATGGTCTTTCAGAGGTAGTGAGCCACAAGAAATAATTACACAACCAACAATAAATCCCATAATACCTTACTCGCAAGCAGGCTTACAACGCTTTCTATCATACTCTGCTCTCCACGAAACCATCTCTCCTCTAAAGATCACGTTTACGTGAGCAAAATAGCGATCAAATGTCTTACAGTAAATAATAACCCCTGTGAATTAAGCAGCAATCCGAGCACTCGCTCATCCACGAAAATATAATAACAAACTATTAGGCATACAGGATAAGGTCACTTCCATCTAGTTCTACACCAGCGAAAAAATATAAAACCTCGAGACTTGTCCCTGCGGACTCCAACTAAGTCCAGAAAGCGCTACCAGGTTTCCAGAAAGGCTACGTCCACCACAAAACAATCCCCGTGAAGCGTTGCCTCAAGATCCGGAACTGTAACGCCAGTTCTTCGAGCGATTGAAACAAAGAACCGAGATTTGGTACAAGCGAGTTCCATAGCTAACTCCTCAGAAAGGTTTCCTTCTTGCTACGTAAAAGAAAACTACTACTACTTAAATTTCGCATCAGAATGCCAGCAACCACGGCATCATAGGTGTCGATGAAATTGCGTACCTGCGCAGGCCATGCTGGCCAACCCTTCACTTTTGCCAGCACGAGGTCTCCCTCGTTAAACTCCCGAGGCGGTGCCGCTTCAGCAAACAAGCCGGCTGCTACAGCGCCTACTGCCTTGGCAACCCTCCCGGTTCCTCCTTTCTTCTTCGCCATAACCCTAGGGTAACAACATCTGCGTGGCCCGTCCCTCACAGCCCCTTTCTAATCCAAAAACCCTGACGGTGACTCCAAATCCTCAATTCTAATCACCGCAAGGAATCGCCAAAATCTCGTGCGTGCGCGCTTCTCCAGAAAGGAAGCCAATTCGTACAAACCACTCCAACCATTACACCTGCACGGCGTAGCTACAAGATAACACCTATCGGTACTCTACAGCCCTAAGAGTGAAATAAAACCTTCTAATCACACGTACAAACAGCCTGTCCGAACCAAATCTGCGCCAAGTCAAAAGACTAGAAGCGCAAGCGGTGCCACACCAGCCACAAATCTTCTACATCCCTGAAAATGAAACAATATTTTCACGTTCCTAATCCACTCGCATTATTCCTCGCCCTAAAACATCCAGTAGTCGAATTCCACACGCCACGCTAATTGCCTCTTCCAAAAGCCAAATGCTCCGCCTGGACTACTACATATCTTCTACATCCCTAAAAATGAAACAATATTTTCACGTTCCTAATCCACTCGCATTATTCCTCGCCCTAAAACATCCAGTAGTCGAATTCCACACGCCACGCTAATTGCCTCTTCCAAAAGCCAAATGCTCCGCCTGGACTACTACATATCTTCTACATCCCTAAAAATGAAACAATATTTTCACGTTCCTAATCCAATCGCATTCATTTCTCGGTCTAAAACATCCAGTAGTCGAATTCCAATTCAATTCCCTCTTCCAAGAGCCGAATGCTCCGCCTGGACTACTAAGTTACATATCCTTCCCCCATGACGAAACGTGTCGATATCGAAGTCGATAGAAAGAGGAAAAATTCGGCTCCGCAGGGATGCACTGCGACGGGAGAACGGCAATGCAACGCAACGCGCTTGGTACAAATCGATTCATCGCCTGGCACTTGGTCGATTCGAGGAACCCTAACCACCACCATCGCCAAGGCTCCAGTCTCGCACCTCTCGTCACTCCGAGGCATCTCTCCTCGATCTCCTCTGTCTGTGGCACCTTACTTTTCTGGCCAGGTCGGACGAAGACGTTCATCCATTGACTGAAACTTGCTCCGCCATCCATCCACGTTACTCATCCATCCCTATTATTCATTGGGAAAATTTCGTGGAGGGGACTGATACGTCTACCACACCCTTTCAGTTATTCTACCACCCTCTCAAGGTAAATTTTAGATTTCTATCATCAAATAGTTGAATTTGAAAATTTGGAATTCAAATTTGGACTTAGAGATCTTGACTTTTTCTAGAACCATATAAAAAGAAGTTGTAACTAAACAACACCCAACGAAAAAGCTTAGCTAGGGAGAAAAGTATTACTTTTCTTTTGTTTATAAAAAAAAAAAAAAAAAAGCTTTTTCATTGGGTGTTGTTCAATTAGAACCTTTTTTTGATCCATACCTTAAATCAAGATGTTTGGATGTTTGTTACATTGAGATCTCCCAGACTATGTGTTCCCATGTTGCGTGCTTGGTACCATTGGAAAGCTAACGGCAAGGAGGGGTGCATAGGCTTGGTTTGGTGACATTTGGGCCTACAATGGGAAAGTTATTGAATTTCAAAGTTTTTTATGGATTAAAATTTTAGAAAAATATTGATTGGCCATAAACAAGTTATATATAAAAATAGGGTAGAGTACAAGTTTACCTAAAGTAAAATTTGGATGTCCACTTAAAAATAAAGCATAGGACAAGTTTAACTGAAGTAAAGTACAAGTTCAACCACAAGTGCCATGAAGAGATGGCATGGGGGACAAGGGGGTGAAAATTGGGCCAATGGCACAAGGCCACACTAGTTGAAGTTTGCAATATTTTTGTAGATATCCTTGCTTTTTCAGAAAGATCACAAATACCCTTGTACCAAAAAACTTAGATGTTTGTTTGTTGTGCATATCACTTCCCTTTTTCCTCTGTGCTCATGCATAACAAGAAAGAATTAGTATACACATAAAGGAAGAAGGAAGTTGACATGCATAACAAAACAAAAGCCTAAATTTTGTTGGTCCAAGGGTATTTATGATATTTCTAACAGAGGTATTCATGAAAATATTGCAAACTTCAGGGGTATCCACGACACTCCCCTATTCATTCATGCCTATTACTCATTCATCCCTATCATTCATTCATCCATGTCGTCCATTCATCCATATCATTCATTCGTAAGTGTTATTAAAGAGGTCGACATGGTCGTCCCTCCAGCTCATGCTAAACTCGCTAATAAACTATCAAGCCAGGCTTTGAAAAACTTGCAAGTTTTGCCCAAAGAAAACGTGCAGTGAAGAATTCGCAGCAGCAATGAAAATTTCTACATAATCTTGAGAGCAGTTTTCGGAAGCGAGAGAGAGTTCGTTCAGCGAGTTCAGGAGTTACAACCTTGGTCGTCACCATTTCATCAAAGTCTACAGAAATATTTTGCAGTGTCTTTCTTTCTTCACAGTTAGCTTAACCTGGTTTTTTTTTTGTTGCGGAGTGTTAGTTAGGGTTAGGGTTAGGTTTTTTGGCAATGGGGGACAATTTCGTGTACAAAGATGTGGAGGGCACGAGTACAGAGTGGGATGACATCCAGCGCAAGCTAGGCAACTTGCCGAAGAAGCCGCCTCCGAAGCCCACTCCTGGCTGGACACCCGAGTCGGATCGAGAGAATGCGCCCAAGGATGCCGCCTGGCTGCACGACAAGTCCATCGAGGAGCTCGTGGACTTGGAGGACGATCCTCTCTTGGAGGACGATCGGTTTCTGGAGCAATATCGGTACCGAACATTTCACTCTTCTTCTTTCTGTTTATTATCCATGTAGACTATTGTGTTTACCGCCTTGCGTTTGCACTAAAATGTAGCTTCTGTATGTATAGTCTCTGTATTACTATGAGCTTGCTTGGAGAAGTTGTCTCTATGCACTTGTAGAAACCCTAATTGCTATTTCTTCGAGAACGACGCTATTTCGTCGTGAGCGTAAAATGGTGAGCCTATGAGCGGTATGAGCGGTGAGCCAAGATTTGGTGAGCAGATAATCAATGAATTCTTTTTTTAAGTAACTTTTTTCAAAAGATAACAGTTTAATATGCATAATTGTAGGGTCCTATGTACATGGTTATAGGTGAAATTGAGGATGTAGGCTCACCGCTCACGGCTGATTGATCCCTGCTCACAAAATAGCATTCCCCTGTCTCTGGTTGACGAGGTGTGCTTGCCAATGTCATGTTCTTTATAGTCCAAATGCGTTTATTACTATGAGCTTGCGTGGAGAAGTTGTCTGTGTGCACTTGTAGAAGAAACCTTAATTGCTGCTTTTTCTTCGACGTGGTTTAGGGTTTCCTCGCCCGTGCTGCAATTAGATTGATTGTCATGCAGATTATTGTGAATTGAATTGAATTATCTCTGGTTGACGAGGTGTGCTTGCCAATGTCATGTTTTTATAGTCCAAATGTGTTTATTATTATAATACTGGAATTTTATCTCCTTAACCTTGTTTTGAAGTAGAACAATTGCACTAATACTACATGCATGCCCCTGATTAATATTATTCATTTGAGCATGGTGCTGCTCACTGTGGCCTGAGAGAGGGCTGGGAGATAATCTTCCTGTGGCTGAATCTTGTTGCATGCTGGCAGAAAGCAGCGGTTGGCAGAGATGAGGGAAGTAGCAAGCAAACCTCGGTTTGGCTCCGTGCAATTGATTTCAGGGTCCGATTACGTACGAGAGGTCTCGCAAGCTCCTGCCGACGTGTGGGTAGTAGTCCACCTTTTCAAAGACGGGTGAGTTTTCCACTTTGCGCCCTCAAAGAATCCCTCCATTAGATTGACAAGACCTGTGTTGTTTACCCTTGAACGACAATTTAGGTCTAGGTGAGGTAGCCCCAAAAATCACATCACAGAAGCAAATGTAAGTAGAGGAGACTTGGGCAAGAATCAAATGATCCTTCAAGCCTCTCTTTTGTGCGCCTGCATTGAGCCGAATTGAAGGATCCCTGCCTAGAGTACCAGAATTAAGGCCTGGTTCAGACTAGCAAAGGAAACACAAAAAGTGACACCCCGTCCAGTCTTTCATCCTCCAGAGCACTTCTACATCATCCAAGAGTGTTGGAGAAGAAAGCTCCTACAAAGTAGGAGTGCTCATCTACCAAATAGGTTTGGAGCCACCCTCATAACAAGCCCCAAAACTTCACTACCTTGTTTGCTAACATGGCTATCTTGGTTGGTGACATGGCAAGTTGAATGACTAGACAAACCCTAAGTGTGAACACTCATCAACCAATGAGGTTTGAGATATTTTTGTCCGCTTGCTAGTCCGAGGTGGGCCTAACATGGTTCCTAGCTGGTTCCTGGTTCAGACTAGCCTCCGGCCAAAAAATTTCTCAAACGTGATTGGTTGGAATTTGGTTTTTCTCCGCTATTGGGTTCAAACTACGGGTTTGTCCGGTACTTTTACATCCATCTCCACCATCAATGAAGATTTGGGGCATGCTCCAAGGGTGGTACCAAACTTGTCCGGCAGAGGCACACTCTCGGATGACGCAAGATTACACAAAAAGGTTTCCGTCGGATGAACCACCAACAGGGGTGCGAGTTTTGCTACTTCGTCCTGCCGCTAGTCTGAACCGGGCTGTGTACTTTTTCACAAAGAACGAAAATTCTTTCAGTTTGAACCGGGCTGTGTACTTTTTCACAAAGAACGAAAATTCTTTCAGTTCCAAGCCTTTGGGGTTGGGTATGACATTTAAGGGTTAATTTAACATTAGGCGTAGTCAGACCTTCTCCACCCCATTTTTAATCTTCACAGAATGGGGTACTGGCAAGTCGTCACGCGTGATCTGTTGAGGCCTCATTCTTTGAAAGATTGAGAAGTTTTCTCTTCACCTCAGAGGTGAAGAATTGGGTGGAGTACCCATTCTTGTCTTGTTTTCACCCTTGTTGGTTTTCATTTATTGTTGCCTTTCCATTTTTATCAATGACTGTTCCACTTTTAGAAATTACTCCTCTTACGCTCACTTTACCTCTTCCTACTTAACCATTCTTCTTCTTCTATGGAGAAGTGCTCCCATTGGCTCTTAGTTTCACTCCACCTCTTCTCATTCTTCATGAAAGTTTCATTTCTCGGAGAAGATGTGACTACCCCTAATTAAGAACCTTGACAATCCAGTAGGGGTCTACACTAATGTGTCAGCATTGCATCCTCGATTCTCCCGCTCGCTTTGAAGTCTTACTGCAGGAATAACAGAAATATCCACAAATGTCCACAAATGCTCAGAAGTGTAGACACATCTTCGAATAGTATGAATCTGAAACCCTGCGTGAAGCGTTGCTCAAGTTCATGCGTGCCCTGGCATGTTACGTAGTTTACTGTAAAAAAACTAAGCCGACCTCGTGACATCAACAGGTTAGCAGAATGCGAGTTGCTTGGGCAGTGCTTGAATCAGCTGGCGGCGAAGTACACGAACACCAAGTTTGTGAAGATCGTATCCACAGACTGCATTAAAAGCTACCCGGACAACCTCCTTCCCACGCTGTTAGTGTACAACAGTACAAACGTCAAGGCGAACTTGGTGGGCCTGCGGAGGTTCGGAGGCCCCAAATGCACTCCGGAAGGTGAGTTTCTCCCATCATCAAGCTCTCTTTCTCACTTCGTCTCTTTATGTACAACTAGTATACAGGCACACGCAAAGCGTGTGAGTTGGACATGCATGGGTAATGCAACATTCAACTTTATGGAAAATCAATACCTCACAAATCAATTGGTCTAGAATCTAATCTTGATGAAATCTACAAAAAATCAGTATCTCACAACTAGTTCCAAATCTAGCCTTGATGCATAATCATTTTGGTCCATTCTTTGAAATCAAATAGCAATTGCCTTCATGACAATGCTACTCTTTAATACTTTGCTAGGGGGTGCTGGGCTTTTTGTTGGATTTTTAGCACATGGTTAGAGGGAGTTTGATGTTCTATATTTGGGGCATCCTTATTGTTTTAACTTTCACCAAAAATTTCTAGAAATTTTTGGAAAATGACACTGTTGGGTGGCGCTTGGTGTTCTTCTATATCTAGGGCTTCCTTTGTTCAACTTACACCAAAAAATACTAGGAGGTTCTAGAAAAGGGCGCAAAGTTGAAATCCTCCCACTTAGTAGTATAGATAGATGTGGCAAGTCACGCACAGCAACACAAAACACTAACACCTTAAAGTTTTTTAATGCAGACGTGGCGCTAGTCCTGAGTCAGGTCGGGCCCCTTCTAGGGAACTCGGGTGAGACGGATAGTGATGCGGTTAGGCAGAGGGTTCAGAGAGACTACATTGAGAAAATGGTTTTGCAGCATGCAACCAAAGGGGGAAACAATTCTGACGAAGAAGATTCATGAATTTTTTTGCAAGAGCCTTTTCTTTTTATCATAAGTACGTGCTGACATGGCGATTTGGACACCACGGGATCAAACGCAAGGCTTGAAGGTTTTTGTTCCACTCGTATTCTACACTGACATGCGTGTACTGAGCCTAGATTTTTGGCTATTTTTTTTCTAGTTGTCCAAGTTGGCAGTTGCTTTGGTAGAGCAAGCATTATTAGACTAGAGAATTGGCTGTGCCGTGCTGGAGAGGGTGGTGCCTGTGCCACTGGTCTTCCTGAGCTTTCCATCTGTGAATAACTGGGAACACTTCCGAGTTTTATTCTTTGTAGCAACTTGGACTTGGACTTGGGGCTTGCAATAAAAAAGGGAGATCTTTTTCTTGCATGGGAACTGTCTTGTTTATTTGTACAAACACTGTAGTAGTGTTAGGGAGAATATCATGAATAGCCTGCAAGGAGGTGAAAGGTTGGTGAGATTGGGAGTACAGCACGGAAAATCTTTGCAAGAAGTACCAAGGCTTAAGCTTCTTCCGTAGTAACTGATAAGCGTTTGCCTTCTTTTTTTTTCTGATAAAAGCTCAATTTGTTTTTGTTGCATTTTTTTAAAGCAGCTTTGGAAAGGGTGGGTGGGTTGCTTGTTTTGTTTGTTGAGAGCGTATTTCTGATCGTTGAGGCAATCACTGGTGTTGTCATATCATATTTTTGAGGTGACAATGAAGGGAGGTGGGGGCAGTTCACATTATGTCCCAAGTTTGGGTAAATTTTCTCAAACATCTAATTGGGCAAGACTTCAAATCATCACATACTCTACAGTCTGCTCGAAACTATATTGTGCATTTTAATGTGTACAACGCAACACAACATTTTGGAAGTTTTGGTGCCACGAAAAGTGAGACTTTCTTTGATTTCTAGTACACAGCTATGCACTTTCCAAAAACTAGGACGTTTGTGGCTATTCGGGGAGGGGCGCTTCTACATTGAGAGACGTCCTTTCTTCTTACAACTTACCCCTAAATTTTGGAAGGTTCTAGAAAAGAGCATGAAGGGAGAGCTCTCTCATTTAGTAATATACTAGTATACACCACACACGCTTTGCGCAAATTGGACATGTATAAGTAACGCAATATTCAACTATATAGAATCAAATCAATTGGTCCAAAATCTAATCTTAATGTACTTTACAAAAAATCAATTCCTCATTGCTAGTTTAAAATCCAGCTTTAATGCATAGTCATTTTGGTCCTTGTTTGAAACCAAAAGTAATTGCCTTCATCACAATGCTATTCTTTAATATTTTGCTAAGGGCTGCTTGGCACTTTGGTGGTTTTCTTACACATGGTTAGAGGGCATTTGGTGTTTTATATTTTGGGCATCCTTTGTTGTTTCAATTTCCACTAAAAAATTTAGAAGATTTTGGAAAAGGATACGGTTGGAGGACACTTGGTGTTCTATATCTAGGGTGTACTTTATTGTTTCAACTTACTCCAAAAAGTTCTAAAAAGTTCTAAAAAAGATGCGGAGTTGAAATCCTCCCACTTGATAGTACAGATGTATGAGTGAGTTAGTTTAACTTGGAGCCAACTATGAACATTTTATTACTTGTATATAATATTTGAATGTTAGAACAATGAAGTTGGACAATGTGCATTTTACTTAGGTTGTACACACAATTCACACCTTTTTTATTTGTTTAAGGGTAAAGATTAAAAATAATTACAAATATGGAGGCATAATCACAATACCATTGCCCATTGCTAACCAATGGTAGTTGCACTTTGTTTAATATGTTGTTCCTAATCTTTTGTCAATGTTTGATGTTTGCCATTACTCTTCATTCCTAGTTGTTGGTTATCAATCTCTTATTGCTCATTGTTCTAACCTTTAATACTTTTGAAGTTATCATGACCCTTGTCAAAAAAATCAATGGATGACTGCATTGATAATTGTAAAAATTGATGATGATTGTGTCCTACCTTTGTCACAAACATTAATAAATGATTGCATTGATGAGTTAATTAATTTATGATAAATTGTGAAAAAGTAAATAAGCATATATTGCTTAGAAATGGATATTTTCAAATTGTAGACTTGTGCATTAGAATTAGACAACTCCACTTGGATGATAAGTGCTTTGGAGTGCATGGAGATTTATATTTCCAAACAATGGATTTATGCATTGAAGTTACACAACTTCATTTAGTTGATAATTGTACTAAGAGCACACTAGAATATAACAACTCCTAGATAAAAACAAGGTGTTGGAACTTGGAGTTAGGTAACTTTAAGTAAAAGATTAAGATTGGATAAGATATGAAGTCATATTTATGATACTTCTAAGGGTGGTGCACACTACATCATATGTCACATCTTTGCAATCCCATTGCAACCTTACAACCCAACTTTTTTAGGTTATTAAGCACCAAACATAGTATTAAAAAAATTTGAGTATCCGATATTTAAATATTGGTTGAAATTGGGTTGAAAGTTAGGTTTAGCAAAATGGTTAACCCAAACCTTAAGTGAAGTCCAACCTTCTTTGGCACCAATACTTCCAAAAAGTACTATCATGTAAGCAATTATGATATGGAACTCATGTCAAGCTTTAGAGGGGAATCTATGGTAAGAGCACACCAAATTTTAAAAATTTGGTGTGCCATTACCTTGAAGTTTCTTCTTTAGGCATGATTTGCCATATTCTTTGTCCTTTTGCTATTTTTCAATGGGCTTTAATTTGATTGTCCAATTTCCAATTCCACATATTATTTTATTTATTTGATTTTTTTGTAAGGTAGGAACATCCCTCTTTGTGGGTGTCCCCATCCCCAAGACCTACTTGTGATAGTGCTCATGTTAGTGATATCAATGATTGACAATTTTTAAAAAAAATTGGTTATGGGTGACAAAGTGATGGTTTTGGGTGACAAAGTGATGGTTTTGGGTGACAAAGTGATGGTTTTGGGTGACAAAGTGATGGTTTTGGGTGATAAAGTTATGGTTATGGGTGATTGACATGATGGTTTTGAGTGCCCCATCTCTCTATTTAAGAACTCCTCAAGTTAGTTTATGAGTGTATGAGCACACTAATGACTTCACTAAGCGTCTTCTTTATCATCTCCTGCACACAACTATACATTTTTAGTGATTTTGGACTTTGAGAATATTTTTGTGAACAAATGCTTGCAATTGGAACTTTCAAATTGATGCCAATATTTTTAGGGAATTGCTAAAGCCACACCCCAAGGTGTGCTTTGAGCATGAAATGTGTGAATTTAATGCTAATTTATTTGATTTGGATCCAAAGATGTTTTTCACCTCTGACATTCTAAGGCTAGTTTAAATTTTTTGAATATGTTTGAACTTGAAACTAAAAACATAGGAATTTTGAATTATATAAAGCAAAAATACATTAAAAATATAGCTATGGTGCAATAAAAGCTCAACAAAAAAATTGTTTTGTTCCTCTTTCTTTTAAGGAGATGTTATTACTATGATTGAATGAATGCTGGATCATTTGAATAGAAAAAAATAGCCTCAAATTTCTCAAATTACATGTTTACAAGGGTGTGACATTAGCAATTTTGGGTGTGGCCTTTAGTAATTCCCTATTTTTAATTTCCTCTTTTTAACTCAACACTATTTTTTTCAAAGTTCATCAACTGATTTTTCAACTCCAAAATCCTTAGTTTCACGCTTATGGGTGTTCCTACCTTATCGCTTCCACTGATAGTAATCACACTCAAGGTTTGTTTTCTTGGCAAATTTTTGCCTAAATCTTACCTCGAAATGCATGTGGCGATTGTTACATTGAAAAATTCAAGAAAAAAAGTGGATGAAATCACTAGATCTATATTTGGGTAGACTCACAATTTACCAGATTTTGGATGAAAATAGCTTATATTAGTAAAATTTTGGATGAACATATATAAACTATTCATACTTTCCAATTTTAGCAAAGTTTTTCTTACCTCTGTGCATTCTGGGATGCGGGTCGCACTACCTTGACAAATTCAATAAAAAACCCTGATCAAACTTTCTAATCATACATCAGTCATAGTAATATTTCGAGTGAGTCGTTCCCACTGCTAAATTGATGATGCTCTGAGTCGTGAAACGTGAGCGAGAGCCCCTTTCTCTGACGTTGAACGCACTGCCTAACTGACTGACAGAACAGAAAAAGGCAAACAGATCTCCGCCACCCAACCGTCCTAGGTGGCACAACGTCAGGCCCTCGTCTCATTAGTCCATTCAGAACCGGACCCCTTCAAAATCCACCTGGCACCCCCCACCGAGCGTCTCCTCCACCTCCTCCCCCCTCCCCTTCCACCGAGGAGTCCGGCATGCGTGAATGAGCAACAACCCCTCGTGCTATTATTAGATGGACACCCACAAGATCCTTCCGGGTTCGTCCCAATCGATCTCGCAACCCATCGATCTGCTTCCGAATCCGAAATTCCATGGCAACGTAGCGCACCCACTCACTCACTCGTCACAGAAGGGTGTGAATTGCAGACAAAGCAGCTGGTGGAGTTCTGTGGGACGTCGTCACGGCGCTGCTGCGGCGGTGGAGGAGTCGATCTGTCGATGATGCGTGGTCGCCAGCTTTGGGTGGGGCCCGGAGAAGCAATTCGAATTGGCGATGGCAGCGATGCGGGTGCCAGGCAGTGGCGTTGAGTCGTTGACTACCCCGGGTCGTCAGTCGTGGCCTTAGTAGAATAGGTCTTCGGGATCGTTGTTCATGAGATCTCTAATCCACTTGGGAGGAAGTCTTTCGCAAGGTAGATTGCTGCCACATCGGTAGGGTCGTAGTATGGATTAGTCACTAGTGTATAGTAGATCGAGAGGCATCCAGAGTTCCGAGGCCGCGATGCTTGCAAAGATTGTTCCATAGCTTAGCTGGAGTACCGGAGACGATTTTGGGTTAGGCTTTGCGTCACGTGGGTTGGTTGGATCTGGCAAGTTTTGCGAAGCGGGGTTGTAGAAGAGCAGGCCCTTGCAGACCCGAGGGATCGTGGACGAGGAGGGTTAGGTGGAGATTCAACTTAACTCGTGAGCTTGCATGCTTTTTTTTTGTGCAAAGGTCGCTGAGATCTGCAGGTTTATTTGTATATTAGCGGGTTAGGGGAGGTTGGAAACAACCCGTGAGAGCTCAAAATGCAGAGTAGGGCGTCATCGGCGGTGGGGGACGAGGCGAGTAATGCGAGCAGCAATGGGCACGGTACCGGGCACGGCAACGTGGGGGTGGTGCGAAATGGACCAGGGGTAGGGGGAAAGACGGGGTTGCTGCCAATGCCGAGGAGCAACTTGGTGAAGGTGTTCTGCACCTTTGTGTTGCTGTTCGTGGGAGTCGGGGTGGGGTTGGTGTTCGGGCTCCACTTCCAAGGCGCCTTGAACACATCCATGCTGTCATCATACATGAACACCGCGGCGGTGGTCCCGTCCAATCAGCAGCACTATCACCTCCACATCGTCGCCTCACAGACGCAGACCATGCTGCACGGCATCAGCGACAATGAGCTGCTATGGCGCGCGTCCATGGTGCCCATGCGACCCGGGATGCCCATGCGCCGCACCCCCAAAGTCGCCTTCATGTTCCTCACCGTCGGCCGGTTGCCCCTGGCTTCTCTTTGGGAGAAATTCTTCCAAGGGAACCAGGATTTCTACAGCATTTACGTCCACGCTCTTCCCAACTACGAGCCCAACGACCAGCCGTCGTCTGTCTTCTTCGGGCGCCACATCTTGAGCCGGGTTTGTCTCTCTCTTCCCCCGAATTCCACTTGTGTCCCGATCTATCTATCGATATTCTGTCCTTTTCTACATCAAATAGTGCATTTAGGTTGCCCTATACTAATTTCCTGACATTTCACACTAATTAAATATTGGGAAGATTTCATGGATACCCCGAAGTTTGCCATATTTTCGTAGATTTCATGGATACCCCGAAGTTTGCCATATTTTCGTAGATACCCCTGCTTCTTCAGAATTTCAGAAATACCCATGGACCAAAATTTTCAAGCATTTTTTTTTGCTGTGCATGCCACTTTCCTTCTTCCTTGTGCGCGTGCATGCCACTTTCCTTCTTCCTTGTGCGCATACGTAACAAGGGAGAAGGAAAATGACATGCACAACAAAAAAAACACTTGAAAGTTTTGGTCCAAGGGTATTTGTGAAATTTCTGAGAAAGCAGGGATATCTAGGAAATTATGGCAAACTTCACGGCTATCCATGAAATTTTCCCTTAAATATTTGTAAAGACTACAGTGATAAACAACTGAAGAAACAAGTAGAGGTTGGGCATAGCAACAAATGTGAAAGTCAAGGAGCAGGAAACCTAGAACTTTACACAGAACTAGGAATCATTGTAGCATAAAGAGAGTTGCATGCAGGTGGCCAAGGGTGAGTTATGAGGTAAATTTATCAGGGTAAGGCAACCTAATTGTCAAGCAACATAAATGCACTATTTGGTGGAGCGATCTGGTCGACGAATTCACAGATCGGTCGGCGGGACGCTTGCATTGCGATGAATCCCAAACCCTAACTCGGCTTTGTGACTTTGCGTACAGGAAGTGAAATGGGGCGACATCACCATGAACGACGCGGAGAGGCGGCTACTAGCGAACGCGCTGCTGGACTACGACAACGAACGATTCGTGCTCCTCTCCGAGAGCTGCGCCCCACTCTGGAACTTCACATTCACGTACAGCTACCTGATGAACTCCAACCAAAGCTTCGTGGGCGCGTTCGACGATCCACGACCCGTGGGGCGAGGCCGCTACGACGCCGGCATGGCGCCCGAGGTCACCATCCAGCAGTGGCGCAAAGGAGCACAATGGTTCGAGGTGAGCCGTGAGCTCGCCATCTTCATCGTCTCCGATGTGAAGTACTACGACAAGTTCAAGCGCTTCTGCACGGGCATCTGCTACGTGGACGAGCACTACATCCCCACCATGATGTTCGTGGAGTTCCAAACTAAGGTAAGAGGCTCATAAACCGACTATCTAAGGGCTGAAACTGAATTTTGGGGAGGTGAAAGTGAAATATTTTTCAGTAAATTTTACTTGAAAGAGAGGAATTGACATCTAACCCAAATTTTTTCATATTTTTTGGAGATTTGTGGAATTAGTTACGAGATTTTTATGTGGAAAGGCCATAGGGCTCTAAAACCGCGCACCTCCTCAAATGTACGTCCTTTGTATATTTCTGAGAGGCTATGAATAAGGGCATGTACCGGTAGAGTTCATTTGGGGAGGTGAGCGGTTTTAGTGCCCTCATGGAGTTTGAGCCTCCTACCTTAAGGTAGGAAGGTAGGGACACTCATCCTCATGAGGGTCCCCATAACCATCACCTCTGAAATCTTGGAAAATTTGTGGAAATAAATAGATGTAATGACAAGGATGTACAATATGTGAACATGAAATCTTAAAAGTGGTTATAGGTGCAATTGCAGTTTGCTCTTTAAAAATTTGCAACTTACTCTTAGAGTATCCAAATAATACATTTGAAAGTGCAAACTCATCATTTTTCTCTTACGAATAGAATCCTATAATTTGCTAGATGTTTATTAATAATCATCATGTTCAGAACCCTTAAACTCACTCACGCTTCTGGGTGTTCCTACCCTTCAGATCGCCATGCGCAGCGTCACGGCTGTTGACTGGTCGCGTGGAGGCTGGCACCCGGGAAGCTTTGGCCGTGACGACGCCGAGGGATTTTATCAGCGCACTCGCAATGACCGTCGATGTCTGTACAACGGCCAACCTGGCAACGTGTGCTACTTGTTCGCTAGAAAATTCAGACCCGAGAGCTTGGAGTCCTTGTTGCGCTTCACAGCTCTCCGGAAAAAATTGCGCAAGCTGATGTAGTCACTCACAGCTTGCTTAAGCTTACTTCCTAGGGGGAATCACCATATCCTGCAGTCTCCAAGGAAAACAACTTGGCAGAAACCATGGCCCCTGGACCCATCACGGGCAAACAAGCCATGCCAAGCCCAGCCCGGCCGAGCCATGCCGAGCCGAGCCGAGCCTAGCCCAGCTTAGCCGAGCCGAGCCTAGCCGAGCCTAGCCAAGCCAAGCTTAGCCTTCATCTTCATTGCCCTGCCCTCTACCCCCCTACTAGGAGGGCTAGGTTGCAAGCTCTAGTTGATGGGGTTGCACATTCCATATCCTATTACCTTGCACTTCGTTCCCGGGCATAGACAAGTGGAGGGTTAGGCGGCAAACGAACCCTAGTACCTTCTCCATGCAAACCCTAGTACCTTTTCTATGCAAACCCTAGTACCTTTTTTATGCAAACCCTAGTACCTTCTCCATGCAAACGTCCTCCTCTCTCTCTCACGTGCCTTACCTAGATAGAATTGAGTTTTGCCGAGCTCATGGAAAAAAGCAATAATTTTGCAGTACTGTACTTTAGAAACAGCCACTTTCGCCTTGCCCATTGAGATCGGTAAGGAGAGAGAGAATCCACCTTGCCTCTCTCTACTTTTGTTTTTTTCTTTTGCTTACTTTCTTTTTAGATCTTACTAGTTTGAGCTTGTGTTGAATTCAACACTTGTTCTGAGCCCCCGCCATTTCTTTTCTTCTCCCAAGTTTCAATTTTTCTTTGAGAATTGGAGAGAGAGTCGGTAACAGTTCCAACAATGCCCAGCTGGCAGCAAATCCGAAGCATGTCGGTAAATACCCATCTTTTGTTTTAGATGGTGTTCAGAGTGCGTTGTTGCATTGAGAAATGTCCAGCCGGGGCGGTTGAGTTTATTTTTTATTGAGAGGGTCTTAACTTGATCACGAGTGTAGTTGTAAGTGTAGGGTAGAGGTTTTTAGAGAATAATCCTGGTTTTTTTAGTTCTGTCTGGGAATTAATTTATTATATATATGTCTCAGAATGGTCTTGAAGAATTACCGGCCTCGGTAGTCCTTGATCTCTGATTAGTAGGGATGCTGCTGCAATGCTGTACTTTACTGACTGACTTGGCGAATTTTTTTAATTTGCTTTTGCCAAACAAATGCCTTAGCTGGCTTGAAAGGTGAAGATGGTTGTTGCTAACTACTGTGGAGATTGTTTTTTACTTTTGTACTTGGTTTCTGTATATGTGCTTTTTGCAGTTTTGAGGTTTTTCATGGATAATTTGTCCTTTTCCATCTTGCATGTTTCTTCTTTTTCATGAACATTCTGATCTTTTTTTTTTGTTTTTTTTGTTTCATGTATGTGGTGGGCTGTGTATGAATGTGTGCGAGTAGGGAAATGCTATATATTGTGAGCGGGAATTTGTGAGTGAGCTGTGAACGTGATGTTCTGTCAAAATATTAAATTAATTGCGTATATAGTCTTATAAATGTGCATTTCAAACGTTTATCTCTCGAGAAACTTGTCAAAGTACTAAGTTTTAAGATTGATTGTGTACATAGTCTTGTGAATGTGTATTTCAAACTTTCATCTTTTGAAAATCCTGCTGTTTTTTTAATTATAAATTTTTGTTGAGAATTGGTTCTTGCTCATAGAATCTTTAGTTCACTTTTGATGGTTCATTGTTTTATGCTCACAAAATAGCGTTATCTAAATGTGAGTAGATGCTTTTTTTAGATTCTTAGAGACAAAATTACATGTGTTAAATCTGTCATAGAATTCTCCGATCTACTTAATGGTATGTTAAAATCACCATGCTTGTGATAGAATAGTGGATAAGATTCATATGAAAATCAAAACATGCCTAAGTAAATCTCAATATTTCAACATGAAGTGTAGAAGAGCATAAATCCATACATGCACATTATTTTATATTTAGAAACATAATCCTAGGTTCTTAATTTGAAAATGTAGTTAAACACTCACTTTTTGAATTTTGCTATTCATAATAGTTTTCAAAATCTCCAATTTTTTTGATATACATATATATATATATATATATATATATATATATATACAATATATATATATACATATATATATATATAAAATTTTAGAATCATGACATGTTTAAAAATTACAAGATAAGAAATGTTAAATCAAGGTACATATTTACATAATGTACATGATATACAACTCCATACCTAACCTTTTTAAAGTTAGGCAAATGCCTAATATGAGTAATTCAATATAGGTTGGGCACTATACTCATAAAAATAGGCATATTAGACATTATGTCCACCATCAAAACATTTTAGAAATTAAAAACTTCACTGGATTCATTTGTTTAACTAGATCCTTTTCCTTAAGTGCAAAATTAAAAATAATCAAAACAAACATACTTTTTAAAATTGTCCACATTAAAAAGGGCTAAACATAAATTATTGCACAGATTTGTGAGAACTAGCCATTAGTACAAAGTCATGGTTTTAATGAAAAGAAAAATTAAAATGTATAAATTATCAAACAAATTATATTATCAAGTTTCTAAATATAGTAAACTATAATCTATATCTATAAAAGAATCCCATGGGTTGTTTTGGATGAAAAGTAAAATAATGCAAAGTAACACTAAAGTATGACAAATCACTAGAAGTTACACCACTCACTGCAAATTATACCACAACACTCTATTTTATCCACATACATTAGAAGAAAAAATTGTCCTAAATGATTGGTTCACGACAACCCAAATGTCCTAAACGACTATACAATGACTCAATTACAATTGTTTAGGACATTTGCAGTCATCATGAACCAGTCGTTTAGGACAAGATTTCTTCTAGTGATACAACACTATCTTTTATTTGCTTCACTAGAAGTTAATAACAGGTCACTGGCAGTTGCACAACAACTTTCTCTCGGCCAAAGGGGGGCACGGGGATAGGGGCACGGGGCATAGGAGGCACATGGATAGGGGGTATAGGATTAGGAGGTATAAAGATAGGGGGCATGGGGATAGAGGGCACATGGGTAGGAGGCATGAGGATAGGAGTGCATAGGGATAACATTGCTATTGCACACATTTTTTTTTGCAAGGATATTTTTGTTGCCTCTGTTGGTACAACGGGTACATAAACTAGTATCAACAATACTTCATTGTAGTTTGCCTCCTAAAATTAGGCTTACTATCCAAATGGAACACGCATCTATTTTAAAATACCTAGTATTGGTTGAGTATGGCCAAGATTCAATCAAAACAATAATAAATATGAATTTGTGAATGTTGGGATCATTTGGGAGTGTTTGAGAGTGTTTAGTTGTTTGTGCTTTAAAGTCTACTAGTATTTGGCGCATGGTTTGCATTCACTAGTAGAATTTTATTAGGATTTTCATGAGTTAGATTGAATGTAAATTAAAAATATTTAGTAAGTCTTCAAACTGTATCTATGTGATAATATCATAGAGATTGGAAATGTGATATTACAGAGGTTAATGTGATTTTAGTAGTATGACTAGCAATTGGCTCTTGCTACGCTGAGCATTCACCATTAGAATTTTATAAGAATTTCATACACTAGATAAAATGAAAAATGAAAATTTGAGGTAAGTCTTCATGTTGTATCCATTTTATAATTGTCACAAAGACTACAAATATGTTATTACAAATGTCAGGATGTGATATTGCAAATGTCATTGTGGTTTTAGTGGTATGATGATTTGTAGTATGATATTAGAGATTAAAGATGTGATATTACAAAGGTCATTGTGATTTCAATAGTATGATGTTACAAAGATTGGATATGTAATATTACAAAGGTTGAAGTGTGATTCTTCAAAGGTCCTTGTGATTTTAGTAGCATGACTAGCAGCTAGTTGATGCTTGCTTTGCTACGTATCCACCATTAGAACTTTATTAGATTTTTCATATGTTAGATAGAGTGCTAAGTAAAAATTTCAGTAAGTTTACCAATTGTATATATGTGATGATATCACAAAGACTGGATATGTGATATCACAGAGGTCCTTCTGATTTTAGTAGTATGATTGTGGATTTTTTTTTCGTCTTTCAGGATTTAGGGTTAGGTTTTGCACGCGCACGCATTCCGAGGTTTATTGATCGATCGAGGTTCCGTTGATGTTGAAGCGTGGCTTGGAGAATTTTGATCCCTTTCCTCTTCGACGCTCTTACAGATTTTTCATTCTGCAGTCATTTTCATTTATTTCAACCGCCAGGATGGTGTCGTCGATTGGCCAAAAACAAGGAGCCAAAGTCTAAGGTGTGAAGATCTATGAGCACTGGTCGTGATCCAGCAGCAGTTAGTGGAACTTCAAACATGTGGTCCGTGATGCGTCTTCAGCACGTTTATTGATGATGTCCATGGAAAAAAGCGAAGTGTGGGACAGCAATTTGGAATCGACGCTCTGGTTCGTATTTTCGAAGGAGCAACTTAGGGTTTGTGGACGCAAGAAATTTGCACTACACTAGTTATGCGGATGCAGAAAATTTCTTTTACGGGCTTTCCTTCCTCTTCTTCTGTTATTGATCTAGATCTAGTTTCCCTTCGAGCGCGCATTCATAAAGCTCTGGTTTGTGTTTTCAGAAGGAGCAACTTAGGGTTTGTGGACGGAAGAAATTTTGCACTAGGTATAGGGATTAAGCAGTATATGTATCTTACGGCTTTTCCTTCCTCTTCTGTTGTTGTTCTAGATCTAGTTAGTTTCCCTTCGAGCCTGCATTCACAAAACAAAGCTCTGTACGTTCTGTCGCTTGCGTTGCTTTGACCTCGTTTTTTTTTGTTTTTCTTCAGCACATTTATCGATGTCCATGGGAGAAAGCGAGGTGCGGGACAGCAATTTGGAATCAACGCTCTGATTTGTGTTTTCGAAGGAGCAACTTACTTAGGGTTTGTGGACGGAAGAAATTTTCACTACACTAGGTATGGGAATGCAGAATATTTATTTTACGGCTATTCCTTCCTCTTCTGTTACTGTTCTGGATCTAAGGTAGTAGGCTCATAAACCGACCATCTAAGGGCTCAAATTGAATTTCGGGGAGGTGAAACTTCTTAAAATATTTCAGTAAATTTTCTTTGAAAGACAAGAGGAATTGGCATCTAACTCAAGTTGTTTCATATTTTTTGGAGCTTTGTGGAATTATTTATGAAATTTTGAAGTTGAAATGGCATAGGGCTCTAAAATGGTGCACCTCCTCAAATACACTTGTCATGTACATTGTTGAAAGGCTATGAAAAACAACATGTACAAAACTAGTACATTTGAAGAGGTGCACCATTTTAGAGCCTGCACCATTTTAGAACCTCCTACCTTAGTTTCCCTTCGAGCGCGCATTCACAAAACAAAGGCCTGTATGTTCTGTCGCTTGCGTTGCCTTTGACCTCGATTTAGGGTTTGTGGACGGAACAATTTTGCACTAGGTATGGGGATGCAGAATATTTATAATACGCCTTTTCCTTCCTCTCCTTCTGTTATTGTTCTAGGTCTAGTTTAGTTTCCCTTCGAGCGCGCATTCACAAAGCTCTGTACTTTCTGTAGCTTGCCTTGCTTTTTTAGACCTCGTTTTAGGGTTTGTGGACGGAAGAAATTTGCACTACACTAGGTATGGGGATGCAGAATATTTATTATACGCCTTTTCCTTCCTCTTCTTCTGTTGTTCTAGATCTAGTTTAGTTTCCCTTCGAGCGTGCATTCACAAAGCTCTGTACGTTCTGTCACTTGCGTTGCTTTGACCTCGTTTTAGGGTTTGTGGGCGGAAGAAATTTGCACTACACTAGGTATGGGGATGATGCAGAATATATATTTTACGGCTTTTCCTTCCTCTTCTGTTATTGTTCTAGATCTAGTTTCCCTCTTCGACCTTGCATCCACAAAGCTCTGTCTGTACGTTCTGTCGCTTGCGTTGCTTTGACCTCGTTTTTTTTGTTTGTTTTTCTTCAGCGGGTCTGGCAGTCTCATCAGTACATGAGGTAGAGAATGGACATCATAGCGCAGTTGCAAGAGCATGCGAGTGCCATTGCATACATAGCATTCAATGCAGCCGGGACGATCCAGAGAGACGCCCCTCCAGCGCAGTTGGCTCCGGACTACCCTAAACCCCCCGCGGGGGTGACCTCGTCGTCGGAGGCTCTAGAGAAGCCCAAGGAGATGGCGACAGCGTTCGTGCAGGCTGTGCAGCGCTTCGATGCCTTGGTGTCGGCCTTGCCAGACATCGAAGGAGGCGAGGAAGCGCAAGCCAAGCGGATTGCAGAGCTGCAGGCTGAGAATGAAGCGGTGGGGCAGCAGCTGCAGACGGAGCTTGAGGCCGCCGAGTACGAGTCGCTGCAGATTCAAGAGCTGTTCGACATGGCCACCGATAACTGGTTACAAATGAAACCACCTTAATCAACTACTACAGGTACCGCTTCTTTTGTAGAGCTTCCTAACGTTCCATCAGAGTTGCCCACCATGACAATATGCTTAACCCCTGAGCGCCCGGAGTTGTTTTAGGGTTTAGGAGAAAAATGGGGGGTTTAATGACCACCGGAGCTTGGAAAATTACATCCAGAAAAAAGTGACCGTAAGATTTGAAAAAGGACTACCTTCTTTACTGATGGGACCAGCCACGACTGTTTTCACCGTACAAATTAAGAGAAAAAATGAGATCAAGTTGTGGGCCCCAATGACAGGATCTTGTTGTTGGGGCGCTTAAGGGTTAAGGTAGCAACACCCATAAGCGTGAGTTTAAGGGATATAGGGTATATGCCCCAATTGAACAAGCTTGAAAATGATATTGTTAGATTAGCAAGAAGGAATGAAAAATATTGGCATTGATTTTAAAGTTCCAATTGCAAGCATTTGTTCACAAAAAAATTTCAAAGTCCAAAATCACTGAAAATGCATAGTTGTGAGTAGGATATGCTAAAAACAACGCAATGGGGCACTCAAAACTATCATGCAAGTCACCTACAACCATCACCTTGTCACCCATAATCATCACTTTGTCACCCAAAACCATCACTTAAGTACCCATAATTAATTTTTTAAATAATTATAAGTCATCGACGACAGCCTGTGTCAGCGTAGGTCACGCCCATGGAGACAGTAGCGATTATGAGTGTTGCTACCTTAGGTCATAGTATTCTGGCGTAGTTTTGGATCCTCCTCCAAATTTTTGAAGGAGTCTTGTCTTGAGGCTAGTTAGTCAAGTTGAACACAATTTCCTCAAGTTTGCAAAAGTTGATTTTACCCCTTTAAGGTAGTGTGCTCTAATTGCAACCATAGGTAGCTCAAGATGAATATGAAATGGTCCTTGAATGGACCTTTTTATGTCATAGAAGAAAAGGTACATTTTATTGCATGAGTTTATCATACTCTTTGGTTTCACCTCATCTCTTCGCTAGTTGGAGGGGGACAGTTTATGGGAGACCTAGAGTCACAAATAGGTGTCTACTACAAAAAACTTTGAAAATTCATCAACAATTCAATAATGCTTCAAAAAATATGAAAAGAATTGTGTTACATTTAGCATCCATTTCCCTCTAATGAAAAAATAGTTGAAAGATCCTCTTGTCTTGAAAAGCTCAACAGACCAGCCCTTAAAGTGACGGTTTTAGAGCATACTACCTTACTGTTACTGCCTGCTGGTTTGGCTCACTTGCCTGTGTAACCCTGGCAGGAATGTGCAAGATATCTAGATGACCCTCGTGCCAGTTGCAGAGTTCAGGAAGGCAAGTTCATTATGGAAGATACGCAAAAGGGAGACAGTTTACAGTAGCATATCAATGTATTCGAATCTCATCAAGCACTTGCTTCTGGAGGTTACCTTTAGTTATACAGCAGCTCATTTGTTTATCTCATTGTGTCTATTAAGCGATGAAACAAAATAGTAGGGTTTTTCGTTCTTGGTATGACAATCGCAGGTCTTCCCCTGGACCCGTTGTGCTTGGAATGTGAAGGTTCTCAGGCCCAGTGACCGGACGAAATTATCTCAAACATTGATTGAAATATCAGTTTTGTCCATTGAAGGGCTCAAATTTAGGATTTGTCTGGTACAGCAACTCAGCAAACAAGATCCTGAAATTTTGGAGCTTGCTCAAAAGGTGGTTCCAAACTTCTCTGATAGAAGAATACTCTTGTTTTTTTTCTGGCCACTAGTCTGAACCAGGCCTCAGCCATATAGATATCAACGTGCTCATTAGCGTTGAATGCGTCTGACTGATGATCTTTTGGACCTGGGTGCCTTTGCTTTACAGGTACCTGATTACTCTACACTTCTCAAACGCTTGCATCAGAAATAGCAACAAGCCTTTTCATATTCTCTTTGCAAGTCAAGATTTTGAAAATCACTCTCCAGTTCTATTTACAGCGTGCTATCGGAAACTAATTATATTCCTACCACCAACCTTTGTAACATAAACTATTGGATAAGATCACAACTCCACTCCCCTTTTACTTCAAAGTGTGTATTATGAGCTTGATTGAAGGTCAAGTGCTTGCGTATAATCAACGCTTCCTTTTTGTCAATGCCCATTCTAACTCATTAGTTAGAAAGGTTTTTGATTTATGTACCATAAATACAGGTGGGAAAGCACCTCCAAAGCTGCAACCATCAACTAGGGAAAATAATGCAAATGGAGTACTTGTTTATGATTGATGTTTGGATACAATTAACATTTTTTCTAGCCCGTAAGTGTTAGACCAAAGCTGATGCGAGTTGATGATTGCATGCACAAAGGTTGAGATTTGAGTGTTCTCAATATGTCTTGATGTTTGTGTAGATAGTGATGTCTAGCAAGTTGGATTAATCACTCTATTGAAGGGCTAATTTTTATCTGAAACGAAGGAAATAAGCTTTCTTTGTAGATAATAAAAACAAATACAGTCACATCGGTGTTGAGATTTTCTGTTTGGCAAGAATTATTTGGAGTCCTAAATGTGAGTTGAGAAATTTTCTGGAATGTTGCGTTTGCTGTACCAATAGTCCTTGTGATATTTGCACTACGATTGCTCACCGCAAACAAATTGTGCAGTGCTTGGATATTAACCCTAAAGGACCGTTGTCCCCTCAGGGACAAATGGGATTTCGGGCATGTACCTATAGTTAAACTACTTTGTGTGATTTTTTGAAACTTTTATTGAAAGTGAGGAATTCAAAAATTTACATGAGCATCTAATTTTTTCTTCATTCCAACATTTATTGAAGAAGTTACGCATGAATTTCAAAAAATGAGTGAGATTGAGTAGCCCTGGTAGCACCTTTCTAGTGTATTGTAGAGTTGACCTCCAAATTGGGCACCATGAAAGGGCAACAAATGCAACAAGTTGGGTAGAGGAGGAAAGAGGGGGGAGCCAATAAAAACCCGGCTTGACTACGTATAGTTGGCAAGCTGGTACAAGGAAAGAGAGTGTGGGACCAAAAGCTGCTTGGGAGGGTGGGTCCACGAGACTAGAAGCTGCCACCTCAAATGGTCCAAGGAAGGGAGTGGGGTCGTTGAACCAATCTTGGGCAGTTGTCAATACAAGGGAAGGGGGGAGGGTTGTGGGGGTTTCCCAACCAATGGGGGCAAGAAGACAGAGTACAAGGGGGGAGGTGGAATGGGGCCTGGTTGTGGGACCCTAAATCCCCATTTCACTTGCCCCATATATAAAAATTTTGAACTTTGATTTTTTTGAGTGGGTTATGTATGGGTTTTTTTAGATTTTTTTTACTTGGTAATATACTAAGAGCTTTTCTTTTCACCGTTTAGATTATTGTAATTCAAATTTCTGAATTTTTCATAAAGCCTCCAATTTTGCTTAGTGTACTTGCAAATTTCACAACCTTCCAGCATTGTAGGATTTTAGAAAGTATGTATCACACCTTCAATTCATTTGAAAATTCTCCCACACTTACCTAATTTGGTCTTCTACATGGATAAAATAAACCTCAACTTTGTGTAGAGTAATTTTTTTGCTTTAAGAGTGGTCAAAGGCTTTTGAAATTTTTGGGCAGTAAGAAAAAAAACTTTTTTCTTCACTTCAAATGTTGATATCTCACTCCTCACCATTTGAAACAAGTTGATTTTTTTTCCCAAAAGTACCTCCCATAGTCTAGAGCAAGATCCTAAGGTTGAATTTTCAAAAAAAACTTGTTTCTCTACTTTCCTATTCATCCCCCAAAAGTGATAGTTTTTAGTGAATTTCATAGAAAAAAAGGCTTGATCCTTTAGGGATTAATTGTTGCCACCTCCTTTTACCATTCAAAGATCTCAGCATAACATAGATTCTTTTTTTGTCATGAATTAACAATTTAATAATATATTGCTATTACTAATATTTAATTTTTACTTGCAACCCAATTTGAAGATTCAACCTTCAAACGACCAAAACTCAAATTTTGATAAATCATTTTGTGTAATAATCATAGTTTAACAAAGAAAATAGATTAAAAACAATGGTGGTGAATTTTTGAGATTTGATTGCATAAATATGCAAGAACATATGTTCATCTTTTCTGTTAAAAAATCTCTTCAGTTGACAAAAGTACAATTTGTGAAGAGTTCAACAAACAAGAGGTGTGTTCGCATCTAAATTTTGTAAAAAAAGTATTCTTTTATGAAAATTGGATTTTTCTGTTTGACTTATACATTATTGGTATACAAGCACATGTTTTGTATGAGTTGGACATGTATGGGGTAATGTAACATTTTAACTTTACAAAAAATCATTATCTCACAATTTAATTGGTATGGAATCTAATCATGACATACTTTGTAAACAACCAATATCTCATAATTGGTTTAAAATCTAACGTTGATGCATTGTCATTTTAGTCCTCTTTTGAAATCAAACACAATAATTGCCTTCTTCACAAGGCCACTTTTATACTTTGTTAGGGGGCAATTGCTATTTTGTTGTTGGTTTTCTAAAACATGGTTGAAGGACATTTGGTGTTTTATATTTGGGTCATTCTTTGTTGTTTCAACTTCCACCAAAAAGTTCTAAATGATTTTGGAAAAAGACATACTTGGAGGGTGCTTGGTGTTTTACATTTAGAACATCTTTTATTACTTCAACTTCCACCAAAAAATTCTAGAAGGTTCTAGAAAAAGGCACGGAGTCAATGAGGATTAGGCTCCCACTTAGAAGTATAGATAGATAAATGATCACATTTGTACATTTGATCACAATGATACATTTACTTTGCCAACAACTTGTCAAAAAATAGAGATATTTGTTTTTATTGAGCTATTTAACCCCTCACCGCCCATGGTAGTTTGAAGTATCTTAGAATTTGCTTGAAAGTGAACAAAATGCCAGCATTTTGATCAATCTTATCAAATTTCTTTGAAGTGCAACCATACAAATTCAAAGTAGACATGTTATAGATCACATAGGAAAAGAAATCACAACAATATCACATATGGATTGAAAGATTATAATGTTTAATCATGAGGATGTTAAAACTGCAAAAGTGATTTGAAGCCTTTCAATCCTCTTTTTGCATCTCAAACCTAAAATTGAGGGTACCAAAAAAATATGAGTATGTAAAGTATAACATGCTAAACCCCAATCAATTTACGGCTTCTCAAAATCTATTCTACAATTTCTTAAATTGAATTTTTGATGTGATTTTTTCTCCAAGTTCTAGTGTACTTGAAGCTCATTTCCAAGAGCCTTCAACACTAGAAAGTGAAGATTTGCAATGGACACCCTTGCACAAAATCTTGAACAGAAAAATCACTTTAATTCATTTTCAAAATTAGACTCCTGATGCTGAAACTAGACTTCAATAAGAGTTTTAAAATAATAATAATCACAAAAAAAATCTTGTAGAAAGGTTGAGCATCCTTGAATAAAATTCAAGAAGCCCGATTTGGGCCCCTTGGGCGGTGAGGGGTTAAGAACGTACCCAAGAGATTCAAAGGAATTTCATGGCAAATGCTTCTAAATGCTTTACAATAACTCAACTCCAAAATTCCACAATTTCCAGACATTCTCCAACATTTCAAACAATTTCTAGACGTTTTGTAAGACCAAGTCCCTTTGAACGCCAATATGTTAAGGTAGGTAGCTTGAATTGCGTCCCCTCTTATATAAAGTGCCCTATATGTAACTTAGGAATGAATATGAGGTGATTCTTGAATGGACCCTCCTTAGTCATAAAAGAAAAAGTATATTCTATTGCAAGAGCAATCACACTCCTTGATTTTACCTCATCTCTTTAAAAGTTGCAAAGGAACAATTAATGGTAGACCTAGAATCACAAATAGGTACCTACTACAAAAAACTTTGAAAATTTATCAACAATTCAATAATGTTTCAAAAATATGAAAAAAATTATGTTACATTTGGCATCCATTTCTCTTTGTCAGAAAACTAGACAAAAGATCTCCTCGTCTAAAAAGCCCATAAAAAGGCAGATCAGCCCTTAAAGTGTCACTTTTTGAGCTACCTACCTTAGTCAAAAAATAGAGATATTTGTTTTTGTTGAGCTATTTAAGAACGTACCCAAGAGATTCAAAGGAATTTCATGGCAAATGCTTCTGAATGCTTACAGAAACTCAGCTCCGAAATTCCACAGTTTCCAGATACTCTCAAGTCTGCAACAATTTACACAATTTCCAGACATTTTGTAAGACCAAGTCCCTTAGAACACCAATACGGTTAATACACGACGCTAGGTTTGGATGCCTCCAATTCGTCAATCTCTACTTCCATGTACTCGTACCAGTCAGCGGCGTTACTTCCGACTGGCATGGAAGGCCTCATGAAAGTCTCCACTGCCTTGGGAGTGTGAACTCTCAACCTCACAACATGGTTTATATAACCTACCTCATCCTCATTATAGACTAGTCCGACAGCGATCCACCCAAGCCCGGAGATGGAAAGATCTCCTGCAGGTCTGTAGTAGTAGAACATTACACAAAAATTGCTTCAGAACATGAGCAGGAAACACTGGTAGGTACTGAAGCACATTAACTAAGAACTTGATATCTCAATGATTATATACTTGAATATGATTTTGAAAGTGTCTGTTGCTCAACCAACCTCTCATTGGCCAAAACTCTATTATCACCACAAGATCTAATAATAGAGAGGAGGAAAGGAGAGGAAAAGGCGCCCAAACGGGCTCTCTCAAAAGCATTGGGTGTCTCTATTCTTTCTCAAATTTTGAAATTCAAAGGAGGGAGAGGGAAAGTTAGGGAAAGGAGGACAATTTGTGTGAAGGTCTATTTAAAAAAAATGCGTTCATGCATGAAAATGTCTCCCGCATCACCCCGTTGGTACGGCGGGTAAAAAGGAGAAAGACTTATATCTCAATGATTAAGAATGGTAAATAACAGATATGCTCTGCACTATCTTTATTCAAGCACTCAGGAAGATAGTTCACTGCTTGAGTTTTTACATTAATGCAGATATTTGTTAATTTGGGAAAAGTACTTTCCCAACATAGATTTTGGAGATTGAATTTTGCATTTGTGAGAATATTTTGGTGATTTAATGTGAATTTTTTTGATAATTTCTTCAAATCATTTCACCATTGATGTAAGGTCTTGAAGAAACCATCATAAAATTCACTCTACATCACCTAAAAACTCTTAAATATGAAAAATTCAGAAGTCCCAAAATCGGAGTTTTTCCCAAACTAACTAATATCGCGTTATTAAGAGTAAATAAAAGAACAGTGAAGAATGTTACGTTTGTTACCAAGAGTATGGGACTTGGGTGAGAAAAACAGCGAGCGACTTACCGTTTGGGACTGCCAATGCGAAATTGAACATCTTGTTGATTGGTCAATCCAGGCCAGCTCTTGGCTCTGTCTGCTCCTGGTGGGAATAGTCGTACGCCTAATTCTTTCTGCAGTTTCCAAAGCAATGAAAAGTCACTTTAAATGTGCAATTTGTAACTTGAAGTAGACAGTAAGAGTTCATTGGCACGACTGGGTTCCGAAAAAAATAGACTCTAAACTCAGACCGCTGCTCAACAATTGAAAGCAGTTTGTCACTTCAGACTACGGCAAAAGCTGGGCACCTTGTGAACCGTCTATTGTTATCAGAACCACATGAAATATCTTGTTAACTCCTAAGAGTACCAGTGTCCACTGAGTGGACGATGAATATATTTTCAAACGCTTACAGCAGGAGCTGTATGCTTAGGAAACAATTCTCGTGTATTCATCAACTATGTGACTAGCTTAATCATTGAGTGCTTCATGACTTTTGTGCAAAGCTCTGAATCAGTTCGTGTAGAGATGGAAGTTAACAAATGCTTGCAAAAATGGTGGTCTTATGTCAAGATTCTTCTCAGGCTATAATTTATTTTGCCTCAAAAGCTGTAGATGTATATGCTTCATTCTCCCAAAGCTCTATTAGGGGTTAATATCAGTTGATAAAATGATTACAATCTTATAGACATCCATCTCAGTGAAAACAGGAGATCCTGCACATAATCCTGCGTCCATAGTGTTGTAAATGTAGTTCTTGTTTCACCGCTCTGGACGACTAGTCTGAAGCTCCAGGGAAAACGTGATGGTCATATTCGTAGCAACAAATGAAGAAAGTGGAGGGTAGAGGATAAATACCTCATACAGCAACTCAGCTTGTGATGTAAGTGTCCCAATAACTGGTATCGAATTAGGTCCATAGAATGTAAACGCTACGTCTTCAGGAGCCTGCAAGACCAGCGTATTTCAGTGGGCAACAAGAACAGGCAAAATGATATTAATAAAAAATACAACTAGTGGCTATGAGCGAAATGGCAGCACTCTACATTTCCCCCTGAAAGATTGGCAGCTTATTTCCACTTATTTGAGTTCAATGTGACATAAATTTACCTCTAGGATATCAATCCGAGCAAGGCCTCCCCAAAATAAAGACTGCCCAGCGAGACTAATGGAAGGATTTGGAGCCGAAATGACTCTTCCAGCCAGTCGCTTTCGAGGTGCAAGAAGAGGTAGGTCGTCTGGATTAACAGCTGCTGCCATACGATGGTGAAGATGCACTCCAGGGGTATCGTATAGGCTCTGTACATACCACTTTTGGTTTGAAAAGGAGCATCTAGTACAATACCAGAACTTCATCAACCCTTCAGTAGTAGAAAGATGCAACAGACAAAATTTACTTTAAAGGTTCACAAAGACAGGCCAAAGGTACATAAAACTATCAGTAAGTGTAAGCGGAGAAAAGAAGAGAAATTCTGGTAGGGTCAGTAAGTACCCCTCCTCCAGAGAAAGCATCTATTTTAATAGGTCCAAGAGTAGTGCCCGGCATGGCGGACTGGACAGGCCTGAATCTCTGCGCTGCTGCCGCAATTGGGTCACGCTCACCCATATCCCCTGCAAAGTGTCAAAGTGATAGACATCAAACAACACTCATTCTTAAAAGGACGGCCGATAATGAGGCTGTTGCACCTCTCCAGAACCTACACCTCGTAAGCAAATCCCTCCTTCGAACACACTAATGGATTACAAAGGCTTGAAAGTAACATGCTAATGCAAAACATTACGACTCTAGTGTATGCGAGGTTTAGACTTCTTGCTAATAACAACACAGAAGCATTGTTAATCGTGTATACTGGCATTTTAATTTAAAACAGGACAGGGAAACACTTACGAAGCAAAGAATTTATGAAGGCAGACTTTCCAACGTTGGCTGACCCCTGCACAAATAGCACATTCCAGGCAATCAGCTTGAAGAGATTAATCGGAACACAGTACATCCAGGTCCAACTTGATCTAGGCATCCTGCACAAATCTTACATGATAACTCACAGCCAGTAGAGCTCATATAAAATTATCTTATCACTTAAAATAATATAAGCTGCGACGCCTACACACTAAAATATTGGCAAGCGATGTTCACTTACCAGAACATAAACATCCCGACCCTGTACAACCATGCCAAAGGAGCTGTTAGATAGAACAAATGAGTCACTTCAGGAAAGAGAAACTACAACTCTATGCCTTCAATACCGCATCTCTAGGATTGTTTGCCAATGAAAAGAACTCTAATTCAACCAAGAGTTATACCAGAGAAACAGAAGCGGCAAAACGAACGAGAAACAAGATGCACCTGTCGTTGCCGTTGCATTACGGCGGAAAAACCAGATATTCCAGTTACAGCTTTTGCACTGGTTAGATGCACACTGATCACACTGCGTACAAACAAAACAATAACATAGATTCTTTGAAAAACATCCTTTCAGGACTGAGACATAGTTGTGAGTAGGTGATCCATAGTGGACTTTCACGTTCATTGTTTACTTGAAAAACACTGTCCTTGTCTGAGTACGTGCCAGCGGTAAAATATAATGGCAACTACTTAGACTTACAGAGCATTAAACCAAGATCAAATCTTAGTTTGACTCTTACAAAATCAATGTCAAAGATATTAATGCACATCAATAATTTGCAGTTCAAGAAAGGAACGAATGAGATACGACATACTTAAGCCTTTTTGCAAGAGTAGCTCGTAGCACCCAGTCTCCAACTGAAGCCATGTCGGTGCCTCTGGGAAGCAGATCAACCTTCATACACCCAACCAGAATGTGATCACAAATGAAATATACCAAAGATGTTCCCAAATACAAAGGATGAGGCCAAGCTAATTAACCTTGCCAAATACATGTTGTGAACAGAACCATAAAGAGGTGGAAATAACACATCCGTGGTGTTAACTTCTATTTTTGCAAGCATCATGTCGTACCTTTGTCACAACCAGAATTATTGGATTTGAACCAACGAGATCACGAACTCGAGTCAAAAAGCTTCCATTGAAATCAACAATGTCAACCTGCCAATAAAGATCACTTAATAACTTGTAATATAACTACCCATATTGAAACCCCTCCAACTCACATTCCGCGATCATATTTGAAAATGTGACAGGAAATAGCATTGAATCAAACATTGGAACTAAAATAGAATGGTTTTGCAAATTACTACAGGCACTAAAAAAGGTGATGTAATTTTCTACTGCCATTCAAATATTTGAATATTGATCGAACACGCTCTACACAGACATCAGGACAATAAACTCAATAGTTGGTAGAGATTCTTACCAGCTTCACAATAAGAGCCTTTTCATATCGTAAATGAGTAAGCTGAGCCCGCAACTCATCCGCCGAGACAAATCCTTTTCCTTCACCGTAACCGCCATTTCCGCTAACTGCAGGGATCATTGCACCTTGACTAAGCAACACACATCTGCCGCAAAGGACAGTCTTTAGTTGATGGTGCTTCTTTTTCTGCAAAAATTTACAGACAAGACAAGGGCTCCATTACTAACATCGTCAATAATGAACAAAATCTCGCTTTCGACGCTCTTCAAAACACTTCCTTATAAACCCTGGACTTCTCAAAAACACTTTAGTAAGTAAGGTACATGCCCTAATTCCACCTAGTTCCTCGAACCACACATCTGTAGTTTCACTCACTACCCTTCAAGTAGCAACCTTAATCCAATGAAAACTGCCACATGCTAAGATTCCTATCATGAAAGCTGATTTGGTTGCAACCTTCTCATGCAAGACTTACGGATTTAGCAACGACAGAAAAATGCAGTTTAGTTCATCGTTACGAGAAGGAAAAAATAGTAGCTCTGGAAATTCATAAGTAATTCAACAGAACTTCAGAAATAACAAAAGGAGTTGTGTTGCGTTCATATTTCTCTCTGGCAACGACAAAAAAGATGAAAATGAATTCTCGCCATATGCTCATAGGTCATAGCCTTCTTCGCATGAGTTGAGGAGATTTACCTTAGTGATCACATCATCATGTCAAAGATGATAGTTGAGCATCCTAAACCCTAAACCTAGCAACGTATAATTAATTCCCTCCAGCATACATGATTACACAAAACTCCAATGGATTTGGTACATACTTAAGCAAACTCACATGAACAACAGACAAGACACATGCTCTTAAGAAATCTCGAATGAATGCAATACATTAACAACTAGAACCAAATAGACAAATGATGATGAAACGTACGACTTCAAAAGTAGCGAGAGGGAGAAACCCCGGCGCCTCCACAGCTGAGGATTGCAAAACTGCTCCACATCCATAGCAGCAAGGCTCGTCTCGTCTTGCGACAAACGCTGCCAACTTCTCCCTCTTCTGCTTCCGCTCCTTCTTAACGCTCCGAGTCACCTCTGGCAATACCTGCGATCTCCCTGTCGAACTTGAATCGTCGTGTATCATCCCTAATGCTCTCTCCAAAAAAATCTCTCCGCGGCTCTTCCCCGTCACTTTCGATCCACCATTTTCATCTTCAAACGATGAATCACTCTTCCCTGGTCCGAAACTTGACGACGTTCTTTGTTTGCCAGAAATGTCTACTAAATTGGAATTAGAATTAGGTTTTGTTGCTTCTGCTCCCTTCCTTAAACTCCGATGCTCACCAGTAACCCTAACATCGCCTTGGTCAGCAGTAGCGCACCTAAATTGATGCTGCTTCGCATTTGAAACTGGAAAATCATTAAATCTTTCTACTCTCTCTACTCTTGTGAAAATAGAAGTGGAAGCTAAGGAATGCAGCAGAGATGACGCCATCGAGATTCCTGAAAACTACTGAGCAGTGATTCCAAATATGTTTTTCACTTTTGGCTCAAGTGGCTACAAACAGTGCTAAAAAGCTAAAACGTTCAAATTTAACAGTGCAAACGTCACATAATTTTTTAGCTGCACAATTTTTTTCATATCAATCCTGCGAAATTTAGCCAATTTAAAGATCGCTGCTACTGAGACGTGATCACCGCGACACCGGGATTGCGAAAGAATGGTAATTGAGCAGCGGCGTCCATCCATTCAGTGCGTGCGTGATTAGTCTCAATTCTTAAAAAAGAATGCAAGCTCTGAAAGAAACTAGCCATTTGCTGATGTGTTGATGAGTGAGAGCTGCAAAAGGAGCACCGCAAACGCAAGCATGTATCAAAATTGACGAAAAGAAGCTCAATAGAAAAGGCCGAGAAAATTGAAAGCTCATTCTAGTAAGTGCAACAACGCCATTGCTGAAGAGTGTGCAAAGTTTTGACCGCAACATGTGCCGAAAATTGTATGCAGAAGCGCACACGAGCTTGTATTGTAGTCGGATAAGCTTACAGTTTGAATGAGGTATCCACGTTCCCAAGCGGGTGTTGCCATGTCCTCAAGCGGTGTTCCCATGTTCCCGAGTGGGTGTTCCTATGTTCCCTCCGTTTCTAGTGTACCCGTTCTCGAGCCCGCCTGCTACTTCTATATAATTTGTTAACTGATTTTCTTAGAAAAAAAATCTAGAATTCTCCTCCACCTTGCCCTCCACGCTGCAATGCTACCATATCCCGCATTCCTGCTTCAAGCTTCCTGCAAAACAACCTTCAAATCACAGTTAAAACTTTTCTCCATCAAAGCTTTCTGAACGAGCAGGCGGAGCGACGAACTCCCGACAGCTTTCTCTCTTCACAAAGCACTCTTCTCCTCAAAATCGAGACAGTAGAAAAGTATCTTTACAAGCAACCATGGCGTTGTGCGGAGGAAAGAGGCCGGTGGACCTTGCCAATTCCAACGATTTGGAGATTGACGAGTTGGCGAAGTTCGCGGTGTCCGAGCACAACAACCAGCAGGTAATTCGGAGTTACGCAATTGTGGCGGTGTATGTATGTGACGTCAACAATTGTTTGCGTTACAAATCTAAATGGTTGAAACTATCTCTATCTTGAGTTTACGGCGTTTATTTCATGTTGATTTCTCTCTGCTTTTTAAAGTACTTGTGCACGTCTTCTTAAGGATTTTGGATATTAGGTTTGTGGCCTTTGTATGTCGCAGCTGTGAATTCCACGACCTGCTCCGTTCTTGTAACACGTTCGTTTGAAGTCTGTACCGACAATTTTCAGTTTCCATTCTCGAGAGACAGATACAGTGCACAGATTTGGCGTTTGGAGTTGCGCGATTGTGGCGGTGTATGTGACGCCAACAATTTTTTGCGTTTCAAACTTAAATGGTTGAATTGATCTCAACCTCGAGTTTACGGCGTTTTTTCTATGTTGATTTCTCTCAGCTTTTTAAAGTATTTGCGTACGTCTTCTTAAGGATTTTGAATGTTAGGTTTGTGGCCTTTTGTACGTCACAGCTGTGGCGGTATATGTGATGTCAACAATTGTTTGCGTTACAAACTTAAATGGTTGATTTGATCTTAATCTCGTGTTTACGGTGTTTTTTCCATGTTGATTTCTCTTAGCTTTTTAAAGTATTTGCGCACATCTTCTTAAGGATTTGAATATTAGGTTTCTGCCTTTTTTACGTCGCGGCTGTGACTTCCACAACCTGCTCTGTTCTTGTAACATGGAGTGTGTACCGACAATTTTTTAGTTTCTATTTCCGAGAGAGAGACACAGTGTACAGATTTGACGTTCGGAGTGGCGCGATTGTGGCGGTATATGTGACGTTAATAATTGTTTGCGTTACAAACTGAAATGGTTGAATTGATCATAATCTCAAGTTTACGGCATTTTTTCCATGTTGATTTCTCTTAGCTTTCGAGTGTTCACGTACGTCTTCTTAAGGATTTTGAATATTAGGTTTGTGGCCTTTGTACGTCGCGGTTGTGACTTCCACAACCTGCTCCATTCTTGTAACACGTTTGTTCGGAGTTTGTACCGACAATTTTCAGTTTCCATTCCCGAGGGACAGACACAGTGCACAGATTTGGCGTATGTCTTAATTTAATCTGGTCTCGAGCTCTCGGATCGTTCTGTTGACTGTGTCGGTGCATGTTTTGCGTTGTTTCTGCAGAATAGCTTGAAGAATTTGACCTTCTCCAAAGTGGTGTCCGCTCACACGCAGGTGGTGCAGGGAACCATGTACCACTTGGTCATTGAGGTGGAGGAGGAGAGCAAGCCCAAGCATTACGAGGCACAGGTGTGGGTGAAGTTATGGGAAAACTTCAAGAAGTTGCAAGAATTCAAGCCCAAAGACGGTATGTTCTCATAGCAGAGATATACACATACACACATGCGTGGGGAATGTTATATTGTGAGCCGTGAGCCTGGATTTTTTTGTTTGAATACTAAATTTTACCTATAACTGTGTGCTTAGGGCCCTATAATTGTGCATTTTAAACTTTTCTCTTTTGAAAAACCTTATTGTTCTTTTAGTTTTTTCATTGATTTTGAGCTAAAAATTGGTTCTCGCTCATAGAATCTTGGCTCACCATTTTACTCTCTCAAAATAGCGTTGTCCTAACTAAGTGGTCGTCCCCATAGGATTTGTTGCCAGAATAAGAAAGACTAATTTGGAGATGTTTGGAGTTGTGGAGAGTATGTTTTAAAGTTCAAGTCCCAAGTCTATTGAGATCAAAATTTTGTCAATACGTGTGAACTTTTTATGTAGATATTTGGGAAGCAGACAACCTCATTTCCATTCAAATGCATTTCAATGTGCCAAAACATTTGGAAAGAACTTATTTTTGCTTTGGGAAATTTTGTGCTCAATATTTTGACTTCTAAGTATTTGACATGCCTTGCTTGAAACTAATAAGGTGCTAGTGGAGACCTTTAGCAAGGTGGGACACTTTGCAAGGTGGGCTCCCACCTTGCTAATTGAAGGCCAACCAAGTTATGGATAGATGAATTACTTAGGCGGGATTAATGCCGTATTGGTTTTATTATCCTTTACATTTATGTTTTTGGGATTATGGGTCATTGCGTACCTAAGATGATGTCTATTGGTTTGCCATGCCGTTTTTTGTATTATGTTGTCACCTTTAAAAGCCTACCTTTCAGAAATTTCCAGAATGTTAAGATTAGAGTTCTTTGAGAGTGCTCATTCTCTGAGATATCTTTTGCACCAAACAGGGGTTAGCTAAATACAAGTTATCCTTACAAGAAGAGTTTATTGTTTGACTTTGTACGGTGAGCTTGTAATTGTTTGAGCAAGGGACTTTGTGTCAATTTTGAAATTTTCTCTGCTTGTCTTTCATTCTCCAAGCATGACTTTTGTGAACCAAACTATTGTGTCAAAGCCTAGTCTGTCCCACATCCTAATTTGGTACTAGCTTGGTGCCTATATGGACCTCTGAAACCGAACTATGACATGATAACCTGACAAGGTGACTTTTCTATTAGTGCAGATTTTGGCAAAAAAAAATCTTGCTCAATTTGTCTTGCTTGTGGACTAAAGAATAATTTTGTTGTGCATACTAACCAATGGAGGGGTAATATGTCTCCGCAGCTTGAAAATGTACCGGACTGGACTGGAGATGGACATTGATTTGCAAAGCCTGTTGCTCTCCCATGTATGGTTCCTGAGATATGTTGACTAGGATATACTTTTGTGATCTATGTATATGTTTGTATCTCCCATGTTTATTGTAAGTTTTAGGTTTACCGAACGCATCATTTTTGAGTTTCTTTGTCGAAGGCAATTGTTTTGTTGTACCTTGTTTCCTTTGAGATGTTGCCATAGACTCCCCAAGAGTTGTGTTCTTGGTGCTCTCACAAAACCCTAATGAAAGGGCAAGATCACGGAGGTGGTCTTTATAGACTTGATCATGTTGGATTTCAAATATTGTAGAACATTGAAAAATTTGCCAATTTTTCAAAACTTGAGCAAGGGTTTGGCTGCAGTTGTTGCAGCAAAATGACTCAAACTGTACTATGATGTCTATAGCAGTAGAAATTGATACTTGTGGTTATTGTGCTTTTTATTTGCACTTGTGTTGAATTTCATTATTGGTGATTACATTTGTGCATTCAATCTAAGGTGTGTTCTATATTGGTTGTTTTCTAAGGTAATTAGATAGGTAACTTTGTAGCGTGAAGATATTGTAAAATGGTTTTTTTTAATTGTTATATTTATTAACACGCAATGGTGCTTGGATAAGGTCAATACTTTTGGAGAGAAAAAACTATTATGATCATATTCAAGCATTGATTTTAAAGAAAAACTCCATTGAACTAACCTAAAACGCAAAAAAGATTTTAAAGAAAAACTCCATTGAACTAACCTAAAACACAAAAAAGAGATAGGGGACCTTGACACTATCCAAACATTTCTCTTACAAAAGTATGACTTTATCCAAGCACCATTGTAATAGTTTGATACATGTTGTAAGTAGGGCATTGATGGCCAAAAGAAAAACATGTCCTAATCAATTGGTTCATAATGATTGTAAATGTCCTAAAGGATTGTAATTGAGTCATTGTATAGTTGTTTAGGACATTTGCAATTGTTGTGGACAACTTGTTTAGGACATGTTTTTTTTCTAGTGTTGCCCAAGTGGCCACACCATGGGCCTATAAGGGTTGACCCTCTTTGGAGTCACCACCCACTTACAAAAGAGAGGCCTTGCCCAAACTACCCCTCCTCTCTTAGTTTTGATAAATACTTGCATAATTTTTTGTCAAATGTTGGAATGAAGAAAAAATTAGATGCTTATATAGGTTTTTGAATTCCCTACCTTCCATAAAAGTTTCAAATTATTTCACAAACTAAGAGCATTTCCATTGGTTTAGACCCGCTCAAAGTTTTCCATTTAGTTTGGCGAGGCCTGAAGGCTCTCAATCTCCACCCATGCTCTTTGAAAAGGTGGCCTTACACTCCAACACACCCCATAAATAAGTAGTTGATCACATATCTAGGGAAGTAGAGAATAAAGCTCACTAAACTTAGGGTGAATAGTGCATGAATAGTGGCTTGGAGAGTGGCTTGCTAGACTTGCCAAATAAGAGAGTTTGAGAGGGTTTTGAGAGGGGCCTAGCTACTTTTCATCCACTTTCAGCGAGCCAGAGCCACCGGTGGAGATGCTCTAACACAATTATTAGTACATGCCCAAAATTCTAGTTGTCCTCCAAAGGGACAATGATCCTCTAGACGTTAAGATAGGTAGTGTTATAATTGGAAGAAAAAATCCAAGAATTTGCCCAAAAAAACTCCAAAGCTTATCCTTCCATGGCTATGGTTAGATGGCATGCTATTTTGTGGGACCAAGGTGGAAAAATTTAGCTTTTCTTACATACAAGGGTAAATGCAATAATCTTCCCCCTACATTAAAGTTGATCAATTTTATCTTCATCTAAATTCCAAGTCAAAATGAGGGTCTCTAAATCCAAATGTGAATTCAAAATTCTCAAATTCAAGCTCTAAGGTTTTCCATTCTAGCCCCACAAAATGGCATGCCAATCTAACCCCCAACCCGGCTTCCCCCAAGAAAGCAAACAACAATTGAAGATTAACTAGATGGTCATAGGATTTGTCATGTAAAAGAGAAGACACTCTTTGATCACAGTCTACCCGGTGGGCTGGTGGAATTGCATCTAAGAGTAGCAACCTATAAGAGCATCCTCAATCTCGCAAGTATATCAACTTTGTAAGGTACTCTCATGGTGGGTCTTGGTTGCAAAGTTGGTCCAATGCACCTTGCATGTGGTATGTAATATTAAAAGGAACTACAAAATCTAGGACACATTTGTTAGTTTCAACGGCTCTCAGGAGTTCTTCAAATTGCTCTATATAATCATATTAAAGAAATGAAGACTACTTTGTACGTCAGAAATAAAGATCTTGTTAAAATATTCTCACAAAAACTAAGTTTTCATTCCTCTCTTTTAGTTTGCATTGGGTCAAAAGAGCCAATGTGTTGTCCGCTTTGCTCACATCACTTACAACCACGCAACAAAACTTTATAATTACCGTTGCCAAGCCCCAATGCAGGGTCTGAATTGAAAATGCACTAAACGCCCGTTCGCTACAAGTGCACCATGGAAACGCAGAACAAGCAACCGGCGTTCCTCCAGAAGAGTTCTTTCCAAGTTTTTGCTTTCTAGTGTTTTGGTCACATACAGCCCGCTTCGAGCAGGGTTTTATTTTCATACAAAATTTCTATTGACTTGCCTTTGATTAGCTCATCCAGATTACCTGAAAATGTAATAAGTGTTCAAGTATTTGGACTTGATATTCTGCACATACGTAATGGTAAGCCAGGAGTGAAAAGAATCTGATTTCTCCACCTGGTTGAGCTTGGAATTCTGAATTCATATATGGATTCAGAGCATCGCCACCGTTACACACACAAAGACTCTGATATACAGAATATTTGGATGATAAGTGCTTAGGGCATCCCTGCAGTACGCTTTCCAAGTCTTGGAAAAATGAGGTTTCACAAGGAGAATGACATAAACCTTCATAGTTAGGCTTGAAGTTCTCTTGTAATTTTGAAACCTTTTGGACCTGCACTTGCATTACAACAAATTGCACAAGTACACCTGGCTATGGAGTGGGATCCTACGTGAAGAGTGCTTGAACAATGCTTGGGAGGGACCGCAAAGGGGGCTTGTAAAAAGCTTGAATTTGACGGGAACGAGGCTCAATCTGAAAGCCCCGCGACTTGCACAAGGACCCATCGAGTGTTGTTGGGGACTTGAAACGCAAAAGCCATTACGGCTAGGGAGCGCGGGACTATTATGACGTGCTGCAAGAGATGCTCTTAGGCCCCTCAAAATGTTCTCTTGATATTCAAATTGAGCATGTCAAGCAATGGCTTTTGAAATCATATTTCAATTTTAAGTTAATCGAGCTTTATCTTACTCTGCACTTGATGATTGGGTCAATTCCCTATTTGTGGAGCACGTTTGAAGACCAAGCTCTCCACCTTAAACCCAAAAAGTTACTTTAAACCAAATTTGAAGGTATGAAATTCAATTTGAGCCACTAAGATGTTTTCCCTCACAAATTCCTTCTCTCAAGTGCAGGCACGTGTACAAAAAAAGAAGCTGGAACTTGGATTAAGATGACCACCTTTATCCTTCAAAAGTCCCAAAATGTACTCTTTTTCCTAATTTAACGAATATGGGATTGAATCCAATTTTTCATAGTCCCTTTGCACATACATATTCCTTACATAACGTTGCTAAGAAACCTTGAGGTAATATGCATATTGTGAAGACTTGGAAAATCAGAAGTGTATAGGAGATGATTTTCAAACCTACCACATTTATTTGAAGTTGCCATCAAATGCTCCTTGGCAAATGTTTACTAAAAAGCAATAGTTGACTTCAGTGGCCACCTCAAAAACTTATTTTATAATTTTTGAAACATTCAAGCATTTCTTCAAAACCGTACAAGTAGCTTACTACCTCTAGTCTAATATGTAACTTCTGTAATATCCCTAATAATTTTAGGGAAAATTTCATGGATATCCCTGAAGTTTGCAATATTTACATAGATATCCTTGCTTTTTCAGAAATTGTACAAAGATCGTTGGATCAAAATTTTTAGGCGTTTGTTTTGTTGTGTTTGTACTTCCTTCATGACCAATGCTAAAGAAGGGAATATAATGAAACAAAAAAGAAGCAACATGCGCACAAAGTAAGAAGGGAAGTGACATCTATGCTCACAATCTCACAGTCCCCTTTAAGTTCCAACTAAAATGTAAAATGCAAAGCAAAGTTCATTTAACTCTAGACAAAATTTATCTTCAAATCCACCCAAAAAAGTTATTTAACAAAAGAATCTAACACCATATTTGTTAAATTGGGAAAAACAAAGGTATCATTTTGTACTCCACCTTAAACCCAAAAAGTTGCCTTATACCAGATTTGAAGGTATACAATTCAGTTTGAGCCACTAAGATTTTTTCCCTTGCAAATTCCTCCTCTCACATGAGGGCACGTGTACCAAAAAACTCGATGAGCCCGATTTTAGGTGATCACCTAAAACCTTCGGAAGACCCAAAATGTACTCTTTTTCCCAATTTAACGTATATGGTGTTATCTTCTCTTTTCTAGCAAAGGCATTACTTATGTTCCCAAACCCTATTAAATCTAAAGTTACTTCAAACTTCAAAGCGTTTCCAACCGAGTAATACTAACAAAAAGAACCGAAATCTCACCGTAGTGCATAAGACGTATCAGGAAAACAAACCTCCAGAGACGCATAACAGAAGTCTACTACCAGAAGCCTGCTATCTGGAGTCTACTACCAGAATTCAGCTATCTGGGAAGTCTGCTGTCGGAAGCCTGCTATCTGAAATCTGCTATCAGAAGTCCGCGAACAGAGAAGTGTACTACCAGAAGCCTGCTATTAGAAGGCTGCCATATGAGAAGTCTACTCTCGGAAGCCTGCTATTGGAGAAGTGTACTACCAGAAGTCTGTTGAGTGAAGTCTACTATCAAAAGGGTATCCTAAGGCCGCATCTACCAGAAGAGGAAAGCAGAGGCCATGCCCAAAGACAGAAGCAAAAGCTTGGCAAGAGCAAGGGGCACAGAGTGAGGGGCTGCACGGGAATGGCTGCCCGGGGTGGAAATGGGGGCGGCAGTTGGGGGAGGGGTCCCATGGCCGTGCCCCCTTTGACCGTGGAACGGAGTCTCTCCACCGGATAGGTGCGGAACGATGCTCGTCATGGGGGACGGCAATTCCGGGGATTTCGTTGGGGAGGGTGACGGAGTGGGTGATGAAGAGGGCGACGGAGAGGGCGAGTTCGTTGTTGCCGTGGGGCTTATCACCGTGGCCTTCATCTTCATGCCCCCTTGGCCGCAGTGGCCCAAGAAGCCGCAAATGTAGAAGTGTGTGCCGGGCTTGGGTAGTGTCACGATGTCGTCACCAGATTCGTACTCAGCAATAGGGTTCACACTGTTGCACGCCACGTAGTCTGCCTCTGTCACTTCTTGCACGTTGTGTGCACTTGGCAAATACTTGAACACTGGACCAACCATACACGTTCCCCAAAAACCTCTTGGATGTTAATTCAGGTTCATATCTCATAAAGCAAGAGAGGGAGAAGAAAAGGCAATGAAAGGGAGAATGAAAATTTGTTGGGAAAATCCAGTTCTTTTTTATAAGTTTGGAACTCTTTATAATATTGGGTGTTTTTTACATTTCTCAAATCTTGAGAGGGAAAGGTAGAGAAAGGGCAGATAAAAACTCACACAGAAAAGTCACACGCAACAAAGCAGGTGCAGGTGTATTTGTATTTAGATATAGAGGATGTAGAGCAAAAGCATGTTCAATGAGAATGGGCTACAATCTTAGGGTGCATGGGTTTTTACGGGGGAATTGCATTGAAGCGTACCTAGCTTGTCACCAGGCAGAAACTTGTGGCCAGAGGCCCAGTCTGCGTAGTAGGAAGTGGTGGGGGCAAAGTCCCAGCCTGTGGCGTCTCCCACCGTGTACTCTGTGGCTGTGGCTGCCCCTGGGAGCTCCCACAACACCACCACGGCCATGAGCAATCTTAGCCCTTTCGCCATGCTCCCCCTTTTCCTCCCTTCCTTTCTTTCTTTCATTTGAACTTCTCCTTGCACTTTGCTGGTGTGGTGTCCCATGGTGGCCTTGAGAATGGCTCCTAGCCTCCAGGAGTTCCAACTAATGCAGTCCCTGGACATGACCACCCATGCTGGTAATTTCAAAAAAAATGTTGCAGTTTCAATCAAGGGTTTTTTTTTTTCTGGCAAAAACTTGCCTAAATCTTACCACCAATTTTCACTAGCAGTTGTAACACTACAAAAAATTTATGGAAAAGTGAATGAAACTGCCAATTCCCTCTCTATACAAACACCAAATTTGTCAAATTTGGATGAAGTTTACTAATATTTGTACAATTTATGGATGAATGTGCCCTTGTCATTGACTCTATCCAATTTTGTCTATTTTTTCCTTACATGCTTGTATTGTTGGGTGCCAGTTTTTCTACGACAAAAAAAAAAAACCCCCAAGAAGGGAGAACAATAAAACTCATGCTAGACTTATTAACCCTTAAATGTCCCCATGACATAGTACATTTGTTGTTGCACAGTATGTTTCCATATATTTGGCATTTGTTACCAACAAGAAGTTTTAATTTGGGATCTCAAAAAGCTCATTAAAATTGCATTGATCTATATTCCAACTTCTATGTTGATCTCAAATGTAGTAGAGGTGTGGATCCATTCCAAATACCATAAAATCTATCACATATTATATTGGTTGCAAAGGGCCTTTCAGATAATTAAGGTTAATTTTTTTATTTGTGGGATTGGAACAAGTGGTATAAGATGCACTTACCTTGGCTTTTACTTTTAGAGTTTGTGGGTGTCTCACAAGCAATGTTCAGAAACGTAGATATGGTGAGGGCACCTCCTGTAGCACAAGAAAATGGTAGATTTAAAATGCGGTCACTTGAAATCTCCTAAGATGTAAGAGCAGAAAAAAATTAAAGAAAAAAGTAAAAAGAAAATTTTATTTTTATGATAATTAGTCAAATTGTACGGAGAAGAGAAGGGTTTAGAGGAATTGTTGGCATTTTCAAAAAAAAGGGCTAAGAGAATTTGAATGTAGATCCTAACATTGATTGGGCATTTTCACATTCAAAATTTAGGGGTGGTGGGGTATTTATTGCATTATTGTGGATGTTCTAAACATACTTAATTGCAAGCTCATAGTAAAACTTATCCATGTATACTTTTGTTTAAAATATGTACTTTGTCAAAATGAGAGTCTAGGATTGATGTTGAGTGTACTTGTAATTAATCACTACTAATTGATTGATATTGATTGATAGTTAATTTACATGGTACTTAAAGAATTCATAACAAAAAAAATTGAAATCTTTTTGAACTACCAAAAACACTCAACAAAGCTGAAGGAATCTTGATATTAATAACCAAGCTCAGATGTTTACTTGGATGACAGTTGGCAAAGACTGTCTTAAATTTAAAAGAAAAAAATTGCTAAAAAAACCCCTTGGGTGGCAAGTGGCAACTCCTTTATAAGAAGTCTATACTTATTAAATTCTCATATGTACTTATTAGTAAACATAAATTCATATGGTTTGTTTATATTTTTTGATATTGAAGAGATTTCAAGAGCTTTCATAAAATACAAAATTTATTAATGTATGATGGTTATATCAATCAAAAAATCTTTGGATAAGTTTATAATAAGAAAATTTATCTGTATAGGGAGGTGAGGGGCAAGTCACTTAATTTGTGTTAGTTATTGCATAGTTATAATGTGAGCTAATGAGCATTTAAAAAATCATGATGTGTCATAATAGATTGTGATAATTTATAATATAATTTCTTGGTAGTTTTTTTTTTCAAATTAGTTGAATTTGAGCTTCACCTTTAATTATTTGATAGAAGTATTATTTTCATAGATTTGAGTGGCTTATGATGCACTTATGATATGCTTATGTTAAGCTTATGAAAAGTCCAACCCCATCTCTAAATGACTTATCAATCTTGATCACCCTTGCACATTTTAAGGAGTTACCAATCTCAAGAAAAAATATGGTTACTTCCAAATGTAAAACTTAAAGCTTTAGCAGATTTAATAATATTATTAGCAACTTGTGATAATTAATTGTGGGATTATTGCTCATGAGCTGTTTCAAATGCTACAAAGAAAGTGGTATTGTTTACAAAACATCTTTATAAACTATGATTTCCACTTTAGAGGAATGGGTCACCTTGGAACAAATTATTTCAAATTTCCCAAAGAATAGAAACTGAATTGACATTTGATTTAGTTTTATCCATTTTTTTTGGAATTTTGTAAACTTAGTTAAAATTTTGAAGCTAAAAATTTTGGTTCATGAAAGTACTTTGGAAAAGTTCCTACATTGAGTTCTTCAATTTTAGTTCATTGAAAAATCTAACATCACTCCACGTGGTACATTTGTGAAGGACATGCTTTTAAAGATGAAAATGTATTAGGAAATTCTGCATTAAAATCATTCGCCAATTTTTGCATGGTTTTTTGCATCTTGTGGAAATCATTTGCACAATAAGCTAACATAGATATTGAAGAAATTGTAAATGTTTGACTTATTTGTCTTAAAGTGGCATATAATAGGGATGGACTAAAAATAATTAAAAAGACTTTAATGAAAAATATATAGAAAATAAAAATAGTATGTCCTACAATATATACATATATCATAACTTTCCCCTATAAATATATCATAACTTTCCCCTATAAATAGAGCTAATTTTATTTGTGGATGTTTAAATGGTGTTTTCATTAAAGAAACATAGAATCAATTAAAAACTAGAACACTCTTTGGTAAAGAATGAATGGAAGTAGGATGGAAAATAATTTTCTTAAAAGCTTCCTATCATTTAACATAAAATTTGATTAACTACCAAAACTTATGAGTTGTTGGGAAAAAAAATAAAAAAGAGCTTACAACAAGCATAGGTTATGAAATTGTGTACATTCACATTAAAATGTCTAGCTTTCATTTGTGAGTCTCTCAAGGGTCATTATTGGACAAGTGATGACCAACATTTACTCCTCTTCTCAAATACAACAAAGGCTTGAGAATCATTGACTTAGAAGATCCTTAGTTATTTTTAAGATCCAATACCTAATTGTTCAATTTGAATTAGATATTGCATAGTTTTATCTTAAATATTTTTTCTTAATGTTATCCTAAGGGGGTAACACCTTCAAATAATGGTGCCAATAACACTTTATGGACACCCCTACCTTAGACAATGGAGTTGTTAGGGAGATAAACACACTTACTTAGGCAATGTTCTAGCCTTTCTTAAGATGAACCATCATTTCAAGGACAAGAGGCTTAATTTCTACAAGCCCATATTCAAGAAGAGTGGCGTTTTCAAGTAATTCTCCAAAACAATTTTGAGCCAAAATGTAAGCATTTCTATTGGGTTAAAGCTAATCATGATCCAACTACTCAAACCCAATAAGTTCAAAATCCTACACAAGAAGTCTTAAAAAAAGGAAAACCTTGAACCAAACCTAAGAATAACAATACAAAAAAAAGAAGTGACAGTTTCTTCGTAGGTAGTGCCAAGATTTCATTGAACAAAATTTGAACCCATTGCCAAGGCCTACAAGCTTCATTGGTGGCACAAGTTATGCAATCCCTTTGTCAAAACTTACACTTAGTAACAAAAAAAAACATAATTAAACAAATTGATAAACATTAAAAAAAACCTCATCTAAAGGCTAGCAGAATCAAAAAGTGCTAATTCCCACACAAAAATTCTACATGCACAAGAAGATGAAAAACGCATTTGCTAAAAACTATTGACAATATAAATCAGTGTATATGCATATATATGTGTGCTTCATGGCAAGGCCATCTAGAAAAATCCTTAAAGTTTTCTCAACTAAAGTTTAAAATCCAATGCAAAGAGACCTTATGTATGTTTGTCAACCAAACCATGAACTCGAGTTACAAAAAAATCAAGGTCACACATGGATGAATGCACATCTAACATGAATTAGAGCATGATTGAGAGTTGCAAAGGCTAAGCTCTACTAACAACTCTGTAGATAACAACAAGGTAGAGGATACTAGTGACATATATATGCTCACCACAAAATATTGCACAATATGCAATCCAACATAATCAACAACACTACCAAAAAACACTTACAACTAATGGGTTACCATTTTTTTCAATGAAATTGTGCTAGGGAACGTATGTTGATTATTTCCACTTACCAATTAGGTGGATTGTGAAGGAGCACTTGGTGCCACGTCATCACTTGTCATTCTAGAAAAACAATACTTCTGCTTCTATTCCTGCTTTTGCTTGTGCTGCTTCACCACTAGTGAATCCTTAATCTTCGACAAATAGCAGAGACACCATCGACAATAGCCATGATAATCCTTCTCTCCACACAACAAGGCCCGGGGTTGTCTCTCTCTCTTCTCTGTCACCACCAGAACTCCAAATTGTTATCAATGTAGTGTGCTCAAATTGCAACCCTCTCTTGTAAAGCGTCCTATAAATAGCTCCTATAATTAACTTAGAAATGAATATGAAGTGGTTCTATAATGAACCTATTTAGCCAGAGTGGTAAGAAAAGGTATTCTATTGCAAGAATCAATTGTACTCCTCAATTTCCCCTTATCTCTTTTACAAGTTGAAAGTGAACAAATTTTTGGAGACCTACAAGTCAAGTCACAAATAGATACCTAATAGGTACCTACTACTACAAAAAGTTTTAAATTTTTTTCAGAAATTCATTAATGTTTCAAAAAATATGAAAATAATTGTGTTACTTACATATGACATCTATTTGTCTCTATCTGGAAATTAGACCCAAACAAAAAAACAAAAACTTCCTGTCTTGGAAAGCCCATGAGAAGAGGCAGACCAGCGCTTTTTTTAGCAGACTACTTTACACCCAGTGAACCACTGTAACAAATCAATGAATACATCTCTACACTTCTCTCAGCTTATATAAGGTTCTGTTGTTTTGCTTACTGACTGGTGCAATTGAAGGGCTTAGCATACATACAGCGTTTGAGAAAGAACGTTAAAAAGAATATGTATGTATCAAAAGAAAAGAATGGACTAAGCGAGAGCAAAAGGGTGTGAGGATTTTTGGAATGACTGGTGTTGCAAACGGAGATAGATGGAATTACTAGAGGAGTAGTGAATCGAGCTTGGGAAAGGCTGAGAAAAGAGCAAGCTCAAGCTTAGTGGAGGGCCTGGAGAGTGACGAAAAATACTTACAAATGGTGGAGTGCTGCGAGCTCAGTGTGGTATGGTGTGGAGTGGAGTGGAAGCTTGGGAGCTGGAAAAAGGTTTGGTTTTGCTGGAGTGAGAGCCTTGGGGACTTGGGCTGGGGGTGGGGGAAGGGGAAGGGGAGCCATGGCGGGCGGTTACGCTTCTTCCCCTGACTCTCCCTCTGGCGGTTAAAACTCCAACCGGTTCACTTCTTGGGGACCATTTTCTTGGCTCAGTTTAACGCTTGAATGCCCAGAAGCCTAAAAGTGGCCTCACATGATTTCACAAGCCCCTTTGGGACATTCGATCTAATTTTTGGCCTTGCCATCATACTGCGATTAACCTTTATAATATCACATTTCAATCTCTGTGATATTATAGAAAACAAGGAGATAGGTGCTGTAGTTGAGGTGATATTAGAAAGTAAGGTAGACGCACCCATAAGCATGGAAATTAGGGTTTTGGAGTCGGTAAACAAGTGGAAACCAAAAATATTAGCATCAATTTCAAGATTCCAATTGCAAGCATTTGTTCACAAAGATTTTTCAAAGTCCAAAATCACTAAAATTGTAAGAACCATGTGTAAGAGATGCTAAAAACAAGGCTTGTTGGTTCTTAAGTAGTGAGATGGGTACTCAAAGCCGTCATGCAAGTCACCCACAACCATCACTTTGTCACCCATAACTATCACTTAATTATCCATAACTATTTGATTTATATTTGTTAGTTCTTGACAATGTCAGATAATCCCCATGGGGACATGACAGGGATGGATGCACCTATCTTACACATAGTGATATTAAAGAGGTCACATTTTTATTGTTTCTCTTTGCTTCATATTTCATTGCTTTTCAAAATTTTGTGATTTTGGGGAGTTTTGGACTTTCATGATTTCATTTTTCTATTGCTATTACCAAATGATTTGAATGATTTGTTACATTTAAGAAATTTTGGATCTCATTACAATTCAAGTGTTCAAAAAGTTTTTGAAATTTGTAAATTTGATTTAATGATGAAAGCAAAGCGTAGCAAGCTCCAACCACTAGTAAACTACAAATATGAAGGCATTCAAGTGACCCATGGAAGTGGAGTACTGGCAAGGCTAGCCAAATGTTTTACAAGTGCCTCAAGAGCCTTGATTGGGTGGAACACCATCCATGGCAAGGTGACAAGCAACATCTTACAGGCTATAGTCAGTCAAAAATTCTTGCAAGCTTCTTTGCATGGACTTTGGGGTAGTAGGAAAAATTGCCAGCAAGGGTTCAAACATGTTATGAATCATTGTTGTGCCTGCCCTCACTGATTGTGCTCATCATTGTTTTATGTGCAATATCAATTTGAAGCCCCAAAATTTAACATACAAATAAGTAAAATCTTCAATGACTTGCAAGTGTGTGCATTCATATCTAATCTTGCTACTCACAAATTTTAAGATGAATTAGAGGCTTATAGAATTATGTAAAAATTCATACATAGCAACTACTTGCCAAAAAATGAGATTTTGCCATCACATCTTGTTTGATCAAATGTTATAATCTCCCATCTCCTAGGATTGATTGTTCCCAAAACTTGCAAATTGTTTTGTAAGTAGATGTTCCACTATTTTCAATGGTCACTTTTTGTGGATCATTGAATTGATTGAGATACAATGCATCAAAGTTGGAAGTCTCAAGAAACCAAATTTTTGGTGAAAATGGCTTGGGCGCTTAGGGATTAAGGTAGTTTGCTCAAAAGCAAATTTTTAACCCCTAAATGCCTAAGGGAATAAAAATTGTCCTCTCATTGACAAAAAAAAATGCCCTATAGGATGGGAAAATGTTATGTTTCATTTGGTTTTTTTGAAAGTGATCATAAACACATGATGCATTATGAAAGGCAAAAAACAGCTTCACTAAATGCACTCATATTCTTAGGTAAGCCAAATTGTGAAACAAATCATAGCACAGTGTTAAATCCTATGATACCCTTCTTGCATGCAAATAATTTCCTTGAGAATATCATATATTGTTGGCTTCTATGACTTTTAGAAACAATATTATAATAGGTGGGCACTTGCATTACCATTGTAGACCACTATAGAGCTATTGTCAAGGGTAGTCATGATGACCAACCAAACATTCAAGGATTAAAAGCTGGTCTACCTTTTCATAGGCTTTTTGAGACTTGTAAGAAGATTTCTTTATCTAACTTTTAGACAAAAACAAATAGACGCCAAATGTAACACAATTTTTTCTTATTTTTTGAAACATTATTGAGTTGTTGATGATTTTTTTTAGAGTTATTTGTAGTAGGCACCTATTAGTGTCTTGTAGGTCTACCAAAATCCATTCACTTGCAACTTATAAAGAAATAAGGTGAAATCAAGGAGCATGATTGGCTCTTGCAATAGAATACACCTTTCCTTCTATCCACTCAATGGTTAAAGTGGTTGATTATAGGACCACTTCATAAGTTCATATTCATTCATGAGTTAATTATATGGATGCTTAATATGAAAGCTTGGGGAGTTGACTCTCCAATTTTTAGTAAACTACGTGAGATAAAAAATAGGGTCAATCTTATTCATTGGAGGTAAATTTTGTATTTTTGTTAGAAATACCATAGCACCAAAAATATGTCTATTATTTCATTATATGTAAAATAAGGTGGTGAATAATGCCTTCATTTAAAATTCCGTAGAAAAAAAATATGGTAGGAAACATAGGATCCTCTAGAAAGTGTTTAGTAGGATGAGTTTGATTATTATTGTTTGACAAGTTTGAATGAAAAATTAAGTATGTTGTGTCCAAGTTTTGAAAAGAATGGAGGGAAGTTTGTTCAAAATTACTTTGACATCTAGGCTGGAGCGTGCAAGCTTGTATGTGATGTGGGAGTGTGATAGGTTCTTTGCTTAAGCTTATGTGTGGTGGAGAACTATAATTGTTTGCTTGCATAAAATTGTGTGTGGTGTGGAACTAATTGGTTGTTTGCTTTAGCTTCATGTTCTTTGCTGCGTTTTCTCATTCAAAAGTGTTTTTTTGTAATTCAAATGCTTGTAAGGGCCAAAGTCTTTTATGAACCCATTGTATACACATAATTTTTTCGTATGATACTTTTGTGTTTGTAAAAAAAATAGGGTTTGAAAAATTGGGTCATATAACCATTTAGAGATAAGCATAGGGTACCCTAAAATACACTAAAGTAGCTTTTTATCTAAAGAAAGGGAGGAAAAAATTACCTTAAAAATCTAAGCACCCCCCATTTAATTACCCCATTATCGCAAGTGGTATCCAATTGTAAAATGGTGTGACCCCCCCGAGTATGAAAGGGTTGCAATTTGAGCACACTACCCAAGGCACACTACCATACATCTATCTTTGGAGAGTCCTCAAATTTTTTTATCTTCCACCCTTGCTCTTCAAGACTACTTCACAAATAGTTAATTGAGTAATCACCAACTGGAGCTTAGGATAAAGCTCACTAAACTTAGGATGAATAATAATTTCAAAAGCCATTGCTTGACATGCTCATTTTGAATGTCAATTTTTTTTGAAAGACCCCAAGCACTTATCATCCAAGTATTGCATGTGTGAGACCCTCAGTGTGTACGGATGCAGACGTTCTTAAACATATTTACCGTAAAGAGATTGAATCAAGGATATTCAAATCCATACTTGGATTCAAAGACCCTATTTAGGTCTAGGAATATTGAGGAGGATACCACTAAACAATGTCAACAAAAATAGGGAGTGAATTATAGGAAAATTTATTTTGAAAAAATATCAATATACTTCTCCATAAATAAGCAAATCATGGGAGATCTTCCAACATTTTGCATACATCTCCAAAAAGGAAGAAGTGGATTCTCATTTACAAACCTAGGATTGTCCAAAGTTAGTTTAATGTGACATTACCTCAACTCTTCAAAGAAATCAGTGAAATAAACTGGTTCATTTGCTAAATCCTTGTTTATCCTTTAACAATTTGGAAATTGGTGGTAGAGGGAGTTTGGTCAACGGAAGTTCCATAGCAATGTTTATGGTGTGTCTAAATTTAGTAAATATTATACCAATAGTTTTATTGGTAGATATACAAAAAAAATTGAATGTCCTTATGTTGAATTTGAAATTTTAGTGTTTTTGGAAATGTTTCTACTACTATAGTAAATAGCATTTAGGTTGGTTTAACAATTGGGTTGTCTTACCTTGGACAGTTACTTCATGACTTATCATTTGACCACTTTGGAGGCACATGCAATTTTTTATAGATTGGAGTTTCATTTGATTTACAACTTCAACAAAGCTAGTTTATTTTTCTTTTTGCAACATTGTTGTTGCTAAGTCCTTATTATTATTAAAAGTTCTTTATCATTGTAATTGTTGAAGAAAATTATTATAATGTACTCCCTTTGTCCCTCTAAAAAGCTCCAAATCAAGCACATTTCTTGTACCACTAAAACACTTCTTTTTTTGTTGATTTCAAATGCTATGAAAGCATTTGCCATGTTCAATGATCTCATTTGGGTAAGTTAAGAAATTAGAGAGCATTCCTCAATTAGCAAGCTTGGCCTTGCCCATATGAGGTACAGTAGTGCCTATTTTAGATTAAAGGTTGTGGACAGAAAAACAATTCATCTTAGGAAAAAATTAATTGTAACCAAACTCCCCCAATACACAGCAAGGACAACAAGTGAATGGGACAGGGACAACAAGCTTTATTCTTACAAGGATTCATCTTAGCCAAGCACTACTATACTATTGTTGCTACTAATACTTAAATCATCAATAATGAGGAGCTAGAAACATGCACAAAGATGATACTTTTTGCATGGAATTTGAGTGCCCAAATGGTGACATCAAAGTTGGAGATTTTGCATACATTTGGTAGATGGTATATTGATCCTCAAATGCATGTGTCACTAGTACAAAGACTAAAAACATTGTTCATTCTTTGCAAAGAAGCTTTTTGGACGTTTTTAGAGGGACAAACAAAGTATCAATAAGTGTTTATATATTGTAAAACATCAAGAAATTAGTGTGGGGCAACCTAAATGCACTAAGGTAGTCTGCTCATATTCCGCTCACGCTCTAAAACTACTCACCTCCCCAAATGTACTGTGCTGGTACATGTTCTTATTCATAGCCTTTCAACAATGTACATGGGACATATATTTGAGGAGGTGAGCAAATCTAGAGACCTATGACCTTTCCACTTCCAAATTTCATAACTAGTTCCACAAAGCTCCATAAAATATGACTAAACTTGAGGTGGATGCCAATTCTTCTTGTCTTTCAAGGAAAATTTATTAAAAATTGTTTCATGAAGTTCGCCCTCCCCAAAATTTAGCTTTAGCTCTTAGACGGACGGTTTACAAGCACACTACCTTATTTGTGTAGTGTAGAGCTAATTAGGAAAAATACATAAGGTGGGAGGCTCTTAGTTGAAGCGGACATTTTGAATGGACCATGTGGGGGTCACAAAAACAAAGCACAAAGGTTCTTAAATGGGTAACATTTTCTATGTTCAAAAATTGTACTTGTGTATGCACCATTTTAGGAACATAAGAGAGTGACATGAGCCATTGTTGAGTGTGTTTATTGGTCCTAATTGTGTTCATATTTGTCTTTCAATAAAAAAAAGATATATGTCATACTAAAATATATGAAAACGTGTTCTCAATCATGATTTGAGTATTAGAATATGAAATGGGTGCTTGTATGCTTTAAGAGCCTTATTGAAACATTCTTAACTCTATAGTGGTTGCTTTTAGGACTCATGTGCTCCATTTACAAGCCGTTTTTGCATCATTAATGCCACCACCTATGATCAAGAATAGCTACCTATGCACTTTTTGCTTTGATAAATTGTAGCTAATTCATATTAACTCAAAAAAATTCATTTTAGAGACCTAGACATTTGTCGCTTCTTCCACTTTGTATCAAAAATAATTCCAAATAGCCATATTGGCGTGATTCTCTCATAGAAGCTCATTTTTCCCTTAGGTGCTCCATTTACAAGCCTCATAAACCACTGCTAGGATTCCTCCCGTTCATTTTGCGAGGTGGGTTTTGCCTTGCAATCCACGATTACTTGGAAAAAATTGCATAATTGAGCATTATGGATTCTTCATCCAAATTTTTCATTAATGCTTTTGTTTCATCCAATTTTTTTGAATCCTGCCAGTGGTTTACATAGGGCAATGGCCTCTGGTTGTCGGAAATTGCGGAAAACAAACTGCCTCCTTGTTGGGCTCCGCCCTCCTAGTCGGCTGTTTATTTCCCGCAATCCCCTCCTCGGGCATTGCCCTATAAGGTAGGAGGCTCAAATTTGGAGCAGGTTCTAAAATGGAGCACCTCCTCAAATGTACTCCTTTTGTACATCTTGTTTTTCATAACCCTTCAACAATGTACAGCTTATGTACATTTAAGGAGGTGCTCCATTATAGAGCCCTATGGCCTTTCCACTTCAAATATTCATAACTAATTCCACAAACTTCCAAAAAATATGAAACAACTTAGATTAGATGCCGATTCTTCTTGTCTTTCAAGGAAAGTTTCCTGAAAATCATTTCAAGGAGTTTCACCTACCCAAAATTCAGTTTCAGCCCTTAGATGCTCCATTTATGAGCCTCCTACCTTACCTACCTTACGGGATCACTGCTCCAGAGCCAAGAGCTGCTGGTCCGATTCTTGATCCAATTTGTGGTCTAATCCGCGGTCCGATTCGTGGTCTAATCCGCGGTCCGATTCGTGGTCTAATCCGCGGTCCGATTCGTGGTCCGATTGGTCAGGCAAGTGAGGGCCACGGTCTTGAGGGCCATTGTTGGTGCGAGAAGGGCAATCTTCGATGTAGTAGTGTTGCTGCTGCTGTTGCTGTTGCAGGGGATCATCGGGATCCAGATCCAGATCGAGCTCCTTCTGCAGCTGCTCCATGTGGTGCTCCATGCTGTCGATGCGATGCTCCAGCTTGTTTATGCCCAGCTCGATCTTGTCCAAGTTGTGCTCGAACTTCACCATGCGCACCTGCAGCCCCTTCAGTGCCCCGAAGATCGTCGAGAACTCCTCCGCTTTGAAGCGGTCGTCGAACACCGGCACCGACAGCCGCACGTCCCGTAGCAGCACCGCGTACCGCATCGGGATCGAGATCGTTTGCGGACTCGGAAACTCGCCGCTGCCCCCCATTCTGCCTGGCTGGCTCAATCAATTAGGGTTTCAGAATCTCTGTCTGCTTAAGGTTAGGGCTTCAGAATTATCTGTCTGCTTACTTAGGGCTCCAGAATTCTCTGTCTGCTTAAGGTTAGGGTTTCAGACTTCTCTGTCTGCTTAGTTAGGGCCTCAGAGAAATCTGTCTGCTTAGGGTTTCAGAGTTCTCTGTCTGCTTAGGGTTTCAGATTCTCTGTCTGATTAGGGTTTCAGGTAGGAATTGAGTTGTCAACCGCTTCACGGTCTGTTGTTTAGTATGAATGCAATGCAAAAATGGAGTTTTGCTCGAGCAGTATCAAAATGTGGCTATCTGGAGACGTGCTTGCTACTTTTTGCTCTGTAGCTGTTGTACTTACTCAATGTCATTTAGGGTGCAATTCGTTAAAGGAAAATCATCGAGCTCTAACCTTGTCTCTTCCCTCGCAGTCTTTAATTTTTGAGAGCCATACAATCTCAATAAGTATTATATTAGCTTTTGTAAGCAGATTAGCTGAATTAGGGTTAAATTGTTCTCAATCAGCCTTATCTGAACTGAATTGATCAACTGATGGCCACATAACGGATTCAAAGGTCTGGTTCTACTACCGGTATGGAAGAGGAGTTTCTCCGACAAATTTTTTGCTCTGTTCTGTTCAACAAGGTAACTGAACCTATCAAATTCTTAATTGTGCAGTTCGTTTTCAGACATCGAGACTTAGTTAATCCTGTCTCCTATCAGTCTTTACCTTTCCGAAACGTACAATCTCAAATAAAGAAGGATAGAAGCATTTTATGTCTCTCCAAAAGGGAAAGAAACTGCAAAATTTGCGCTTGCCTTCCCTGTTATCAGCACTCTTTCTCTCTGTCTCTCTCAAGGCTCCCGGACGTTGGTGCGCATTGCGACTTGGCTTGTGCACATTCTACTTTTGTGCACGAGTCTCATACAAGTAGAACGTTCATCGCAGCGAAGGGGAAATAAATGTGGGAGTTAAAGGGCGCTCCAGAGGGGAACGTGGTCCTGAAAGCAGGAAGGAGAGCAGGTTCGGTTACGCCGTAACCGTTATCAGCCACTGCAGCTGCTGTAGTCCGGCGATCATCATCGACTTTTGCCATGGCGGTGCTCTCTACCAAGCCCTCCAGGCACCTCTCCTCCCCGATCCGCCTTCCAGCCATCGACCACCGAGGTACTACTACTACTACTGCGTTTTCTCTTGCGGGTGGTGTACCGCTGATTGCTGATACCAGAAAATGGAACTGAAATATACTGATATGAGCAAATGGACTGAAATACTGATAATTATGAGCAAATGGACTGAAATACTGATACTTATGAGCAAATGGACTGAAATACTGATACTTATGAGCAAATGGACTGAAATATACTGATATGAGCAAATGGAATGAAAAATACTGATATGAGCAAATAGACCTAATACTGATTATGAGCAAATGGACTGAAATACTGATTATGAGCGAATGGATTGAAATACTGATATGAGCGAATGGACTGAAAATACTGATATGAGCACATGAGCAAATGGACAGGTCAAGAGACGCTCACAGTGGAACATCTGTGGAAGCAAAACCTGGAGAAGATCCGAGATGCGAGACCATCCTTCTGCCGGTATTTCCCTTATGCGTACTGGTAATAATTTGTATACTAAGTTGCAACCCTAAAGTGGTTACTTCAGCATCTATGGAAATTGAAGTAAATCATTGAAGAAGCTTCAGAAAAGGTAACAGTTTTTAAAAAATAAAATGTCTTACTGGAAAGAAGAAACCATATATCGACATTTTTGAAGGTAGAAGTGATGTGTTGAGTTACTTAGTGGAATCGACAATGAGCTTGCTTTCAAAGCGATTTTTGGTACTTTTAGCTTTGTGTTCGTCGATTTGCAGTTTTTTCCCCGGTTGCACGGAAGTGAAAAAGGTTCTTGTATCCTTTTTTGAGAGTTTTAAATTCTGGATCAGTAAAGAGTGGTTAGGAGATAGGGTTGAGTCTTGATGCCTGAAAATGAAGTGCACAATTAAGAATTTCGTAAGTTCATTTTACCTTGTTGAACAGAGCGAATAATTATTAGCACTGTTTCTGGTGGAGAAACTCCTCCTCTTCAAATATTGTATTCCATAACGGTAGAACCAGGCCTTGAATGTGTAGCCATCATCAGTTGGTGATGTAATATCGTCATGGCTCTCACTGAGAACCCCTAAACCCTAATTCAGCCAACTTACTTACTCGAGCTAATATCCTTATGAGAGAGATTATATGGCTCTCAACAATTAAAGATTGCCTTCAGTCGTTAACTGCGAGTGTCTAATGTGTTTGTTGCCACATTGTGGTGCAGATACTCTGCAACATTCTCTCCGCCGTCGTTTGTTGACAGAGAGTCATCGCCATCTGCACGTAAGCTAGTCTTAGCTTTATCTCGTTTGACTTAAATCATGCACCTGATCCACAGCAATTGATTTGAATGAGAAAGCCTAGCAATGCAAAACACTGCTTTAGAAACTACAATTAACTAGAAATCAATAACTTGTCTTGTGTACTTGTTATATCTGGAGCTTATTCATCTGGGGTTTGCTTTCTTTTTGTTGAAAGCTATTTTTTAACCTTGAAACAGATCTAGGGTGGAACTTGAACTTTTTGTAGGATCTCTTCTGAGGTTACCCCCTGCCATCAACAACAACAACCTCAACACCAACATCAACATGGCCCTAAGGGTTCCTTCTAAGAACGCGTACGTGGAGGATTTCTGCAGCTGTCAGACATGAATTCTGTGCACGGGTTTTTTTGAGCGATACAGCCTACAAGAGGACCACTTTTTGGCATTCCCTCCAGTATAAAGAAACAATTTTTAGTTCCTTCCGATGTCGTGAAAGCATAGCGTCCTCAATAATAACTAACCTAAAATCTATTTTTGAATTATTTTGAAACGAAGTCATCTGTGATGTGGATTCTTTTAATTTTTTAAAATCCTTTCTGTGGTTTAAAACAAAATTCTTGAGTGCTCCTCTCCTGTAGGCTGTATCACCCAAAATTCTCACCCTAATTCTGTGGGTTTTGAGGTAGTTCATAAGGACTTATGCAAGGCAAGGTCTCGAACCTCTGCATTAGGCTTTAGCGTTTGTATATGGGACTTTAATGCAATGCCTATGAAGTTTTAGATGAAGTTTTAAAAAGCTTTTTTACTGACGACAGATGCAATTCCTCTGAATTTCTTGTCTCGCAGAATCAGATTCCGATGTTTCTGGAAGACGACTGTGATTGCTGAAGTCTTGAAGAGTCGAGGCTGGGTTGAGACAGAGAGGTACATTGAACATTAATATTTGCTGTTTCTTTTAGACAATGCGATTCCCCTAACTTCGTCTTCTGTAGTACTCAAAATGTGGGTGGACTTTTTAGTCAAGATTGGGTAAACTGCATTATACTTGGTCATGACTTCAGTTTGATGCTTCAGCATCTTATAAACTGTGTTCTATTTATTTGCACATGTCCTAGATGTTGCTAACTTCGGAGAATGCAGCGAATTGGATTGGGACTTTTTCTGGTCAGATGTCGGATGGATGTATGAGTTCTTCGATCATATCCACCTCGCAGATCATCAAGTGAGCATTTAATTTTGTCTCTGGTAACATAATCACATCAGTAGAGGAGCATTGATCCAGTTTTTGGAATCCCTGAATCCTACATCGTTAAGAATATTTCTGATTTTACTCATTGTTTGCTTGCATGTATGGACTACCGGTACCAGAGGTTCAACCATTTTCGAAACTATTACGAGGTGTCATTCTGTTTCTATTACAGGATCTTGCTTGTAGACTTTTTAGGCATGATATAACTTAGTGTTCGTTTGTGAAAGCTTACACCGAGGTTTCAATTGCTACCTGTGTAACTGTATGAGCTAAATACTTATTGGAGACTTGTGCCTACACAGTTGACAAGGAAAGACCTGCTGATTAAGAACCTGAAGCGTATGAAGAAGACCTTGGAGCGGGATGGCCAACTTGTCGAAGCAGGAAAGTATGTACCATCCTAGACATGTTATCTAGAGGTAGAAACTTTATAGCAGATTGCTAGGACGGCCTACCTGGTTATCCTCTTACACCGCCAGCTATAAACGGTTCTCGTTAATTATGCTCATCTTTAGGAATTGCATAACCATATCTTCACCATTACTTTGCAGGTATAACTTCTTTCCGCAGACCTATGCTTTGCCCGCTGAGTATGGCCTGTTCGTTGAAGAATTCAAGAGAACATCACCAGTAAGTGACGGTCTCCTGAGCATTTCAGCAGATCTAGAGGCTCTTATCAATCTGAATCAGATTAAAAATTACATTTTCACGTACCTATTACCTTTGCAGTATTTAGATCTTTCTCATAGTATGAATGCTTACCTTTGTCATGCTGTGATTCAATGACTCAGAACCTTACAAAGCTGCCAAAAGGATCTCGAAGCTTACAAGAAGTTGTAAGTGTCATCTCACATTCCAGTAACTAAAGTTGTTCTGTGTTGATATAAGAAACAAATGGGTACTGAAACAACCAGTACTTTGACTGAGAACGAAACTACCATTGTGTCCCTCTCATCGCTTCAATGTCAGGGTGTATGGATAATGAAGCCAGTGGGAAAAGCGAGGGGTCGGGGTATATTCCTCTTCACCAGGCTGAACCAAATCAGTGAATGGAAAAAGGATCATCGTTGGAAAATTGAGAATCCTCAAGTAAGAGAGTTCATACGAGTCTCAAAAACTCGGTACGCTTATCCCCTATATGTGATAGATATTGCCAGAATACCACCCCTACATTTGCTTATCTTTGAGAAAATTCATTCTTGTAAGGCCCAGAACTGAAATTTCATGACCAGAGCAACATAAGAATTTGTTAATACTCACGGGCTATTCTGACTTTTTGAGGATATAGGTGGAGAATTACATTGTGCAGCGGAACATTGACAACCCCTACTTAATAGGTGGAAAGAAATTTGATCTTCGACTTTATGTGGTTGTTATTTCCTATGCTCCACTGAAGGTACTTATTCAGACTGTTAGATTTATATTCTACTTGATGAAGGGGGGGAACACACTATTTCTGTTTTGGACTTGCAACTGTAGATTCCTCTGTAGGTTCTGTTAATGCCGATCTCAAGTACTAAGTGCATCTCATTGTACTGAGTAGTTATGTGGCAGGCATATGTGTACAGATCTGGATTTGCACGATTTACAATTGCACACTTCAGCATAAAGAAGGAGGATATTGTCAACAACTTGGTGCATCTTACAAATTTCTCCATCCAGAAGCATGCCCCCACCTTCAAATCTAAGACGGGCACCAAATGGTAAGCTAAGAGCACACGCCACCATTCGTGACATTTTCTGTGCTCTCCCAACAACTAAATTTTAATGCCCTGCGTTTTAGGTTCTATTATTCAAAATCATGGACTACCTTATCGAAGTACTTGCTTATATCCGATGTGGTTTTGATGAACTGACCACGAGGAACTGATGGTGCTATTCAATCAGGTCCCTACATAGCCTTAAAATGCACATGATATCGAAGCATGGAGAACAGGATGTAAATGGGCTCTTTCATAACATTCACATGCTTATCTTGCGGTCTCTGCTGGCAGTTCAGAACGTCGTCATTCAAGACAAGCATTGTTTCGAACTTTACGGCTATGACATTCTTGTGGATGATACATTAAAACCTTGGCTGCTCGAGGTAAACGCTCAGAGTCGTCTTAATTTTCTCCACAAACCTTGGCTTTTTGGATGCTCAAAGGGTCTTTGCTATTTTCAGTACTTCCGGCTTAGGGATTTTTTTGTTGTCGTAGATCGAAACGCACCCTAGCACGCAGGTGAGGAACAAATGGACAGAATCATCTATCTGTGCACGTTTATGCATAAACTCAGCTAGTATTAGCTAATTTCATCCACATTTTGGAGCACATACTGTTCTTTTAAGAGGATTTCGCAATTTCATCAAATTTTTCACCCAATTTTTCTCAGCGTTAAGGTAGGCAGTGTCAAAATGAGGTAAGATTCTGGCAAAAATTCGCCTAAAAAAAGTTCAATGCTTCCGCTTGGTTGTAGACTCAGCAACCGTAGGCATACCAATTGCAAGTCGGTGCGTGGAGGTCATATGTACTTACCACTTGCATATGCTTCTAAATCATGGAAACGTGCTTGCAGGTGAATGCGTCTCCAAGTTTAGCTGCTGATACCTCTGTTGACCATGAGCTCAAGTTCGGGATGCTTGATGATGTGCTCACCCTTGTAGATATGGAGCACAAACTGCCACCTCAAATCTTTAATCAGGTGCAACCACAAGTGTCTTCTGCATCATCTTAGTAGTGCCAATATAGAAGTTACAGCCTCGGTAGCGCTCAGAGAGGGAAGCCTAAAACACCATATTAGGTAAATTGAGAAAAACGCAGGGACCATTTTGTACTCCACCTTAAGCTTACTTACGATAAATGTAGGCAAAGCTAGGGCTCAAAGTTGTAATTATTTGAAATTCTTGGAGGCAATCACTAAGACTTCACTATTGTACAAGAGATGCAAGCCTGTTTTTTTGTGATAGGCTAAATTGTACATAATGACAGAAATAGTAAAAGTACCAGATTGTACTGTCTTTCCCAATTTACCTAATATGGTTAGTAACCACACAGCATCTTTTGTGACAGCACAGGTGGGAGGTTTTGATCTGCTGATGGATCAATCAGGTATTTCAAGCACCAAACCTTTACAGCAATCCCTCATAGGCTGCTACAACGACCGGTTGAAAAACCTGAAGCAGTTGAAGAAGGCGAGCCAAAGCGCCGGTTGAGGAATGGAGTAGAAAGCTTTTCGTGGATTATTATCACGCATGCCTTTCACGAACTCCAAATTTCAAGATGGTGAGTTTTCGGAGATAACCAACCCACTCCTAGGAAATAATAATACTGTGTAGAGCTTTATAAACGCACTCCGTGTATTGTACAAGCAACCTTCTCCTTTCATCTTTAGGAACAAACAAGGAAGCGTTTGTTTCTACTGATTTGTTTCGGAAGAAGTTAATACGATATGGATTCAAGGTTAAGAGATTTCTATGTCCAAGTAACAGAACTAATCACAGCTCTTAACTAGTAGTGACTATGAATGATGACTATGCCGTTAGATCATCAGGTAGGTTCTCTTGATTGGACCCCATAATCTTTCCTCCTACATCAGGGAAAGTACGAAATCCTGGCAAATTCGTAATGCTGCCGTTGATTTCAATCTTCAAAGGATACCGAATCAGGTGACTTGTCATATCAGTCACCTCCGGTGCAACATACTGTTGCCAGTTCCTTTCGGCGATGGTGTTCACTCTTCGAACGCACTCCGCGCTCTCCGGGTCCTCAAATACAGATTCCAAAGCTCCCAAATGCTCTGCCCACAGCGACATCCGATATCCATAAACCTGCACGGTTGTTCCAGGAATTAGATTACACCCATTTTGATTGAATTCCAGCTGCATGAAGGGTTGAACTATAAAAAAACATCTTTTCTTTACTGTTCCGAAACCTTCTATTAGTTTTCCATTAATCCTCTCATTACTGAGAAACACACAAGACTCGCTAGCTTAGTGATCTTTCACGAGTGAAAACACGAATAATTCTGTAATCAAGCCAGGGAACGCCATAATCGCCACTGACCCAGAATTGTTAGAGGTAAATTGGAAGTGTCAGTTTTACGTCATCCACCAAGCTAACCTCGAGCATTGAGAAATTTTGCTCACAATGCCGAAACAACGTATTCTTTGCTGCTTTGGAATCCCTCTTTTTTCAGTTTGCAAACAAAACAGATATGATAGGAACTGTGCTCTACACTTAAGGTGGAAATTTATCCAAACTGTGTGTTTAGAGCAGGGGTAAGAAATATAAGCACCTGACCACGGGGGCTGGCCTGTCGGGCCACCCAAGTGTGACGAGGTTGGTAACCTCCCATGGCAATCTCGGTGTCCCTAGAGCCATCCATAGAGCGTTGGTTTATGTTGGCTGAACCGGAGAGTACGTATTCGTCGTCCACGATCATCCCTTTGGAATGCACGTATATCATCATCCGTCTGTTTCTTTGGGATTTCCCCTGGCATTTATTCAGTGGCAACAAATATTCAATTTTTACAATCAGGTGAGTCAATCCTCAATGCCTTGCCTTCTCTCCAAACAGCTTGTCAAAAAGGCACTACTAGTAATAACGATGCCTCAAAACGCCACACTATGTCATAGGGTCTTCGTTTCTCAGAGTTAGAGACTCTACATTATTAAAGGAAAATTTCATGGATACCCCTAAAGTTTGCAATATTTTCATAGATATCCATGCTTTTTCAGAAATTACACAAATACCCTTCGATCAAAATTTTCAGGCGTTTGTTTTGTTGTGCATGCCACTTCCCTTCTTCCTTTGTGCGCACGTTGCTTCCTTTTGTTTTGTTACAATCCCTTCTTCAACATTGGTCATGAAGGAAGTATGAGCACAATAAACAAATGCCTAAAAGTTATGGTCCAAGGGTATTTGTGTAATTTCTGAAAAAGCCGGGTATCTATGAAAATATTGCAAATTTAAGGAGTATCCATGAAATTTTCCTCATTGTTAATGAATCTAGAATATGTTCCTTGAGCATCAAAAATTTCATTATTGCCCTCTCCAAAAAATGCTGATTGGGGCTCAAGAGGACGTTTTAGGGAATACCATATTTTGGATAATGGGATGTTTATGAACTCTCACCTGCTTGGAGTTATAGCCAGGTGGGTTGCGAGGTTCAGGCTCTCCATGCGGCTTGGTCTCTCTATTTCCAAGGCAGTAAAAATTCAAATACTCCGTAGGATGGCGATTCGAGAATCCACAATCTCGCAACGTCTCGGCAATCAGGCTGTACATCATCTTCATGGTTTGCGTCTAATCACACCTCAATTCCCACGCCCACAATCAGAATGCTCTTCCAAAAGTATGTAACTTGGTATTTTCAATTTCTAACACCGTTCCTAACATCAAGTGCAAAACTTATCAAATCTTTGATTTAAAATTGTATTCAGTTTCATCAAAGTAGAACCTCGTTATAAAACATGACTATGGCAAGTCGTGAGCGGGGTTCTTTTAGTCAATAGTCAATTTTGTTGTTTTTTTTATAGGAATACGTGTGGCACGTCCTTAGCACATTGGTTCACGTTAGTGCTATTTTTGTCATGCTTAGGGCCACTTCACACTATGGCCAAAGGTTGAGATTGTCTATTTCCACAAATTAGATTGCAAGAAACCAAGAGTTTGGCCTCTCAACTTTTCACATCAAAGGCCAAAATCTAAAATCTGTCATCCATCAAATTGCCTACATGGCAGCACTTTATCCTCCAAAACAATGGCCTTTCTAAGGGAAGTTTGGGTGCAACAAAAATGGAGATCCAAACTATGGTCAAGAGTCCGTCAATTTCAACATTTTTTGTCTATTTTCAGCAAATTTTCTTGACCTCTCAACAAAGTGTGGCCACTCAATTTGACGGCCTCTCGATTTGGTTGGCCATAGTGTGAAGCTGCCCTTATGCACAATTGAGCATTATATCGGTTGAAGGTGTTTCCAATGTTTGGTTGCCGCTTCTACTACAAAAATGGGCTCCATGAACGTTATGCTTGTGAAAATGGGGGCAGTGAAAACCTAGTCCTACCAATTATCTACACCAGAATGAAACAAGGGATCTGGAGAAAAACAGAAAGCAGACCTGAAAGAAGAGGATCTCTTGAACTGGTCCACTATCAGGGATTCCTTCAGGCCACATCGGAATCACAATGTACACTGCAAACGGCTGGCCTTCTCTAATCTTGCTACAGATCTTCAATGTAAGCTCCATGGGAATCAGATGGTTGGCACCTGCTCAGCGCCACTCACAACAACCACGGCCCTTGAATTAGTTGCCCACAAGAAAAAGAAATAAACACACTTGGTACATTTCAAAATAGAAGAAAAAAAAAAACAGAAGGTAAAAGTATTCATGGTTGGTATATAACCCAAAGTTGTTCGGAAGAAAAATCACTTAAGTATCATGTTTGTCATTTAGAATGTGGACTTGGAGCATTTAGGAATTAACCCTTAAATGACCATAGGGCAAAGTATATACACTGTCCAATCATTGCCATTTGCTACCAATAAGAAGCTTTAATTTGGGATCTCAAGTAGCTCATTAGAATCTCTTTGATCAATTCTCCAACTTCTTAGAACCGATTTGATCTTTTCTCCAACTTCTTTGTCAATCTCAAATGTAATATAGGTGTGAATTTATTCCAGATACAAGAAAAACACCTTGTAGTACTGGTCATAGCAGCACGCTCAGACATTCAGGGGTTAAACCAAGTGTAAGTAGTATTAAAACTTAGTCATGTTTCTCTTAGTGTATGTAAAAAAAGTTCACCAAAAGTATGCTGGTGACAATACCTGCGGTTTTGTAGTCAGGCCAGTTGTAAGAGGATCCCAGAAAATACTGGTTCTCAATGTAAATGAAATGCTGGGCAGAGCGAATGGCTTTCACATAAGCCATGTGAATACTGATGTCTATGGCCACACTCTTTCCCCACACCAGATGCTACATGAAAGTATCCACAAACAAATGACTACGTAATCCTCACATGGCCAAGTTTAAATCTACAAAAAAAAACAACCTAAAAAAAAAAAAAATCTGGTAAGAACCCCCCTTGAAAAGCATCCCTCTCTTGTTGCCCTCCTTGCAGGGGAGAAATGGGTTTCTGTCCAAGTACTCAAGTATATAGTGCATTGACACTTATAACCAACAACTATTGTTGCTACAAGAAATACTAAAGCACAACACATATACTCACTAACTCAAAAGCAATTCCATCAGTGATAAGTACAAAATATAGGCTTCATCTTTGTTGACCTTGGATTTTTGATAGCTATTTCTTGACAAAGCAAATTGGCCCCTCAATTTGAGGAGTTGTTGGTTATAAGTGTCGTGCACTATACAACAAAGAGATTGTGCAAGGGAGTGTGCAATTAGAGAGGGATAGAGGTGGACAACATTAAAAAAATTAGGATAATGACAAATAGGGGCACAAAAATGAATAATATTACAGATTGGGGCAAAGTTTCAAAATATATATTTTAAAATTCCAGTAAAATATTGGTAGGGACAATGGGACATTTAGATACATCACATTAAATGTTAGCTAACTTCCAAAAAAAACTTAAATGCCTCTCCAAATCAAGCCTAAGTAAGAAAATTTAATAAAGGGGTTTTAAATCAATGCCCCTATTTGTAATTATTTTGAAATTGTGCCCCTATTTATAATATTTTTCATTGTTGTGCCCTTATTTATAATATTTTTCACTTTTGTGCCCCTATTCGTAATTTCCCCAAGTATTGTTTTGTTAAGGTATGGAAAAGGCTTGGACTTGGTGTACCTGTTTGGTAACCTCCTCGTAAGTAGTTGGAAACCCCTTGACAGAACCACTATCAATGGACCTGAAGATCTGCACAAATTCAATCAAAATGCCTATGAATCCATAAGTTCTTTGTTAATCAAAATTAACAAAAGAACAATATTTGGTAGAATGGTGATAGAGGTGATGCCATTTAGATAAATGCTAGGCGTTTTGAAGAATACAAAAAACTGATTAATGACGATCCAACAAAATGGTGCTTCTTTTGTCATTGTTCACTCAGAAATTGGGTTTTCCTCTTATAGTAGATTAATTTATTAATTTGAGCCAATGTGCCCTTTCATCACTCATTCGAAACGTGGTTTAATTTTTAAAATTAGGTCTCGTAATAAGTTGATTAATCAATCTGAGGTGAAATTGTTGTGCTTAGGTGATACCCTATTTGTGAGATATATCCCACAAGGATGTATGGTCTCCTGGGACTTCAAAGATGATCATTCTTTGAGAGAAATAGAAAGTAAAAAACACTAATGCACTCTATGCTTTTACCTTCAGGACTTGGGTGCAAGGGATAGAGAGTAATGATCCCAAATTTGATTTTTTTCATGATTCTCAATACTGGCTTAAAAACACGGGAAAATTTCATGGGTACCCCTGAAGTTTGCAATATGTACATAGATACCTTGCTTTTTCAGATATTACACAAATACCCTTGGACCAAAATTTCTAAGCACTTGTTTCAAGTGCTTAGAAATTTTGGTCCAAGGGTATTTGTGCAATTTCTGAAAAAGCAAGGTATCTATGTACATATTGCAAACTTCAGGGGTATCCATGAAATTCTCCCTAAAAACAACATGCTAAAAATTTCAAGCTTGACGTTGTTGGGGTTAAGGTAGGATACCCATTCCTCATTGTTGAACCCAATGCTATCACTATGTGCACGTTGAGTTCATTTTCAATCTCAAATCTAAGTGGGCCATAGATAACTTGTTTTCTGTGCTCAAAAAACAAGCTATCTATGACACATCTAGATTTAAGATAAATAATGCACACAACGTGCACAGAAAATAAGCTATCTACGGCACACCTCAGATTTGACATCATAAATGAACACATCGTGCACATAGTGACGATATTGGATTCAACGACCGGGAATAGGTATACCTACCTTATTCAATTCTTTTTTGGTTTGGTGAAACAGAAGAATTGAAGGTATGGAAGTTTTAGTAAGTTGAGCCACATATGAGAAAGACGGACCTGTACGTGCCACGTGTCAGCGTCGTAGTGGGTGGTAACAGCGAGAGCGGGGTCCCCCGAGGGCGGGGCCCGGTTGGACGGGCCCAAGAGCCGGTCCCGGCGGTGCAGATCCAGCAGCTCATCGTCATGCAGTTTGGTGGCTTTGTTCCAGCGCTGCTCAAAATTGGTGAGCACGTCATACGCCGCATGCCCCTCAATTTTGCAGTGCCAATCATGCCACGGTTGCCTTGGCCCTCCACTGCCCGATGCATACTGCTCCACCCCCACAATCCCCCATCCTCAAAAAAAACTTCCAAAAAAAAACCCCCAAAAAAACACCCACAAAAAAACCCAAAAAAATGCATTCTGTGTGATTGATTGGAGAGCTGGAGCACATGATGAAAGAATTTTACTTTACAATAAATAATGCATTTAGGTTGCCCCACACTAGTTCCTCAATATTCTACACTATATTAATACTTATGAGCACTACCGTAATTAATTCTCATCAATACTTACTGCAGTAAATAATTTTGAAGGGACTAACAACAATAACAAAGTTGTAGAAAAAAAAAAAACAAACTAGCATTGTCTAGATTGTAAATCATGTGAAATCCAAATATTTAGAGAGTTGCATGCATTTTCTTCAAGTGGTCAATTGATGAGTCATGAGGTAACTTTGCCAAGGTAAGGCAACCTAATTGTCAAGGCAACCTAAATGCAATATTTAGTGTAAGGATTTGGAAATCTTACAACCAAGGAATCTGTGAGTGCATTGACTCTTTTTTTTGTACAGCTACCTATATACTTGCGTCTACTAACGTGGGTCAAAGAATTTATATTGGTCATAACAACATTGCTTAAGACTTCAGTGTGTACCAAAAAGCTGCTAAGGTTGCTTCTTGAAGGAAGCAAGAAGTTCATCAAGTATTACTTCTATAGACAAAATATGCTCAAACACTTCTCAAATCCAATGAAAAGGATGAGAATAATAAGGATATATGAGAATAATGATATAAAAACAGATTAAAAAGGTACTGGTATGGACCTTACATTTCTTCCTCGCATTAATATGTGACATAGTGGTAAGTGTGAGTAAGATTGACTGGTTTGGGAATGAAACCAATGTAAAAATTCAAACTGGCAAAAAATAAACTCATTTTGCGTGAATACGACTACTCTCTCAATGTCGTTTGAGTTCAGAAAATTCAATGAAACCCCTTCGAGAGCAAAGAAAGTTTAAGAAAGTTGTACTGCAACTTAACCTTTCATGAGCGTTTGAGAAAACACTTGAATTATAGGTATCCTCACGAGAACAAGGATATTTTATTGGACCGTATGTTTTAATTCTTGGCATTTAAATTCACCCTACAATTTCCAATTTTATAAAAGCCACTGTAATAATTCTATTGACTCAACAAATACGGTTTTAACTGCCTTATTGTATATCCACGTGGATCTTGACTTGTATGTAGTATTTGAAAGATGAGTTTCTTAAATATATTTGACAAGCAGGGTGAGGAGGGAGGAGGGAAGGGGGCAGGGGACGCACCGGCCATGACTTGTTCCGAAAATCATGCTTGTGCTCGTGTTCTAAGGAGGCAAAGAGAGAGTGGGACGGTGTGTCCCAGCGGCCACCGGTCAGATCCAGGCCGCCGATGAAGCTTGTGACAGTCCTCCGGTCGCTGGGCCCACTATCCACGATGACCATCTTCTGATGGTGCGAGTACAAAGTTCCCACCACCTGTTAACCAACAAAAACAACACCCCCACTTAATAAATACATTTCTGATTTCTAACCCCGCCGAGCTTCTTCTTCGTCTGCAAATTTAGCAAAACTTTTACCAGATTTTTGTTATGACTACAAAAGACGTAAAAATACCACAATCAGGGTTAAGTTTTGAACTCTTGGTTCTGCTGCAAATTTAGCAAAAATCGTACCAAATTTTTGTTATGGTTATAAAAGAGTGAACACCACATTCAGTGTTAAGTTTTTTGAGATCTTAGCACATTTCGCAGTGTTTTCAGCCACTTGAGAAAAGTAGGCAAAATTACCATTTCTGAGGATCAATACTGCTGGCTACCTCGGTCACAAGTGGAGAAAATAAAGTGAAGAAGAAGAGAGCAGGAATGGAGGGGCACCTGTTGCCTGAACCAGCTCATCTTGGAGGCACCGTATCGCGGAGCCAGAACGCAACGTACACCGGTGCCCTTGAAATATAACCTGGTTTCTTCGTCATGCGTATTCATCACACCATCCTGCATATTACAAACTTCTCAGGGAGGGTCCATTGATTTTTAAGGATATTCACAAAAGTGGTTAAAAAAGCCGGGCAAAATCTCTGGTACCTTAGAAATTCTTATTGCAACACGAAATGTGAGGACAGGAGGATGCCTCAGCAGCTCAAATGATCTCAAAACGTAACCATTTAGATTCCAATAGCGTTTTCATAGTAAAAGTTACATATAAAACATTAAATTCATATGAAGATATTGCCGAAATTAATGTCAAGTTCTTGTTATCTTCAAGTCAACTTATACTTACAAATGTCAATATCAGATTAATGCACATGACAGCATGAACACTACCTCATCATCAATGACCATCACTCAAATCGCTCACCTTTAAGGACAACAAACTGCTTCATTCAGAAAGTCCAATTGTAAGAAAAAAGAACTCAACTACCAAACAACTTGTAGGTTTTTGGAGACCTTGTAAATAGGGGCACTTGACTGGCAACCACGATGTAAATTGAGGGAATCCGTGGTCGCCAACACCCCTTTACCTATCAAAATGATTACAATCTGACTTTTTTTGCAAAAAAACCAGTTTGTTGCAATGCTCACAAATTGATTTTTTTGGATTTTCTGCATGTACACTTCAGCATGCAAAAAGGAGAGTATTAGCTTCTTTCTCTAGAATCTGGCACTTTTCATTTTCAGCCGATTTTTTAGAAGCATTCATCGGATACTTCTTACATTCATACTTTTATTTATTTATATATATATATATATATATATATATATATATATATATATATATATATATATATATATAAATATATAAAATTAGGGAATTGATATGTGCACACCCTGAGTTTGATATATGCACACGGGGTACATTTCAGATATTTACCATCAACAAGTTGAGTTTGGAAAATTTGAATTCAAATTTGGATTTAGAGATCTTGATTTAGTCTAGAACCATCAAGGAGGTTACAATTGAACAACGCCCAATGAAAAAGCTTAGCTAGGGAGCAAATCATTACTTTTATTCTTGTTTATAAAAAAAACTAAGCTTTTTCATTGGGCATTGTTCAATTATGACCTCCTTGGTGGTTCTAGATTAAATCAAGATCTCTAAATCCAAATCTGAATTTCCAATTTTCCAAATTCAACTTTTTGATGGTAAATGTCTAAGATTTACCCCCCGTGTGCATATATCAAACTCAGGGTCTGTACATATCAATTCCCTATTATTATTATAATTTTTTTTAACAAATTTGGCCGGTTCTTATCTAGTAGTTTCATACTTCACCCAGTGCTTTTTGGCACGTCAACTAGCTGACTTTGTACTGATAGCCGGTACTCCCTGATCATTGGTGCACTTTTAGCAGAAACGATGCTTCACTCTGAACTAGTAACGTCAATCTAGCAATGGCGGAGTAGGAAGTGAGAAAATGAGGGGGGGAGGGTAGAGGGAGGGCACAAGTAAGTTACCGTCTTGACAAGGGTGAGATCATGCGAGGTTTTGTCATCCCAGATCATCAACAGCACCCGCACGCCCTGGCTGGCCTTCAGCTTGAGCAGCTCGCCCAGCGTCAAGGTCCCTCCGGCCGGCACAGGCCGCTGCAAGTCCCGGATCAGCTTCACCTTGTCATGCACGGACCACCCGGCGATGTAAACGAGGTGCTGCGCCTCGAGAATGGCGGCGCTCATGTCTTCCCAGCATCGCCGGGGCTCGTACTCCTGGCCTCCCTGCAGTAGCCAAGGCATAAAAAATATCCACTTCACACAAGTTTCGGTATCATTTGGATTCATTTTTTTGTGTAAAAACTTGAAAGTATCCCGTCTGACACTTCAAAAATTCATAGGAAGATTCAAACACAAACAAAGAAAAGGTGTCCTTCATTCAAGGATTACTACAAAAACAAACAAAATTGAATTAGATATAATCAGGACACACAAAAAAGGCAGCCTTTTTTACTCTCCTTAGTTTTATCCTTAGTTTTATCTTTAGTTTTACAAAGTGGCATTTTGACCATAGCTGTCACATTGGGCAAGATTTGGCTGTCCAACAAAACAAGACAGGTAAATAGACAACCTGGGGTGGTTGTCCATACTAGAATCAAGGTGCAGATTTCAGGAAGCAATTACAAGGTTGCATATGTGCCCCCAACAATTTTTTATAAAATAAAATAAAAAGTGCTTGCGTCCTTGACCATTTGTGTGTTTGCGTCTAACAAACGAGCAGTTGACCCTTAAACGTCTAAGCGTACCGCTCTGACCAATACAATACAGGGTTTTTTTCTTGTATTTGAAATGATTTCACACCTTTACTACATTTGAGATTAACAAAGATGTTGAAACATAGAGCAATGCGGTTTTAATGAGCTATTTGAGATCCCAAATTAAAAATTCTTATTAGAAGCAACTGCCAATTATACGGCAACGTATCTACTATGCCCTATGGTCATTTCCAGGGTTAGTATTTCAAGGGTTAATATGACAACCATGATTTTGACACCCAAAATTTGAAAGAGAGTAGTCCTTCAATTGTTTTATACAAAAAAAGTCCAAAATTTAGGGCTTGCCTGCAGCCGGATGCGCGGACGGAAGTGGTCGTACAGGTGAGTGTCCTGGTACAGTGTGAGGCGGCACCCTGTCCGCGCCGGGAAGTACGTGAAAGGTACCGCATGCTGAGACTCCGGGGTGGCCATCCCCAGCGGTGGTGGCTTGTAGATCGCATTCTGCTCCACCGGCACGTAGCTTGCTCGCAGTTGCAGCTGCGCGTTGTGCTTGGTCTGCCGCCCTTGCGCGTCCATCACGTCGAACCAGCCGCTGACCACCCCGCCGTTCAACACCTGCCACGCCCAAGGAAAATAAATTAATTCTTTTATCACTCACGTCTTCGAGAACAATGCACGTAAAAAATGATCAATCCTCCGTAAAGTAGTAATGCAGATCAAAACGTGCTAGAACTGTGAGATAACATCTTGCAGTACACAGGGGGATTATTTGGGTTTAATAGTTCATCCAAAAGTGGTAAAATTAGTATAATTATCACTTTGCAATTTTTTCAAAGTGGTAATTATACTGATTTTACCACTTTTGGATGTGGAGATGGTAATGAGTTTAAGCTTACTACCTAGTAAACCCAAATCTCCTTGTGATAGCTTCAACATTTTACAACCTTTCGTATCACTAGTAGAAACCGAGTGTTACTACACTCATTGTCCACAATGACTGAAAATTGTCCATATCAACGACGCATTTACAGTCATTATGAACATGTTTTTATACAAGTTTATGCACGCAATGACTACCTACCTACCTGCATATTGTGGTTGACTCATTTCTTGCATTAATTCTTCCAATTCAAACTTACAGAAAAAGAAGCAAACACCAGATTTGTTAAACTGGGGAAAAAGGTACATTCTGGGACACTTCAGAAGTTTGCATTTTTGAGAATATTTTGGTTATTTAGAATGAGATTTGTGATAAATTTTTCAGGACCCCACATCATTTCAATGATGCAAGATCTTGAATCATTGTAAAATTCACTCTAAATCATCAAAATACTCTCAAAAATGCAAAATTCTGAAGTGTCCAAGAGTGTATCTTTTTTTCCCAATTTAACAAATATGATGTTTGTTAGCAACCTTTCCTTAGAGCATCCTCATCCTTGCAAGCAACCTAGAGCTCTCAAAAGCAGGTGTCCAAGGTGGTTTGCTCAAATCTCTAATGTCCCACCCTTGCCCTCAAGCAGGTGCAAGCAAGCACTGAGTGTGTGTCACAAGGGACAGGTGTCAAGCTTCAATCATGGGACTCTTGTTTCAAACCAATCAAGAAATTTCAATTGTCTTGGATTTGGGCACACTAACAATTCATCAAACCATGAATGTTCCAATGTTTGAGTTACAATTGAGTGAGCCTTGTCTTGTATAGGGCTTTGGCGCGTCTATGGTGAGGCACATCACATGGAACGACCGTGGCCAGGTTGCATGCAAGGGTGCGGATGCTCTTAACATGGAAAAACTTCACTTTCACATGTTATGTGACGTTATCATGAAGAAGACATGTTTTCTTCGGATGAATGAGAAATTGTTTGGACGAAACAAACATGGGACTTCGGAGTGCTAAAGAGTGAAGAGAGAGAGAGGAAAATGAAGACTAGGGACTGACCTGGTCAGGGGAGATGGTGACGTCGCCGATGTGTTGAGTGCCAAGCATGTCCTGGTCCTTGACGGTGAAGACGATGTAGTGCACGAGGTGCGCCACGGGGATGGAGAAGTGCTCGTTCCACTCGGGATCCACGTTGTTGCTCACCACGCGCGTGCGCGCCACCCGCGCGTCCGCCAGCACCACCGTCACGTACGGGTCGCTGGTGATGCGCACGTTGGGCGCGTTCACCTTGCCACAGTCCGGGGAGTTTTTTTAAGCTTAACCCAGCCAATATCCTACATTCTCTTGGGCCAACAGGTTATCTAGAGGACACTCCGGGCCAAGCCTATAAAAATAGAGAATATTATCTTTTTTTTCCTGTCGATTTTTTTTCCTGAACTTTTGAATTCAATTCGACAATTCTCTAAATCAACCGACTAAGCTCGTAACTAAATGCCGATACTTCCAGTACATTGCATGACCAAATCAACCGACTAAGCTCGTAACTAAATGCCGATACTTCCAGTACATTGCATGACCTTGCTCACCTTGCCACAATCCGGGGAGTTTTTTCAGCTTAACCGGCCAATGTCTTACATTCTCTTGGGCCAACCGGTTGTCTAGAGTACACTCCCGACTAAGCCAATAGAAATAAAGAATATTCTCTTTATTTCCTCTTAAATGCTCGATTTTTTTTCTTTTGAATTCAATTCAGCAATTCTCTATATCAACCGGCTAGCTCGTAACTAAATGCCGGTACTTCCAGTACATTGCGACATTGCTCACCTTGCTCTTGGCCTTGGCCTTCTGCTGCAGGATGGACAGCCCCGAGGCGAAGTCCGTCAGCTTTCGGGAGAACACGTCCATGTTAGGCAGCCGCACCGCCGCCGAGATCGTCACCTCCAGCGTCCCGTGCAGCAACGTGCCTCCGCTTCGCGGCTGCGGCGATGGCGAGGTCGAGGTAGGGACCATGTCTGTCACAGGATTACTTCGTGGGGAGCCCAAACTTGGATCTCCTGCATAAACACCCATCCATCGCCAAGGCCACAAGAAGAACATCAGCAAAATCCATTCAAGGAGTGAAGACAAGTTCTACATCACAACCCCACATAATACATGGAAACAAACTACTCCCTCTGTCTCTCTAAAAAGGTCCAAAAAGCTTCCTTGTGAATGATTAACTGTGTTTTTAGTCTTTGTGCTAGTGACACATGCATTCTAGAATTAATATACCATCTACCAAATGAATGCAAAATCTCCAGGTTTGGTGCTGTCGTTTGGACACCCCAAATTCCATGTAAAAAGTACCACATCTGTGCATGTTGCCAGTTTCTCATTATTGATGATTTGAATATTAGTAGCAACAATGGTACCTCATATGGGCTAGGCAAAGCTTGCTAGGAGAGGAATGCCCTCTAAGCACTTAACTTGCCCCCATGAGATCATTGAACACGGCAAATGCTTTCTCAATGTTTGAAATCAGCAAAAGGGAGCATTTAGTGGTACAAGAAATGTGTCTGATTTGGAGCTTTTTAGAGGGACTGAGGGAGTAACTTTCTTTATTGAAAGAAGATAAAACCAGGCTCGAGTTACACGTTCCTGACCAATTTTTATGTAAGATTGTCTCCTTTGGAGTTTTTTTTTATGAAAATGCGTGATCTTGGTTTGTGTAGCTTTGAACCGAGCTAGTGCCAGTGTCATATCCCTTCAATTGTATTACAAACACCCATGTCCATAGAATAAAAATCTTGGACACTTCAAAACAAGCTAGCTAGCTTTGGGCTTCCCTAGGTCCCTTTTTAGCTATTGAAGGATTTCCTTGTAGTTTTTTTATTGCAAAACCTCCCAAATTCAAGGGTCTGATAATTTTTATAAAAACATGACACTTGAGTCTTCACAAAAATCACACATGAAGGGATACGACTGAAGCTCCACAAATCAATTACAGATGATGAAGGAATAATGGTGAATAACATACACAAAACATAACATTTTATGGAGAGGATCATCTTCCCCTGGAGTTTTGGTAAGGTAAGAGACTAGACAAGAAACACAAGGGTGTGCTATGAAGAGCAATTTATTAAAGGTCCATCGTGTTTGTCGACTACGGGACAAAATGGTTACTTTTATTTTTATGGTTCCGACTTTATCAAGTCTATTTTTGCCATTACTTGACATTTGTAAATTTGCTGATAGGGTTTCTTGTAGTAAGCCAGTCATACAGGCTGTTATTTACTAAATTAAATGAAGAGTGAGTGAAGAGTGTAGCTAACCTGGGTTACCACCATACAGAGTAGGGTAGGAAGGGTAGAGCCGTGGTTGTGGGTTCATGTAATCGGAATGGCTTCGACCATAACCACCACCTGGAGCTGGAATTTGCGGGTACGAAAACTCGGAATTATTCCGAGCATATGGCGGAGGTGCTGACTCCGTGCGATCGTAGGGCCTCCCAGCTGCAACCACAAAAAGCTCAAACGAACATAAAGGCTTTGCACAAAAAACAAGTAAATTTCTTTCGTATTGCATCGTCATTATCTCTAGCAGCATCTATCAATTCATAACTTAATTTAAAAGCCATATTTCGCCTTCAGCGTTTTTCAGATGCTCCTAATAACCAACCAACAAATAGCAAGAGCTTTTCCTTGTGCAGATTTTACTTCAATTGGTACTGATAAATGGATCCACCTGTACTAATAACCAGCACATAGCAAGAGCTTTTCCTTGTGCAGATTTCATTTCAATTGGTACTTGATAAGTGGATCCACCTGAACGTCTTGCTTTCACTATTACATTAGGAGCTCTGTGTAAATCTATATCTCTCACTGAAAGTATTACTAAAGTCTCACCAACAACAGAGCATATGACCACTAGAGAATGGGACCCAATCAACACCAGTATCTTGATTGAGACGTCTTCATTTGAACATTCTGAACAAGAATAAAGTTGCGTTGGTTAAGTTAGGTTAGCTTGGTTAGGGCAGACCTTGTTTTCCTGTGCTCCAAAGCGCGCACAAGACGAGGTGAGGCAGGAATGAGATTTGAACTAGACATACAAAACGAGGAGGGTGGGAGTAGCGAGTACCTGGCATGCTATGGGCGCGGAACCAATCGTCCTCTCGGCCATGGCCGCCCAAGTTCAGGCCTTCCAGACTGGGTGGTGGTGCCGCAGGCGGCGAGTCGTAAGGAGTGCTGCTTGGGCTGTAACCACTTGCTCCTGGCGTTGTCGGACTAGGTGGCATGTTGTTGCTGTACGCAGTGGGATCCGCAACTTGGTGGTAAGGCGAAGGCACCGAAGGAGCTGAAGCTTCGAAGCTGCTGTACCCACTCGCTGCTCCTGGAGGAGCCTGCGGTGGAGCTGCATATGGAGCGTATCCTGAAAGATACGGAGCATAAGAAGTGGAGTGCTCCAATGGAGGTGGAGGTGCCACATACGGAGAGCCTGGCCATGGCGGGTAGTAGTACCCTTGCGAAGACGACGACTGAGGAGCTCCATGAATCCGAGGGTATAGCGAGGCGGAGGAGGAAGTAGTACCGTCGTGAGGCCAAGATGACGATGACGGTGGATATGGAGGATAGACGTCTTGAGCGTGATCAGGATATAACGGGGCACTTGGTGCAGTAGCAGCAGCAGGATTCGGGTAGTAGGAAGGCGAGCTCGGGTACAACTGCGGCACTGCATGATAATAGTTGTCTTCTACGTGGGATGGTGATGTTGATGATGATGTTTCTGTTGCGTTGTTTGAATACCGGCCCAACCCCCATAGCCCGCCATCCTGGCTTGACATCATTCAATACTCTCTCTCCCGTTTAATCAGTGGCTTGCTCCGTCGGAAAGAATCACGGTCTCCTTTATTATATCTTCAGTTGCACCGCTGTCTCCACAATCCATCGAGCATCGGTCGATGCTCAAGTTCCTGCCATGGCGAAGATGCACGCACCATTCTTGAACCAAACCCTAGATTTCAACACTTCGTTCGATTCTGAACAGAAAGGATGTGACGTCCTATCGAGATATACGAAGAATTCACGTACGTTGGAAACAAGACGAACAAACTAAATCTCCGAACTGAGAGCCTACCCCGTCACTTACTGATGAATTCGCACGATGCAAGAACATTACACGTTGACAGACAGGTCTTTCAGAGGGAAAGAGAATACCACACCCACGATTAAGAGTTCACGTGCTTACAAGCAAATCTTCGACGTACGGAGATTGAAAAATTCATCTCTTTGACCAGCATCAGCAGCAGCAGTTAGAAAATTGAACCTGATAATCTTGAATCTCGAGGTCCACGAAGTAGTAATTCAGCGACCAAGTTAGTGTTGTTTCCAGCTTGATTGCTCCACAGTACCATCCATCGCTAACCTCGACAAGTGCTTGGATTTCTTCACAAATAAGTTCAACGTTGTTGGTTTACTCGCAAATTCTGTGTACTGCTGCTGCTACTGCTCCAGCTGGAGCAAGATGCGCATCAAAGATGGAGAAGCTGAGGAAGAAAAAAGAAGAAGTTTGGTTCTAGCTGGGGGAAGGAACCTCTGGATTAAGGCTGTTTAAGCATGCATGTCCATGCTGCTGCTTTGGCTGCTTAGCATCCACGAAATTGAGGAAGTCTAACTCATACTGCTGTAGGACCGCCTTGAGAATTACGTCAACAACTGCGACGACGACAGCGACGGCGACGGCGACGACATGCTCGTGTGGGCACTGACAGACGCAACCGAATCTCGTGCCTGCCTTGACTCATGACTCCGGCAGAATTAATTCTGGAACAGCAACGGTACTCTAATTCCACCATTGAGGGGGGAAATTAGTGGAAATGCCCGAGTTGATCAAAAGCTATTGCAAAATACGTTTCAGCTAATGGGAGCATCGAGAATGAGGAAAACCATGGACGGCGTCCGGAGAACGGCGTCCTGAGAGCGGCGTCTGAAGAGCGGCGCCCGGAGGGCAGAGGTTGTTAGCCAGCTTTGAAGAAGAAGACTTGGTTGTAAGAGCATCCGCACCATTGCATGCAACTTGGAGCTGCCGGAAGCAAGTGTCAAAGACGCTTTTACTGCGGCAGGTTCGCTCAAATTTTCAGATGTTCCACAGTTGCTCTTCAGCATGGAAGGAAAGTCTATTGTGGACGACAAGTGTCAAGTTTCAACATAGTTGCTTTTCAAGAGGGAAGTAGAGTGTAAGGTAGTTGGCTCTAAAAGCGTTCCATTATTTTGAGCCAACCATGTAAGGTCACAAAAATAGTGCACATAGGTTTTTAAATGGCTCACATTTCTTTATGTTTAGAAATTGTACTAGTGCATGCATGATTTTAGAATCTCTAAGAGAGTGACATGAGCTACCATTAAGCATGCTTATTGGTCATGATTGTGTTGAGTTTTGTGTTTCAATAAAATATAGATATATGTCATACTAAAATAAATGAAAACATGTTCTCAATCACAATTTGAGCATTGGAATATGGAATGGGTGCTTGCATGCTTTAAGAGCCTTATTGGAGCATTCTTGACTTTGCAATGGTTGCTTTTAGGACTCATGTGCTCCATTTACAAGCTGCCTTTGCTTCATGAATGTTACCACCTATGATCAAATATAGATACCTATGCACCTTTTGCTTTGATTAATTGTAGTTAATTCATACCAACTCAAAAAAATTTAATTTAAATGACCATAGAATTGTATCTTCTTTGACCTTCTGCCAAAAATATTTCCAAGTCACTGATTTGACTTGATTTTAGTACAAACGTCATCATTCCCTCAGATGGTTAGTTTACAAGCTGACTACTTGAATGGCACTTGACGGTCCCAATCCCAACCCTCCCAAAGTAGCTTAGCAACTTACATGTAGCAAAATTTGCTTGTGCAAGGAGGATTCATTGTTCCACTTTGGGTTCATTAGTGTACAGTGGGGGACAAAAAAAATTGGGAACACCCTTTTAGGCCATTCAAAGAACTGTGCCTAACATACAGAGAATAATTGATATTTTATTGTCTTGCATCATTGGTGTTGAATTCTTATGCAACCCCCATCAAGCATACCAAATTTCAACTCCTAAAAATCAAAACTCTATTTTTGGTGAATTATTTTACACAAAATTCATGGTTTTACATGATAATTAATCAAAAAATATTGGTGATGAATTTTTGAGATTGGATTGCATGGGGATGTAAGAAACATCCATACACACAACTTTCCTTCAAACAAGCATCTCCAAAAAGTTACAAAATTTCTTCTACATATATTTTAATGTTGGGATGATTATGACCAAATTTTGTAAAATAGATATAATTGTATGATAATCAGATTTTGCAATTTGACTTGTCCATTATGATTAAATTTGTAACTTTGAGCACGACGATATGTTTAATTAGCCAAAATCTTATTAAAATTTGATTATTTCTATTTTACAAAATTTGGTCATAATCATCCCAACATTAAAATATATGTAGAAGAAATTTTGTAACTTTTTGGAGATGCTTGTTTGAAGGAAAGTTGTGTGTATGGATGTTTCTTACATCCCCATGCAATCCAATCTCAAAAATTCATCACCAATATTTTTTGATTAATTATCATGTAAAACCATGAATTTTGTGTAAAATAATTCACCAAAAATAGAGTTTTGATTTTTAGGAGTTGAAATTTGGTATGCTTGATGGGGGTTGCATAAGAATTCAACACCAATGATGCAAGACAATAAAATATCAATTACACTCTGCATATTAGGCACAGTTCTTTGAATGCCGTAACAGGGTGTTCCCAATATTTTTGTCCCCCCATTGTACTGTGAAAACCTTGAAAGCCGCTCGAAATGGGTGTGTCTCAGCTTACTCTAAGCTGAACCTGAAAGAACAGCAGCAGCCACGGTGGAGAACCAGAAGAAACCAGCATTTCGAAAGCAGGAAGGCATAAAGAGAGGCGCAATTCCAACTAACCGTTGCGACGTTGAGCAGAATCATAAATAAGCAGACAATTGACTTGGGTACCTGAGTGACATTGTAATTAACGTTCAGGCAATTTCAAGTAGAAGGAGAAGAAAATACCTTTAGGTGCACAAGCAAAGCTAAGAAACTCTCCGCAAACAACAACAATATCAACAACACATCAGAATCTACGCCCCAGGCTTCCACAGCCACTGAGAATCATTATAGTACTACCGCAAATTCGCACGTTCCTTGATCGAAAATATTCAGTTCATCGACCGCACAATACTGTTTTCGTTTGATTCTGACGACTTCATCGAATACCATCAGTGACGCTAGACAAGTCACAAACTCGCACTTGGTATCGTTGAAAATGTGGATTCACAAATTTTAAACATCCAACAAAAGTATTTTAGAGTACCAAGCGACTGATATATATTAAGGAAAATTTCATGGATACCCCTGAAGTTTGCAATATTTTCATAGATACCCTGCATTTTCAGAAATATCACAAATATCCTTGGACCAAAAAATTTAGGCGTTTCTTTTGTTGTGCATGCCACTTCCCTTCTTCTTTTGTACGCACGCATAACAAGAAGCGCACAAAGGGAAAGGAAGTGACATGCATAACAAAACAAACACCTAAATTTTTGTTCAAGGATATTTGTGATATTTCTGAAAAAGCAGGGTATCTATGAAAATATTGCAAACTTTAGGGGTATCCGTGAAATTTTCCCTATATATTTCGTACTTCTCTGTCAATCAAACATTAGCATGTAATGTTAAATTGATGCAGAGAGACAGAGCATTTATTCAATATACCGAGGCGAAGAATGTGGGCCTAGAATCTGGGAATGTGCTAACGCCCAAGTTATATACAACCGCACTACTGCTTTTGTTGGTTAGTTGAAAAATACCCAAAACATGCAACTTCCACTGAAAAAATCCATGGAGAACTCCCTTCAAATTCAACACCAGAGTTACATACTCCACAAACAATACATCAGAATCTACGCTCCAGGCACAGGCGCAGCCTCCGTGGCAGCAGCAGCAGGCTCTGCGTCATCGCCCACAGGCCTCTCGATCTTGGCTCCAACTTCCTCACTGTAGTCCCCATGAACCTGCCAAACACAAAAGTGATGGAAGATAACGAATAAGCTATTAGGCATTCATCAATTCGACCATCGTCAAAGCTCACTCACGCGCAATGAAGAGTAGAAACAAGGAAAATCATGAATACCCCTGAAGTTTGTGATACTTGAATAGAAATTGGACAAATACCCTTGGACCATAATTTTCAGGTGTTTTTTTTGTTACGCTAGTCACTTCCTTCATGTCCAGTGCTGAAGCAGGGAGTGCAATAAAATATAAAAGAAGGAGCGTGCGCACAAAGGGAGAAGGAAGTGGCATGCACAACAAAACAAACACCTAACACTTATGGTCCAAGGGTATTGGTGCAATTCCTGAAAAAGTAGGTACAAACATCACAAGTATCCATGAAATTTTCCCTAAAAACAAGTAGTCCTTGGAATGGTTCAAAGCTCAGCTCTCAAGTAAGTAAGTATGTCGTGAGTTAGGGTATGACAATGACAGTTGAGGAGGAGGAGGGAAGTGTGTGTGGGGAGTGGGAGTGGGGAAGGGACGGACCTCCATGAGCTTCATGAGGTCGAACTTGGGGGCCTTGAGGATCTTGACTTTGCGGATGAAGGTGCTCTGGAGGGGATAGATGCCCTGCGTCGCCTTCTCGATCTCCTTCCCGATGCTCTCTGGAATGAACTTCGCCACCAGCTCCTTCAGATCGCACATCTGCGCCTCCCGCACCATGATCTCCCGCATCTTCCGTCGAATCTGCCGAATCTGGCTCGACTGCGCGTAGCACGTCTTCTTGATCTGGTTCGGCCGCTTCTTCGTGAACGCGATGCAGAAGATGCGAATCTGGAAGTTGTCGGTGGTCTTCACGTCCACGTGCGCCTCGATCAGGCTCTGCCACTTGCGCACCAGCGACCGCAGCTTGTCGGTCGTGAAGTCCATGCCCCAGAAGTTGGTGAGGACGTTCTTGCCCTGCACGTCCTCCGCCCTCAGCTTGATCTTGCGGAACGCCTGGTCCTCGTCCTGCTGCAAGTCCGCCAGCGACACCTCGAACACCCGTCCCTTCAACCCATCGGAAGCAATCTGTTGCGCCACCCCCAACCAACCCAAAGTGTTATAACCCCCTCGTCAACTACCTTAACGTTGCAATCCAGTCCTACTACTACTGCTGCGTCCGAGTCAGTCGATAACCACAGCCACTTAGGGTTTAGGGTTCAAGTGACGCACCTTGGTTCCCTGCGTCCGGGTGACGAGCGTCTTGCCCAACGACCTCTGCGAGAAGGTGTTGGGAGCCTTGATGTCATACCAGTCCTTCTTCGAGAAAGGGTCGACACTGCACAGCGTGTAAATAAAAACATTCCGTCAAACAAACACTACTCACGTCGTCAAAACTCCGCAAATGAGAGCGAGTGGAAGAAGAACAAAGAGAGAAAACAAGGTGTAGGTAGGTTACATTTTTTTCTTGCCGCCCTTCTTCCCCTTGGAGATACGCTTGTTCTTCCCCACCGCCATGGCTGCTACTGCTGCTGCAACACCTGAATGCAGGACGGACGGCCAAAACCAAAACCTTCTCCGCAAGCACTGACTGAGCAAATTGAAAAGAGAATTCAATCAATCCCACCTGCTTTGCTTTACACTGCCACTGAAACCCTAAACCCTAATATTGTGACCCTATTCACACTGTAACACGTCTCAGTCAAAGGAGGGAGACGATACTGGCCCAGATTAGGTCTCGAACTTCGGAGTCCATTGCTGCTGTTTCGAAATGCTTTAACTTATGGCATGTGCTTGTGCTTGTGCTTCCCCGTGGAGAGGTTGAGAGAGAGAAAACAAAATTAGGGTTTGTTGGTTAGGGTTTAGGTGTCCATTCAACTCCAAGCTTTAGTAGCGTGGTGGTGGTAGAGATGGCGAACAAGGGTGCGAAGAAGCGGAAGGAAGAGAATGAGAAGCACATGGCCTTTCTGCGCAACTTGATTCTGATATGTAATACGATTTATGCGGTGTTGCGATTCGGGGTGCGGTATCGGAGCCTCGGGTGGTTCCACGGCGTCATGTTCCTCTTCACGTCCGTGCTTTACAAGCTGGTGTACGACCAGCTGGCGAGCATGGCGAAGCCGGTGATCGACGACGCAACGGGCGAGATTGTGGACGGCGGGTTCGACATGAAGACGGGAGGGTTGTGTAGCTACATGCACGACGTGCTGTATATTACGAGCTTCTTGCAAGTCACGTCCATCCTGTCCGACAAGTTCTGGTGGTTGTATCTGGTTATTCCTGGCTTCGCCATCTTCAAGGCTTGGCCCTTCGTCTATGAGACTTTCCTCAAGCCCACCCCGCCTCAAGGCCCCATGGACGAGCGAGAGCGCAAGCGACTGGAAAAGGCCGAGCGCAAGGCTAATCGCCCCAAGTTCGGCCGAACGCGAAGATGATGAGCACCATCCTCTCCCTCCTCCTAAACCCTAAACCCTAAACTCTTCTGCTTCTTTCCACCATGGCTCCGGTGCAGCAAAGGTTTCACAGTTTTGTTGATACCTGTGTTTTCAATTTGTCTCCTACTTAACCCCTAAAGGATGTTGTTGTTTTGTATACGACTCCCGTATTGTATATGAATGGGGGCATTTGGGTAGCACATGAATCCCATTGGAGTTGTAAATTTCAAGCTAAATCATAGACATATTGTTGGTCAACTATAATTTTTTGGGGAATTTTTGGCATTTGTCATGATCTTCAAGTACTAAATGGTCCTCATACGAATACAGACAACACTTTTGGTAGGCGACATCCATTAGGGGTTAAGTTTCCTCACTACCTCCCGGTTTTGATTTCTCCACTTGGACAAGAGCTCCTGCTGCACGGAAGCCAGTCTCTTAGTCACTTGTACGATGCAGCCAAAGCCTTTCTGTCACATGGCTTTGATTCCTACCGCCCTTGGCATGACAACCCTAAATCCTAGTTGATGTTAGATGAAGCCTGAAAGATTGATATGTGGTGCTTGTAAAGCAGGCCTGGAAGCCCGAAACCCTCGTTGATGTTAGATGAAGCCTGAAAGGTTGATACTCCCTCTGTCGCTCTAAAAACGTCCAAAAAGCTTCCTTGTGAAGGATTAACTGTGTTTTTAGTCTTTGTGCTAGTGACACAAGTCAATATACCATCTACCAAATGTATGCAAAGTCTTCAACTTTGATACCCCGTTTGGGCACCCAAATTCCATGCAAAAGAATACCATATTTGTGCATGCTGCCAGCTCCTCGTTATTGATGATTTCAAGATTAGTAGCAAACAATGGTACCTCATATGGGCAAGTCCAAGTTTGCTAGGAGAGGAATGCTCTCTAATTGCTTAACTTGCCCCCATGACATCATTGAACATGGCAAGCGGTTTCTCAGCATTTGAAATCAGCAAAAGGGAGCTTTTTAGTGGTACAAGAAATGTGTTTGGACGTTTTTAGAGAGACAGAGGGAATTTGTGCTTGTAAACCAAGCATGAAAACTTAAACCCTAGTTGATATTTGATGAAACCTGAAAGATTGATATGTGCTTATTAATACAGATGCAGTACGGCGTGTAGCTGTCTGTGCATTACTACTACTGCAGTCACTGATTCAATGCATTCTTCTGAGATTTTTCTTCGGTTGGTTGCTTTTGCTTGATTGCTAGCTTGCTATGTCCATGTATGTGGAACTGTCTTGCAGCAGCAGCTACCAGTTCTTTGGATCTAGAGTTCTGAGAGAGGAAGCAAGAAAAAAGCGCAAGAGTTTTGTAGACTAGGCTTGACCTTCTTCAATGCTTTTGCTTCATTCAACAAGTTGCATCTCAGATTTGTCGAGTTTTTGCAGCAATTTTCGCAGTCTGTGGGAGAGGAGGGATTAGTCTTTAGAGTCTTTAGACCCTTTTGCCTAGAATTGGACAGTGGCGTTTGAGTATGAATCTCTAACAGCCAATACTTCTTTGCATCGGGATGTCCGAAAAGACTGGAATTTGAATGTAAAAGCCTAGGCCAAGTTTCAAAGAGCATAAAGCAGCAGAGACACAACAAGCATATGCTATATGAGCTGGTCATAGCACCCCTCAATAAAATCCAGTTCACACCAGGATGTCTAGAGGCACTGGACAAAATGACAAGCATTCTCATTGGTCAATCTCAAGGTTTTGTCTAGTACAATATTGGAGGGACATCCACTTGACTATGAGTCCATGTCATCAACCACTCTTGTCAAAATTGGAGAGGAGTGCATTTGTAATGGATAAGATTTGGGGTCACCTTGGGAGGTGATCTTGGATCTTTTACATTGTACAAAACACTCCCTTTCACTTCATGTGAGGTAAAAACAAAATCAAGTCAAGTGAGAATAGAAGGAATAAAACTACACCTCCACTAGATGTTCAATGCCCAATGTGAAACCATTCATCGAACAGACAAATCCATGATGACATGGCAGTTTCCCTCTAAACTCTATTGGATGAAGCATTGGACAAGGGCTTTGACCGTTGGCTCTAGACATCTTGGTCTAAGCCAAGCCTAAGTTGAAACTCTTTGTAACTATAAGTAGGAAGGTCTTGGGATAAAAGTCACAAAACAAATTAGAGTTATTGTTTGCCAAAAAAAAGTTCTTGATATTCAAATTAATAAATATTTGACATTTTTAGCCAATTTTTGTTGATTTATGGTGTCTTATAAGCACTGTACAAGAAATGTTCTCTCTTGAGTGAAAGAGCTTTGGTTTATAGCATCCCTCAATTAGTTTTGAAACGCTTCCTAACTATAATTAGGAATTTCTTAGGATAAAAGTTTCAAAAAAAGATTGAAACTATTGTTTGTCAAAAAATTATTGATATTCAAATTTGGCAATTATTTTACATTTTTAGCCAGAGTTTTGTTGGTCTATGGTGTCTTAGCACTATACAAGAGATGTTGTATCTTGAGTGAGAGGGGTTTGGTTTTGAGCAAAGTAGTTTGTGATAAATAATCTTGAGCTTCCAAGTTTTGCAGATTGTGCCCACTCAATGTTTGGGAGCAAATATTCTAGGTTTGTCCATGCCATGTGGCAATCTTTGGCTGGTTGTGTAGAGTATTTTGGTTATTATTTGGTTGTGCTTAGAACATGCAAGCAATTTCAAAAATTTACCACCTTTTTTTAGAATTTCTCAAGAACGGAAAGCATTTTATGGACATAGTGGGCTGTACCTTGAATTTGGGAACAATTCTCCAATTTTTAAGAAAGATTGTGTTATCTTCAAAAAAATCTTTCAAATTTATTTTAATTTGGCTAATATTGATGAATGGGCACCTTGGTTCACCTGAGCATTAAATATAAGCATTTACTGGTTAAACAAGTGTCCTCAATGATCTTATGATGATATTAATGCTGCTGGATTTTTCATTGTTTCAATAATATAAAAAGTACATACTAATTTTGAATTCATATTAGTTATTTCATACAAGCTCTATGTAAGGATAATGTAAAATATATCTTGTACCATATGTCATTTATATCAACTTATTTGTATGAGTATTACATAGAAATTTGTTGCAGATTTGAAGCATTCCAGTGGTTGGGAAGGCAACTTCTTAAGAATGTTTTGAAGAACTTGTCAAAAGATCACAAGTAAACCATGGTTTCCTGTTTAAAAAGAAGTTATGGTTGTGAACAAGGGTTGAAGAACTTGTCCATCTTTTGGTGCACTTTTGATCACATTCCTCATTTCATAGAAATGTGAACGTGTGAAGCATTAGCTACTCATGCTCCTTGTACGAGTAGTCAGTAACTTCAAAAGTATAGAGAAGCTACCCTAGGTAACATCTTCAAAACATGTCACAAGAGGATTCTTTGAAAGAAATTTTATTTGTAACATTATTAAACAACAATAAAAAGTAGTAAGAGCAACGTGTGCAAAGAGATAATTATTTACTTTTAATGAGAAGATTGACAAAGTAAAGAAGACCACTTGTCATATTGCCATGCTCCTTCACCACAAATAGTTTTTACATATGCAATTCAATGAAATAATGTTGATTTGAGTTCTCAAACAAAAGTTGAAAGTTTTAACTACAAGACAATACCAAAAAGCATGTCTATTGAAGTATTATGACATTTATCCTAAGGGAATTGATATGGGCACACCTTGGGTTTGATATATGCACACCTCCGGGGTAAATTTTAGATTTTCACCATCAAAGAGCTTAGTTTGAAAATTTCAAACTCAGATTTGGACTTACAAACCTTGGTTTAGTCTTGAATCATAAAGGAGGATACAATTGAACAACACCCAATGAAAAAGCTTAGCTCTTTATACAAACAAAAATAAAAGTAATAATTTGCCCCATAGCTAAGCTTTTTCATTGGGTGTTGTTCAATTGTCACCTTTGTGAATGAAGATCTCTATGTCTAAATTGAAATTCAAAATTTTCAAATTCAGCTTTTCGATAGTAAAAATCTAAAATTTACCCCGAGGTATGCATATATCAAACCCAGTGTGTGCCCATATCAATTCCCATTAGGATTTTGCATGGTTTATAGCTTGGACGTAGCTCATTTGATTTTCCACACAACCTTGCAATTGCTAGCAAACACTAATTGTCATTAAAAATCTGTTTGTTGCAATGATTGGTAATGAAAATGATTTGCTTCAGTACCAACTTAAAGTGTGAAATGTTGAGAAAGTAGTGTGAGGCAACCTAATTGTACTACAGTATTTAGTGTCCAAATATTGACATTTGTGTCAACATGCGTCTCTGTGTCAACATTTTTTTGTCCCTTGAATAGCAAAAAGAAAATATTTTGTGGGTTGAAAGAAGTTATTTCTTATCTAATTTTTCTGACACATATTCAGGTCCCATATAGACACATATTTAGGTCCCATGTAGCTTTTCTTATAATTTTTACGGATTTGGAAACTAACTGCAACTTTTGGAAAACGATGACCAGCCAATGGGGTAGGTGCAGACGCCACGAACAATGTCAATCTGTGGCCTTACCGTTTTCAATTTTAGACGTTGATGAGAAAACATTTCCCGAAGCCACATTAATATACAAAACGCTCTTCCAAGTACAAGGAATTCATTCTCCAAACACAAGTTCCGGTCCTCGTTGCATCAAACAGAGGTAACAAGAATTCCCTCTTCATCCACTTTATGCATGTATATCTTTCCCCTAGAAAAGGACAAACGGTCGCTGGAAGTTGCACCATGACACTCTTTTCCCGAAGGGATTCTTTTATATATATAGATAGATAGATTTGGAAGTTCCTCAAAACACCTATCAAGACGTTTGACAATATGCAGCTTCAACTCCAATATACTGCTTTTTATCGGCAAATTAAAGGAATACCAAGAATCACACGAGTAAAGTGTACTTGAATCGGGTGCAAAGCAGTCTCTGCAACACCGCAGCAAACACCAAGTGGTACTGGGCAGTAAGGTTGACAAAACGAAAGCTTCCTCAAGATCGAGGAGTAGCACCAAATGATTCATATCAAGGTTGATGTCAGCTACAAAATCCATCTCAACACCTTCACAATTGCTTGCTGACATTTCTAAGAACTTCAAATCTCTCCATTATGGTGGAGCAGAATGAAAAAATATACACAAGGCCCACTCTTTCCTTCCAATAACATAATAATTCAACAATGACGCTTTCAAAATTCGATAGAATCAAAACACAAATGCGGAAGTGTGATACATGCATCTGAACGAATGAGTGCAACCCGTCAATCATATTTCCATAAAAACTGCATTCAAGTGAAATGATGATAGCCACAAAGACGAAACCAGATTCATTGTGCAGAAATCTAAGAAGTGTAAGTGATGGGTGCCAAAGTTTCTTGCAGAGGACTGAGCTGTTCCTCGACTTGTTTTGTGGCCTTGAGACGGAGCTGAATGAGCTGCTTCTTGCGCTCGTAGAACACCTTGGACTTGGCCTTCCTCTTCTCCTCCAACTCCTGCAAAATTATAAGATGTCAACAAATGAAAATAGGGTGTGACGTCGACACTACAATGACACAAAGCAAAAGATCTACACTCCATGTAAAACTTAATCTATCCACAAAAACTACACATTGGCAAAAACAAAAGAATTTGCCGGTGGTCATATTATGTCAGCTGTAAACAGAACAAATGCCTGCAAGGAGCTCATAAAAAACCCCACCTTGATGGTGTCGTAATGGTGCCATCCAACCTCCTCGGACAGACGACCCAACAAGCAAAATTTATGTCCAGGTTGCAGCCTCAACACTCTGCAGTGGGACGGAAAACATGTTAGACAAAAAGGACTCTCGTATATCACCACGTGCCACTAAAAAAACTGTAAATAATATTGACCACTAGCAAAACAAATATGTTCAGAGCTGATCCATACCTAGCCTGTGAGTACCAACCGAAAATTCAGACAGTGGATATGTCATTACAAAAAACACAAGGAAACAAAAAGAAGCAAAAAGGTGCAAGTGACTCACTTCAGAGCATCCGGAATGACCATTCTCTTCACCTTGTCGTAAGGTGTGGGAACACCTTCAAAGGCCTTCAAACGCTCAAGAGCAGCAGCACCCCGCTTAGTCTTGTGTGGGATCATTCTGCACCAAAAACCGCACTAACCAATCAGAATTCGAAACAGAACAGACGACTTTCTTGAACTTAATGAAGCATCACTTTCTAATTCAACTTAACAACGTCGGATAATACCGTCTCCGTTTACAACAAAAACCTCGCGTTAACATTTGGAAAGACTCCTCCATTAACGTAGCTTACAGACGCAAAACTCAGACTGTATCAAGTGCACCTCCAACATTGTGTAATAGGGAGGACAACCGCGGAATACTGTAACCTCCCCCCACATGCGTAAAAGTTTGTATAAAATTCGGCAAACCCTGACTTTGTTCTCACGACTGACGTTCCTAATAGCCTCAATTACTCAAAAACCCAGAGTCCCACGGAACAAGTTCTCCAGGTGCAAATACTAGAAATATAGTTTCTCTTTGGAATCCCGAGCCTCCACATAGTGTGATGCCTAAGATATGTGTTAAGGAAAGAATAACTTAACCTGAACCTAAATTTTCGTTGTGAAGGTAATTTTCGATTGACATGTGCCTGAAACCCTAAAAGACAACCAGTAAAAAACCCTAACTCCACTGTACCAGTATAGTATATTCACAGGTCCAAAAAATATAGCCGACAACGACAAAAGCTTGGTAAGCCTACCCACGGATAGTCCTCCACAAGATACGAGCTGGAGCACGGAAGTGGATAGGGCCCTTGCTGGGCTTAGTGTTCATCCTCTTCCTCAAGAACCGCAGGTATTTCATCTTCTGCCTCACGAGACCACCGGACAAGCAGATCTCCTCGCAACGAACCACAACCTGATTTAAAAATCAATCAGACGGTGACATTGAGTATCCATGATTGATAACAAAGGCAACGGTAGACGAAACAAAGGGAGAGAACCACACAGCATTAGAATAGGAGGGAGATATGAGCGGAGGCACGTACAACTTTCTGGCCATTGAGAAGCTCTTTGGCGATAATGGAAGCCAAGCGGCCGAGCATGTGGTGGCGAGCATCGACGACGACGACCTTGGCGCAGAGGCCTGATCCGGACACCATGGTTGCTGGCGACGGGGCTGTGACGGAGAGCGCTGCAAGGGGGGCGATGAAGCTCCGCTCAGCAAAAGGGCTCCGTCTGCTGCTCAGCCGCCCCCTTCAACCCCTCCAAACCCTAATCTCCGAACCCCTGCCCGTCTCTGTGCCGAACCTCCTCCCGCATCGTGCCGAACCTCCTCCCGCATCGTGCCGAACCTGCCCCCTAGCCAGCCTCGGCCAGGTGCCGATCCGATACTATGTAGGCTCGAAATTGGTTTCTTGAGGCTCTCTCGCACTTGTCAATGGGTTTAATTTTCTGGCGAATGGGTGCTTCGTTGTCCCCTCCTCACTGGAGAATATCTGGAGGGAACGAATATAATTGGGAAAAATCTGTTGGGGTGGTGAATATTAGTTGGAAAATTAAATCCTACTTGTCATGCATTGCATGCCTAGATAATTATAGGGAAAATTTCATGGATACCCCTGAAGTTTTCAATATTTACATGGATATCCTACTTTTTTAGAATATTCTTGGACTAAATTTTTCAATCGTTTGTTTTGTTGTGCATGCTACTTCCCTTTTTCCTTTGTGCGCATGTTGTCTCTTTTTTGTTTCATTACATTCCATTCTTCAACATTGGTCACAAAGGAAGTACATCACAACAAATAAATGCCTATAATTTTTGGTCCAAGGATGTTTTAAAAAAGCAAGGGTACTAATGTTAATATTGGAAACCTTAGGGTATCCATGAAACTTTCCCATGATTATATAATTTGTTGTTTCTTTAACCCCTCACCACCCAAGGGGCCCAAAATTGTCCCTGCTTGTTTGTAATTTGGGTTTTACAAATTTCCTTCATGATTATTTACAATGAAATTTGTTTTTTAAAATTTCTTGTTGAGGTCTTGTTTTAGTATAGAAATCTAATTTTGAAAATGGCTAATTATGATTTGTCTATTCAAGATTTTGTGAAAGGGTGTCCATTGCAAATCATCACTTTCTAGTGTGGAGGGCTCTTGGACATGAGCCTCAAGTACACTAGAACTTGGAGAAATTACTACATTAGAAATTGAATTAAAAAAATTGTAGAATGGATTTTGAGAAGCTATAAATTGATTGGGGTTATGAATATTATACTTTACATACTCATATTTTTTAAGTACCCTCAATTTTAGATTTGAGATGTGAAAAGAGGATTGAAAGACTTCAAATCTATTTCACAATTTTAACACCCTCATGATCAAATCTTGTAATCTTTTAAATTAAATCCATAAGTAATGTTGTTGTGTTTTCTTTTCCCATGTAATCTCTAATATATCTAGCCTATATTTTTACGATTACATTTCATAAAAACTAACAAAATTTATCAAATATTGACATTTTGTTCACTTCAGAGCAGATTTTGAAATGCTCAAGATTTGCCTTGGGCGGTGAGCAATTAAAAATTGAATAGAAATTGCTTCAAAAAAAAAAAACTATTGAAGGAATTTTGAAATGTTGAGAATGAATTAAGGGTGAATTTAACGCCTAAACACTAAGTTGGTCACCATAACTACCCCTACGCAATACCTATATAGTGCTATGTAGTGGTGTGGTAAGTGCCCACCCATTGTAATATTGTATTTAAAAATTGCAAAAGTTAATAGTACATGGTGTCCTCCTGAAAATTGCAAAAAAGACAACATGGAACCTAACATTGTGTCTATGAATCTTCTCACAATTTGGGTTACCTAAAAATTTGAGTAAGCTTACATTTGAGTAGATATTCTTTTTGCCTTCCATGATGGACCATGTGTTTATGGTCACTTTTGAAAAAAACCACATGAAAAACGGCTCTTTTCAATTGTACAGCAGAATTGTGTTATCTAGGGGATAAAAAACGTTCCTTTGGGCTTTTAACCTCTAAATGCTCAAGGCACCAACCTTTGGTGTTCAAGAAACTCCAAGAAATTTTGAAACCTATTGAAGGCAATAGTTTAATATTGTTTTAAGGTTTTTGTTTTTGGAGAAGTTGTGGGCTAAAGTTAGAATTAGCATTCAATTTTAATGTCCTCCATACTTTATTCCAATTGTTTTTGGTAAATGCTAAACTACAAGGATATCTCTTGCGCACCATATAATGTGATAAATGGTGTCATCCAAGAGCCTATGACAAGTTGCCACATTGAAAAAACAGGCATGAAGTGTAGAATAAAGTGAAGATTTCCCTTGGGCACTCCCCTAGACAATGAGGCCACTTTTACTGCAATTTTGTCATTTAGGAAAATCTACATGTGTTTTGTGCTAGTTTCACTTGGAATGTTTTTGTTATACAAATTAGAATTCATTTACCGTTGAATTCTCTTTCATTCATAATGATTTTTGGTCACCAATTGGAGTTAAAATATGTCTCCATTTTAGGTGATAGTTTTTTGGATAGTTGCATTGCAAGCTCATTTATGAATTTGTGATCATGGATTTGGAAGGGGGGTCATTTTTAGCTTTGAAATAATGATAACAAATACTCAATCATTGTAAGTGGTTGTTTCCAATTTTGGTATACAAAAGTTGCATTTTCTCATTAGAAATTTTGGACACCTCAAATAAACCAAAAAAATCCATACTCATCCACATCCAATCACAAATATCTTAAAATTTGCATGACCTTTTTTGAAGGCTTTTTTTATTGCATCATCTAAAAGCCTTGAAGTTCAAGATCCTATGGTTACAATTTTGTTTTGATGTTTTGTAATGTTCATATAAGGACAATTAAAAAACTTCAAAACTACCTTCCAAAAACAAGAAAAACACCTTTGGGCATTTATGGGTTAACCCCTGAATGCCCCTTCAAACCAGTGTCCTCACATGATTTCAAAAGCCTGTTTGAGGCATTGGATTTAATTTTTTGATCTTGCTATAAACTATAATTTTGAAGGCATTCAAGTGGTCCATGTAAATGGAGCAATGGCAAGACAAGCCAAATGTTGTACAAGTGTCTCAAGAGGCTTGATTGGGTGAACACCGTATAGAACGTGGTGGCAAGCATCATCTTACAAGTTGCAACTAGTTAATATCCATTACAAGCTTCCTTGTGTGTGCTTTGTAATAGTGAGAAATTTGTTGGCAAGGGTTCAAACATGTTCTAAACCCATATTGTGACAACCCTCACCAATTTTGCTAGTCACTAATTTTTGTGCAATAGCAATTTGAAGCCCTAAAACTTAACATAAAAAGAAGCATAATTTTTAGTAATTTGCAAGTGCATAAATTCACACCTAATCTTGCTACTCACAAGAATTGAGATGCTTCAAGGGCTTATAGAATTTAAAAAAAATCATTAAATAGCAATTGCCTCCCACAAAAAGAAAGTTTTCCATCTCATGTAGTTTGATCAAATGTTATAAGTTCTCATCTCCCACAATCAATTATTCCCAAAATTTGCAAGTTGTATTTGAAGTAAGTGTTCCACTCTTTTCAATGGTCAATTTTTGAGGATCATCCAATTGACTGAGATACAATAGGGGTAGTCATGGTTGGTTTGAGACAAAATTTTCCGCAAAGATTGAGAAATTGCTAAGAGAATGTACGAGCCAATGGGAGTAGTTCTCCATGAAAGGAGGTGTGACACCCCTTTTGTGGGTGATGGAGAATGAAGAATGAAGAATGGAGAATGTTTTACTTAGAGGAAGGCAACACGGCCACCGATTGGAGGAGCAAAAAAAGCGAGGGTGAAAAGCAATTCACGAGTAGGTAAACAGACGGACCACGGTAAGAATACTCACGCAAAATATTTTCTCAACCAATTTCTTCATATCTGGGCATTGATAAAAATATTTCTCAATCTTCACAGAACTGCGCTTGCACGAGTTGCAGAGGAAGCGCCACGACGGTTTTCCATGAAGATTGAGAATGCGGAAATGCAACTGTGATTACCCCTAATGTATCAAAGTAGTATGTCTCAAAACCCTGATTTTGATGAAATGGCATGGGCGCTTAAGGATTAAAAGAACATAGCTACTTGTTAACCCCTCCGCCCATAATGACATGGTGCCTTCAAGAAAATTACAAGGACAGCAAGGGACCTAACACCATGTCTGTGAATGTTCTCACAATTTGAGTTACCTAAAAATATGATTGTGTTTGGTGAGATTGTTTTTTACAAACACAATGGAACATGTGTTTATAATCACTTCTGAAAAAAATCAGATGAAAAAAACTTTTTTTCCATCATACAGAGGACTTTTTTTGTTATTCAGTGGACAAAATCATCCACTTGGGCGTTTAAGGGTTAACAAAAACAAAAGACTTCAGAGGAAAAGGAAAAATACCGAACTGGTTATCTCTCCGAAGTTTAGAAAATATTAACCATTAAGTTTGGATATGGTGAGGCTGCTATGGACCTCCACACACATGAACCACTCCCACGGAGCGCGAGGCAACCCCTTTGCACACAGTGTTGTAATGAACCGCTCTCTAAACCATTGATTTAGAACCCAGTTTTAAAATTTGCCGACACAAATCACTACTGTACTTCCTGAATATTTATTTCCTCAGAGTCTATCTCATAGAATTCCGCATGGTAAAATGACAGAAAAAAAAAACAAATTACCTTACACTAACCTGCAAAACAAAAATTCTGGGGCGAGGTGTTTGAGCTAAATGCTTCTAAAGCTAAGGGATGGGATTTCTCACGGCTCCTGCCGGTGGAGATGGCACAGGCGGTTCATCTTGCCTGTCTCCCCCAGGCTGTGATTTGCACTCCCCACCAATAGCGGAGTTACTGTTACTATCTGCTTCATCACCGTACTTAACGAAGGCTTCAGGATTGGCAGCCATGCATGTCTGCATTGCAATGAACGGCTTTATGCAGTCTGAGCCCTGCAAAAACCATGCAGTTTCAGAGAGCAGTCGAAAAGCTTGATGGACTGGTTACAGTAAAGACTGCAAAGACACATGAACTTACACTGCCATACTAAAGTAGGAGACTCATAAAGACATAAACCGACAATCTAAGGGCTGAAACTGAATTTTGTGGAGGTAAAACTTCTTGAAATATTATTCAGTAAATTTTCCTTGAAAGATAAGAAGAACTAGCATCTAATCCAAATTGTTTCATACTTTTTGGAGCTTTGTGAAATTAGTTATAAAATTTTGAAGTTGAAGTGGCATATGGCTCTAAAACAGTCCACCTCCTCAAATGTACTCTGCTTGGACATTGTTAAAGCCTATGAAAAATAGCATGTACACATTTGAAAAGGTGGACGGTTTTAGAACCTGAGCGAAATATGAGCCTCCTACCTTACCAGGCGGAGGAATCACCAGGGAAAATAGAAAAGATTCTACGAGAACTGGCTTCACATGGAGTATCAGTTTGGGTAGAACCGGCAGTTAATGTGTTGTTAGTCGGCTAAAATGCAAAGAAAACCGGTTGAACTTTGAAACTACAGGAAAAAAGCCGACCAGATCTTCAGAAAATGCATAATTATAATGGGAATTGATATGTGTACCACACCCTTTGAACTACTATACCACACCCCGGGGTAAATTTTAGATTTCTACCATCAAAAAGCTGAATTTGAGAATTTTGAATTCAGATTTGGACTAAGAGACCATGATTTTGTCTAGAACCACAAAAAAAGTTGCAATTCAACAACACTTAATGAAAAAGTTTGTCTTTTTTTACAACAAAAGTAAAAGTAACTTTTCTCCCTAGCTGAACTTTTCATTGGATGTTGTTGAATTGCAACTTTTTTTTATGGTTCTAGGCTAAATCATGGTCTCTAAGTCCAAATCTGAATTCAAATTTCTCAAATTCAGCTTTTTGATGGTAGAAATCTAAAATTTACCCCGGGGTGTGGTACAGTAGTTCAAAGGGTGTGGTACACATATCAATGCCCAATTATAATATAGACAGAGACTATTATCAAGTGCAGGTTTGAGAAAAACTGATTGAAAATGAGAAATGCCGGATAAGCTAAAAAAACACTCCCCGAACACTAAGCATCACTGGCACCAAGTTTTCTAGAAACAACACAAAGCGCATATAATGCTTTTGAAATCGACCAAAATGGATGTAAGCATGCTGTTGCCGTAACACATAAACGTAAAGAACTAAGGTACGAGGCTCATGAATGGACCATCTAAAAGCTGAAACTGAATTTTGGGAGGTGAAACTTCTTGAAATATTTTTCAGTAAATTTTCCTTGAAAGACAAGAGGAATTGGCATCTATCTCAAGTTGTTTCATATTTTTTGGAGCTTTGTGGAATTAGTTATGAAATTTTGAAGTTGAAATGACACAAGGCTCTAATATGGTGCACCTCCTCAAATGCATATCACCTGTACTGTACATTGTTGAAGGGCTATAAAAAACAGCATGTACAAACAAAGTACATTTGAGAAGGTACACCATTTTTGAGCCTGCTCGCTTTTAGGACCTCCTAGCGATACATATCAAGGCTTTTTTTTGCTTTTTTGTTTGGCTTTCTGATGCCTGATTGCACCAAAAAAAGATAGTCTGGCTAAAAATGTCAAAAAAATGCCAAAAAACTTCAATGAAATCGCCAAAGTGTGGATGAAAACCAAATCATAAACATGTAATATGTACTAATGTGATATTTTCTATCAAAATTTATGGATGAATGTTGAAATTTGGAGCACACTAGAACATTTTAAACCGCCACTTTTGCACTTCTTGAAAAATGAAAAAAAAAGCCCTGATACATATGCTCTGGAGCCAAACCTGTTCGTCAGCTGTACTTGTGAGAAAGCAATAGAAGGCTTCACTGAATTGTGAGCCGCAAGGGCCATCACGGAGTTCAGCCACGCAGTCGCATTCCAACGCTTTTCGAGCCCTTTCTTCTCGTGAAAACTGTTCCCATGCATGCACAAACACACCACGTTAAGCCAGAATGCCACGCATGCCGCAGGCTTCATCCAGAGTGTAAAAGAGTGCTGCATTAACAAGCTCGTGAAAACGCAACGCATGAATCCAATGGTATTGCACATCGTCATGAGCCGAATTGATCATAGCAGCACTTACGTATTGGAGAGAAGGCTAAGCTACGGACCTCTGTATCGCCATCATCAGCCTCCACCGATGCCATCGTTGCTTCTGCATGGAGCAATCCACATCATCCAGGCATTCTCAGTCATTAGGTCGGTACTAACCCTAAATCATTGCCGTAAGTAGCAGCAGGGTTTTGTTGAGGCTTATAAAAGCCAAATAGCTACAAAAAAAGAAATCAAGCTACAAGCCTATACAAAAAAATGAAGAAAATATAGCGTCATGGAGCCAGATGTCGCTCAACATTTCAAATCTAGATGCCTGCTACGCATTAGAAAAGGAACTTGGGCAGAAAAAAACATGATCTTCATGCCATGTGGAGCCATATCTTTTGAAAATCAAGCTGCACTTAATTTTCTATGAGATAATGCCTCTTTCGTTATACATTTTTGGGATTTGTAACCCACGTTTTCATAAAATTCATTTTTGCAATGCGAGTTTTTGATTTTAGGAAAATTCAGTCCCAATCAACAAGTTCAAAGTGTAAATACTTGCAACCCAATTTTGCACTTTAAAAAAATCTTGTGGGACCACATTTGCACCATTAAAAATTACCATATGGCCTGAGAAGATGCCGGTCCAAAACCACAAAAAACACCTACTGTAGCAGGATCTCACAACATGGTGGATTCATGCACATTCAGCAAGGAACGGTAGTGCACATTGTGTTGTAACCCTAACCTAACACCAGAACCATCACTGATCTTCAGACAAAGCCCTGATTGCCACTAAACCATACTCTTCCTGCTACTGATCGAAACGTAAGCTTCTTACGTGAATCAATTCTCCACAACAGACACGAAAAGGAACCTCAAAACACCAAACTTTAATAAGATATTCAATCCTACACAGGCTCAAGAATGTAAAAAACAGACCTCTAGCCAAGCCATCCAACGACTGGGAAGGCGCTGCTGATGCTGCAGAGCCGCCCTCATCTTTGCTGCTGTCGTTGTCGCCATCGCCGAACACTCGCAAGCCCATCCCGCCACTCCTCCGAATATTTCTTCTCGTTCAGTTGCTTCTCCCCTTCCTCTACCGATTCTATTAGTACCCCGTGGATGATATCCTGTGATACCCTGGTTATACCTGGATGATACATGGTCGGTGAACTGGCAACATCCTTTTTCAACTGGTGAAGTTTGTAGATGTTGGCGGTATTCATCGACGTCAGCATTTGTCTCTCTTGCTGCTGCTCTAGCCTCTACCGATTCCGTATGTACCCCGTGAATGATACACCGAGGATACCCTGATGATACCTGGGTGATATCTAGATGAGACCTGGGTGGAATCTGGATGATACCTGGGTGATATCTGGATGATACTTGGGTGATATCTGGATAATCCTGGGTGATATCTGGATGAGACTTGGGTGATATCTGGATGATACCTAGGCGAAATCTGGATAAGACCTAGGTGATAGCTGGATGATACCTGGGTGATATCTAGGTGATACCTGGGTGATATCTAGGTGATACCTGGGTGATATCTGGGTGATACCTGGGTGATATTTGGATGATACCTGGATAATATCTGGGTGATACATGGATGATACATGGATGATGCTTGGATGATGAACCAGCAAACATCTTTTTCATCTGGTTACGTTTGTAGTTAGTGTGATTTTTTGAAAGCTTTTATTGAAGGTGGAGGATTCAAAAACCTACTTGGGCATCTTTTTTTTTTCTTTATTTCAACATTCAAAAAAGAAGTTATACAAGAATTTATCAAAAATTTAGGGAGGAGGAGTAGTTTGTGCAAGGTCTTTTCTTTGTAAGAGTGTATTGATTTCAAAGAGGGTTAGCTCTGACAAGCTCAAGATGTAGACACTTGGGCAAAGAGGAGTTGAGTGGAAAGAGCTAGGCTTGGGATATTCCTAAAATTTCATTTCTTTTGCTTTAGTAATATTTGGTACTTTAACCCCTAAATGCCTAACACTATGTTTATTCAAGAAACACTCAAGATAATTCATTTTGATAGGATATATTACTACAAGGGAGTTGTGTCAATATGGACATGTTTTTGTCAAATTTTAGTCAATTTAGACGTGTCACTACAAACAGTTTTTCTTGTAGTGAATGCACATGGGCTAGAGGGGGTCACATTAGGGTTTATTTTTCAGACAAATAAGTGCTTCTCTACCCCCTCCACATTGGATACTATCTGGAAGGAAGCAATTTTAGTGGTAGAAACCTGTCAAAATTTGTCAGAAATTTAAACCTTAAGTCACATCCCAAACTTGCCATTGGAGGTTTAGTATAAAAAGTTTGTGAAGACAGTTGGCCTAGTACAATGATATATATTGTTGCTGTTGCTATAAAAGGTGATCACTCAGTGGAAAAAGCCTCCTCTATAAGTGTCATTTTGATAGCAAAGGCAAAAAAATTTGAAAATGAAATCTCGGTGCACTTTATCGTAAGATTTGGTAGTAGACTACTTTTTTATGTTGTAATAAAAAGGTGAAAGATAATTACTACACAATTGTAAGGTATAAGGTTTAAAGTGAGAAATAGTGTTTTTTGGAGCATCCAAATTCTAGGAAGATCTAATCCAAGGAGGCTTTTGCACCAATAAATTTCACTATTGTGATTGAAATTTTTTAAATTGACTTTTGTAATAGGGTTGGTCATATGCCTAACAAATTTCATAAAAGTTTGAATTGGAGAACACAAAATAAAAAAATAAAATACAAAATTAGCTTTAAGATAATTGTCATACAAAGTTGCTTTTTCAACAATTTTTATCTTCTATAGACAATAATGTTTTTAAAACGTGAACAATGGAGGTTTCAATTTTAGCTAGCTTTGAAGAAGGTGAAAAATAAAGGGAAATTGGCCATAAAATTTGGGTTTGACAAGCTTGATCAACATAAGGCCACTACCAACAAAGATGAAGTAAAACACAATAAGCAAAAGTAATTGCCTTTATGGAATAAGGTTGGGTCAAACTTGACAAAGAGATATGCCTACCCCTCAACCTTTGGATAATATCCTAGTATTCTCAACCTTTGGATAAGATTCCAATATTTTAGCTCCATTGTAAAGTCCTTTGCCCATCTTGCCCCTTGTGCAAACAAAACTACATATTCCATAACTTTTTTTTTACAAATTGAAATGGTTTGAAAACTATTGCATTGGAAAGCTACTCCTTAGACACACATTCCCTAATTTTTTTTAGAAAGTGTATATATTATTCTACAAGTACTACCCTACCCAAAATTGCTACGGTGCCAAAAAAAACACTATTTGGGCCATTATGGATTAAATTTTTGAGCAATTTGTGTATTTAGTTTTTTAATTTATTTATTTTCCAAATTGTAATGGGCTACAATTCCTTTGTTTTCACTACTTGCATCAATGTAATTCAAACTACTAAATTTTACATAAATCCTCCAATTTTGTCTAGTAAATCCTTCAAATTTCATAACTTTCCAACATTCAAAGATTTTTAGAGGTATATTGTACACCTCCAATTCATTTGAAAATTCATACACATACCTAACTTGGTTTTCTACATGGAGTAATTAAACCTCAACTTCGTGTAGAACAATATTTTTGATATAAGGTAGGAGCACCCATAAGCGTCAATGTCCCCATAACCGTCACCTCTAAAATCTTGGAAAATCTATGCAATGAATAAATGCAATTACAAGGATGTACAACATGAACATGAATTCTTGAAAGTGGTTATGGGTGCAATGGCAATTTGCTCTTTAAAAATTCACAACTTATTCTCACAATATCCAAATAATACATTCAAAAGTGCAAACTCATTTTTTTCTATTCCTAATAGGATCCTATAACTTGCTAGTTGTTTATTAATAGTCATCATGTTCAAAACCCTTAGTTTGACGTTTATGGGTGCTCCTACCTTAAGAATGGTCAAAGGCTTATGAAATATTTGGATAAGAAGTAAAAACACTTATTTCTTCTCATTAGATGTCAATATCTTACTCTGCTCCATTTGAAATGAGTGGATTTTTTCCTAACAAGTACCTCCCATAGTCTAGGACAAGATCCTTTGGTTGGATTTCCAAAAAAGACTAAGTTTTCCTACAATCATACTCATTCCTCTAAAAGTGGCAATTTTCAGTGACTTTTACAGAAAAAGGGCTTAGGCCTTTAGGGGTTAAGATTACAGAAAAAAAAGGCTTGAGCCATTCGGGGTTTTAAAAAAAATTAAAAGAACACCCTACTAATACAAGTTAGATTACCAAGTCTAGACGGTCCATGTCGATTCCAAATTAAGAGCTTTCAAATACTTTCCTCGCCAGGAAATTTTCAGGCCTGAACATTCGAGAGAACACGAAGATATGAAAGAAATGGCAATCACTCTAAACTCAATCAACCCTTGAACCAATGATTCTGCAGTCATTATTGCACCTCGCTGGCAGTGACTGGGTCCATAAGTGTCTGTTTCGAGATAAGAAAGGAAAAGTTTCATAACCAGGACATGAAAAACCCGAAACTTATAAAAGATCTGTGGAACTTTCAGATTGAACACATCCAATATCTTCATGACGATTGATGGTCTGATATGCAAAATGGAAATTCCTTTAAACGAGTCTTTGAATTTGTGAAGAAAAAGAAAGAAACTCTCCCCAGTTTGTGTAGTAGCAGACGTAGGGTGAGATGCTAACTATTAGACTTACTGTTACTGATGGTCTGTGAAGGACTATGAGAATGTAATATCATTGCATCCTGTGACATCAATGAATTCTATGTTAGTCTTTGTAATTGATTCCAGGTAGTAGGAATTTCTAATCTAAGTCTAACAATAGGCCTTATAGTGATCAGAAAACCAAGCAATAGCATAAAGAAATGCAGCAGCGTGTGTTTTGAACTCAACAATGCCCAGGCCAACCAGGAAGTTGAGCTAAAAACCCAGGATCCATGCAAATCGCCTGCCATGTGTCAAAGCTGGGCTGGCTGCTGAAGCTTGCCATTGTGAGTTGGATAGAAGCTATCAAAATCAAGGGCCTGTACAATATGAGCTGTTTTCTCCAGATAAGAAGAATGGCCTTTCACTATATCCGTCACATCCACCTGCAAGAAACAGATATCACCAACATAAGTATACCACAACGCAAAACTGCTCTAGAGAATTCCCACAAGAGAATAAAATTGACCGATGTAATCGTAGGAATTAAAGATTACTTCTGCGAAACTGGTACAAAGAGTGCTATAACTTTAACTACAATGCGAGCAGACGTGCCAAAAATTTAGAATGAGAAGCTACAGGCCAAATGAAAGCTTGATTTGTATACAACTAGCACCAATACCACACAAGACAGATGATTTCTGAGCACATACATTTTCAATACCAGGTACATCCACCGCTTGAAGTCCTGCCAGGCCTTGCGAGAGAAAACTGCAAAGATAATATCACAGCAGTAATGAGCTTAAGGCTCAAAAAGGATCGACTGTTTCCAGATGTCAAACATCAATTCTACTATTGGATCAATGAAAGAAGAGAATAGAATGTTGATGCCAGTTCTTTGTTCTAGGTGTAAATTTCAAGCCTTGCATAACTAAAAGCTCTCAGGGATCCCAAAAGTCCTTTAAAACAATAGTGGGGCCTTCTGTTCCCTCACAATCCCACAACTTGCAAAAATTTCGAAATTGCAACCTAAAACCATTATCAGAAATTTGCCACTCACGATACCAACAAAAATCATGACTAAAGTTGTATGATAATGGCAGAAACTCACTTCGCTCTGTACACCACACCAAGCATCCAGTCGCTGGTAGAATAACCGTTTATGAACCGGCCTGCAACAACCTGTTCCCGAATCTACTCATGAGGAGTTGAATACTACTAATGTGCTTCCAATAGTATGAACACCATCAATCGAATGAAGGCACTAACATGAGACATAACTTCGTACTTATCTTTGTCATGCAAATATTAAGTGATAAAGCGAAACAGTTTGACAGCAACGCATTGACAGAAATAAATCATTAGCTAGCACATGGACTGCATACTACAATCAAAACTCTAAAAATTCTGGTCACAAGAAAGGCCATAGTTCCTCAAGTAGATAAAACATTGCTTTAGACATAAAACTATGGATAACACTAGCAAATCAAAAACTGCTGTATAATACCTGCCGCACTGTCTGCCATCGAGCTCTATTGAGAATAAGAGGAGCTCCAAGAAGCACCACACGCTCGACAATTCCACCTATTGATTCCCATTGAATCGAGTCATACATCATTGTCGAAAATTTGAAGATGAACAATTATCTATCCGAGTAATCTTTAGGAAGCCAGCACTGTTGCCCGTTTGGCAACTCCTATTTGGATTACTTAAGTCAATTTTCATTAGGCAGAATATAAAGCTAAATCCTACTTTATATACCTCAGGATACAAGTAGTAGTAGAATACCTCTATTTCCCAGCACTGCCAGTTCTTCCAAGCATGAAAATATAACCCGGGCACCTAGTGAGAATCCCATAAGTGTAACTGGTCTGCACAGGAAAATATCACCCAAAATTATCTGAGAGGATCACTGCTCTTCTTTTCCTGAACTAAGTCTAAAATCTCAAACTCTTCATTAGAGTGTCTAAGTCGCCCATGAAGAGTCACCACTGTGAAAGGTCAACGTTTGCTAGTCAGCTACAGTAAGGAACAAAGAAAAAAATACAGAAGAGACCAATGCTATTTCATAAAAAGTACAGAGAGGCTCTGTTCACCTGTTTCCCTGAGCACCTTTCATGAGAACTTTTGCCAATATCTTTCCAACTTTATCAGACCTACAAAACCAAACACCCTTCTGTCATTTACATTAGAGCTGCGATGATTGAAGATGTAAAATCGAAACGATGGCTTGAGAAGAGAAAATTCCGTCAATGGTTTGGAAAGCGTCTCCTGCAATGGTCAAGGTCAAACCTGTCAATAGCAATCGTCCACTTGCTGTCAATGAAATCGGTGGCACTAAGCAAAGTGGCAGGCCATGCCAATGCAGCAACGAGGCCACCGAGAACGGTGTACATTGCTCCCCGTGACATTAGCTGAAGTGCCACACCTAGTAAGCCACAACTTTATTAGGTCTATTACAATACGAGTAGTAAGAAAAGTACAACAGCACGCCAACCTGGACAAACGTGGTAACTACTCACCGACCAGTCATTACAATTTGATCGAAGTAAAGATATTAATAAACCTAGGCCTGAGTAGCGTGCAGACAGGGTGAGATTTCCGCCCCAAAAGATCATGCCTATATTGACCATCGTCTCCACATACTTCTCATCAAGGTGCGAATTAGAACAAAAATATAAGTTTTATGAAATACGGCCTTGATAGATTGACAGCTCCAGCGTCTTGCCAATCGTAAGATGTTCATGAACGTCATTAGCACTTCACTATAGAGCAGCATTTATGTTCCGAATACGTTTCCGTTAACATGTTCCATATATGTGAGATGGAGATCACTGATTAAATTCTCTAAAAAACCTAAACAAAAGTTAGTTAGTGAGTTGATATTTGATGATTACGATCAAAGCATCACTTACTGGAGGTGAGCCAGTCCTGAATGGCTGTACTGACTGCCAGGATATGTTCAGATTCCCACTGAAGAGCGTATCTGTATAACCTTCCCCAAGTGAGATAAACTCGGAATCTAAAACAGAAATCGTTGTCTACGCAAGCATTGAATGTAGGTATCCTTGCTTCACATGAAAGGATGTAAGTAAAACCATGATTTTTGGTCAAATAAAAGCAAACTGTATAGCAAGGGCCAGAATTTCAAAGAGAAATGCAATGAAAATTCTCAGATATTGTATAGTACACAGAATGAAGAACGAAGACCAATTTTATGATACTAGTACTTGAATTGGCAGGGCATGAGAAGAACCTTTCTAAGTCTGCGTCTGGTCCTTCCCATGGTTCAATAAAATCGTATTGATCAAAAGCAATACCGGAAACAAGAATCGCAACAGCCAGTCTCTGAAAAAAATCCAAAAAGTGATTTAACAATGTATACAGCAGATGATTAGGTTCAACCATACTGAAGGTGAAACCATCCAGTCTAGTGCATCTCATGCTAACGATTGTAATTTCCCAAATATGGAAGAAACAGCCAACTGAGCAAAAGAAACGCACCCCCTGTTGATGGTTCTCTCCAATTGGCTCAAACTGAAATTCCTCAATCCCACCAGTTCTTCGGGCCATCTTAAAACCAGTCAAACCAGCTCCAGCAGCTGTAACACAAGGAAAATCTTAATCAGATTACCTGCCCTATTCTTCGACACATCCTCTAGGATTGCCTCATGAGAGCTTCATTACGAAACCCTCCAAGAATTAATATGGCCGATTATAATCTCAAGTTCCATACAAAGCGCCAGGTAAACCGTGAAATCAGAATATGAGCAGCATTCTGAGCGCTCACAAAGACGTCATCTTGGAAATCAGGTTGAAGGTACCTCCAAAGGACGCTGCAATCGCCACGGAACCCATTGTGGTACCCGCCATTGCAGCAGCTGCTGCAAGTCCACCGGCTCCAAGAACAGGTACTGCTGTTCCAACAGCGGCCATACCCGCTACTATTGCTGGAGCTGCCAGCCCTGATGGAAAAATAAACTACCTTTCAATAAGTACAATACAGGTAAACCAGAGAGTACAACAAGTTACTGAAAATAAATACATTTCGAGTTATACAAGCACCAAAGGCACCAAGACTGAATTCCTGAAAGTGGTATTCACTAATAAACAGTTGGAAACAATGGCGCCAAAGGCAACAAATACACCACGTCATAAGGTAGAGGGACCAAAATCATAAGGCACTTGAACCAATGGCAACATCTACAGAAATGAACGAACAGGAATAGTGAAGAAAGCCACAAGCGAAAGCATGATAATCAATACGTTGCAATCCAGACATTAGTCATTTGGTCGCATTTACCTCCAGTGATGGCCAAAAGCAATCCTCCGGTGACGGCTGCCCCACCAATCATACTTCCTCTTTTCAGTTTATGCCACCTACTTTTTGCTACTTCCTCATCGTCATGATGGCTTTGTTCCCTCTCCTTTTGAGCGGCCATCGCCATATAAGCCACCATTAGCTCCAAATTTACCTGAAATCACTTGATCTGTAAGATGTACCGCACATAGGACTATTGCATCACAAACAAACGGGACAGATGGCTTCTCTAATAAAAATGCTGTAGGCCCTCAAATGAGCCACATAAAGACATGGAAAAGACAGAGTTCCTAACGTCGTCAACATAGATATATACAAATTATTGCAATAGTGCGTGTGCCGTAGCGTCACCAAACTTGACCAGTTTGTATTCCTATCTCCCAGGATTTTACCAAAAAATCACGTCTGAGCTACGGAAATGACGAATGAGAGCTAAAATGAACAGAGACGGGAAGAAAATGCACACACCACTTTGCTCCATTCAATGTTAAGCCAGAGAGCAAGCAAGCGTAGAGCGACACGTTGCCGTGCATCGTACCCATACTTCGGAACCTTCGCTCCTTTATCATTAGGAATATCGGAAACACAAGCCACCAGCAGCTCGTGCATTACTGCAATCTTCCGTTGCTTCGTCATGACCTCACCTTCACTGAACCTGCTACTATACTCAGAGGACATTCCCAATTCCTGTACTCCGTTCTTCCCCTTTGCATTCAACATCGATGAATCTGAAATAACAAGCAAGCAGCACCATGAGAAATACAGGTGCAACACACTGAAACTTTGAAATTAATCCATCAACATATGTAAATACCAACAAAAAGAACCCATTAAAAGAGCAGGATTATTACCCAAAGACTATGATAGCTACACTACCAACCCTAAAAAATTCGACAATGACTATCACAAGCTAGAAACTCCAATAGCAGATATACAAAAGGGGGGGGGGGTGTTTGTGTTAACAAGGAATGGCTGCACCGACCCTATCACAGCGAAGGCGGGCTTTATACAAGACCAGAAAGGTACATTACAGAATTGAGGAATTTCAGTACCTCCATGGCGGGCATTTCCAAACGCATCAGCAATTTTAGCACTTCCCATCGTCCGTTGAGCCCCACTGCTTGATGAAGCGGTAATGTACCCTTCAGACAGCAATCTCAAGTACTGTACTGCATTTTCTTAATTAGGAAATTTCCATAGAATACGTTGTAAAGCACTGTTTAAACCAAAAGAATTACTAGCTACATACTAAGGACAAAAGAGTTACAGTACATACAAGAATAGCGACCTGAAAAGTAATAGCAAATCGAAGAAAGATGAAAGTGCTTACTGCTCCAATTTGATGCTTTCCATCAGGAGACATAGACGTAATCTCAAGACCAACCCATGCCTTATCATCTATTTCCAAGAACCTGTATCATCCAAAGACACAGTAAGATTCCCAGTGTTACAAAACCATTAACAAGAAACCGAGGGCTTCGTCCACTGTACATGTGTTCATTGAACATACCTAGTCAATATCAATGAAGTAAGAAGCGTGATTTGTGATGCTTCCGATATGTGCTGTACCTTTCGATTCTGCGAAGATTGCCCAATTCGACGGACACTAATGTGCCTATCTGAGGATTTTAAGAGGATTAGAGAACCCAATGATTCGAGACGTGCTCTCAAGCCTAACGACTCTTATACCAAATGCATCATTTCCACATCCTGTAGGGAAGTCTATCATTGTCCGCCAGTGAAAATCATGCGACATAAAACTTGTACACCAAGTACGAAGCTAGAAGGACAACAAACCTGAAAACGTGTCGCAGCAATCCACACTCTGGGGAGCTCCATGAAGTTTTGTCGTTATCGAAAAAAGTACTCTCAGACTGCTGATCATCCGGATGAGTATTCCGTGCAAGTTCAAAGGCGGTCAGCTGCTGGATTTGAGCTTGACTTAAGGCTAGGGCGAAAAGCCCCCCAGCAGCATATCGATGCACGCTGCTCAGTTCCGCCATCGCTAATCGTTCCAGCACTCAACTCCTAAATCCTCCTTCAACATTACAAGTTTGTTGATGCAAACGTCATGCTCTGAACTTACAAAGAAGCAAATAGCATGCTCTACAATGACAGCACTCTGGTTAAGGTGCAGAGCTAAATTAGGGTTTATCAATTGTCGGCAACAACATGTACTCGAGTCCACTGCTGGTAGAAAACGCGTCATCAGTTTTCAAATTCGAGACCGACTCGTGAAGTAAAGACCTTCATGTTTAGAAACAATCAGCCGTAGTCGAATGCCTGGCAAATTGAATAAGCTTTCAGTCCTACACCACGCCCTCCTTGGAGTGGCGTTTCTGAACCACTGTCGCTACTCTTTTAGTACGATACTGTTTCAGTTCTATCAAGAAAGCTAAATAACTCAATCAAGACCTACGTCCTGTACATGAAAGATTTACACAGGGCCTCTCAACAATCACTCGTTTTTTTGCACAGAGAATACTTTGCGCTCTTACAAGTTAGCCAGATTCTTCCAACCACGTACAACAGTACGAGAAATTAACGACAACTTGACACTTCAGGAGTCTATTATTATTCAGCAGAAAAAGACGACAAGCCTGAAGTTCCGGCTACAAACGATCGCTTGAAGACATCTTTCAACAGAACGGCAAATCGCCAAGAATAACAAACACAAGCTTAGCATTCAAATATAATAACGCAACTCAACGAACCAGAAATCCATTAAAATCCTGAAGAAAGAAAAGCTACGCCGTGGCTTAGCTTACTCACTCTGTCCCTCCAATTTTGCTCAAGTCCTTGAATTGTTCTTGGCGTGTAAACATCCACCCTCTCCTAGTCAATTTCTGTTTCAATTCCCTAGAAATTAGGTTTCAAAATCAGCGAAACAGAAATCGCAGAACAACAAATCGAACTAAACTTAAATCACACACAATGAATATGAATATTCAACGACGACACTCTGATTCACCTTTTTCAAAAGTCATATAACGATCGATCGCCGAAAGAAAGAAAGAAAGAAACCGATTGGCCTTTCGGCCATTTCGAGGAGTTTTGTCGGACTACTACAAACCTTAACTGTAGACTAACGATTTCCGCGTTGCGTTGTCTAAAGTCTCCATTCCAGGCTGCACCACCTCGGGATGCTTCCGCTGTTCCACAATCTTAGGACCGTCACTTCCAGAAGTTGACGGGATTAAAAATCAAAGCAACAATCGAATGAATTTGTATAAGAAAAGCCTCAGAAAGAGTCCGCCAAAAGTGACAAACGTGACGGACATGAGTTCTACTATACTGTACAATTGAGAAAAATTCAAAGTTACCGGAAAAAGTTTTCTTCAAATCAAAATCTACTTGCTAAGCTTACTTCGCCATATCTCATGTCATGCTGGAGCAAATGCGGAAGTGAGTTTGGGTGCAACCTCAGTCATGTGCTTCCGTTTCTCCTTCGCAATTGCTTGTGAATCCATCTGCTACAGAGCCTGCCGAATTTCGCGACAATGGAGAAAAAGCGTACAGCAAACAACCGGAAAAAAGGGGGAAAAACAAGCAGCAGCTACTCTCCGAGACTACGGCCCCGCCCCTGTGAGGGCTCGGAATAGGGGAGTTCTCTGGCTGCCCCCTCCAGACCAGCTGCCCAGCGGGAGCCCAGAAAAACTCGTCTAACTGCTCGGTTTGCAAATACAACACTAAGGTAGCAACACTCATAAGTGTGAAATTAAGGATTTTGTAGTAGGAAAATCAATTGATGAACATTGAAGAAAATATTGTGAAGCTAGTAAGAGGAAACCAAAAATATTAACATCAATTTCAAAGTTTCAATTGCAAACATTTGTTTGCAAAGATTTTTCAAAGTACTAAATTAATGAAAAGGTATAGTTGTGTGTACAAGATGTCTTCAATGTGGTCATATGCTCATAATACTAACTTAAGGAGTTTTTAAGTAGTGAGATGAGACACTAAAAACCATCATGCCAATCACCCAAAACCATCACTTAGTCACCCATAACCAACTTTTTTGTATTTGTGAATCACTGACGGTCTGTCACAAGAGTAGGTAACCCCATGGAGACCCTTGTGAGCATGGGTGCTGCTTCAGTTGCAAGTAGGTGTGGTTTTAAGGTAGCAGCCCCCATGCTCACAAGGGTCTCCATGGGATTACCTACTCTTGAGACAGACCGTCAGTGACCCACAAATACAAAAAAGTTGGTTATGGGTGACTAAGTGATGGTTTTGGGTGATTGGCATGATGGTTTTTAGTGTCTCATCTCACTACTTAAAAACTCCTTAAGTTAGTATTATGAGCGTATGACCACATTGAAGACATCTTGTACACACAACTATACCTTTTCATTAATTTAGTACTTTGAAAAATCTTTGCAAACAAATGCTTGCAATTGAAACTTTAGAATTGATGTCAATATTTTTGGTTTCCTCTTGCTAGCTTCACAATATTTTCTTCAATGTTCATCAATTGATTTTCCTACTACAAAATCCTTAATTTCACACTTGCAAACCGAACAATTACACAAGTTTTTCTGGGCTCACGCCGGGGAGCTGGTCTGGAGGGGGCAGCCGGAGAACTCCCCTGTTCCGAGCCCTCACAGCGGCGGGGCCCAGATCGACGTATGTGCAGTAAACCGAGCCCGAGATTACGTGAGGCTGTAGCACTAATTACTTTTACTTTTTGAGCAAACTTTTTCAAGGTAGATTTTGTTTACACAAAGGCTTCTCCCCTGTTGTCCAAGATCGACAAAAGCCAAGCAATACTGAAAAACTTACACTAAGTGTTGCGTTTAGGGTGTTCTACACTATTTTTTTTTTGACATTTTACACTATTTACACGTTTATTGCTATTACAGTAATTTTCAGTAGTAATTATTACAGTAAATAAATAATGTTTAAAGGTCGTGCTGTAACAGTAAGACTACGGAAAAAAAATTAGCAGCATTCACATCATAAATCGTGTGAAATTCTAGAATTTAAAGAGTTGCACGCTCCTCCAAGTACTGATCAAATCATGAGTCATGAGACAATTTTTATAGGGTAAGGCAACTTACTTGTCAAGGTAACCTAAATGCAATATTTGTATAGGTTGTCAAGTACATAAGTCTCATTTTGCTAGGTTGTGTTTTCAAGTGCCATTTGTCCTTTTCAAAAGCATTCTTTTTCCACCTAGAAATGTCCACCAATAATGATCATTCCTTAACCCCTAAAGGATCATGGCCTTTTTCTCATCAAAAGACATTCAAAATTGTCACCTCTATGGCAAAGAGTAAAAAAGTTTGAAATCAGGCATTTTACATATTTAACCATAGGATCTTGTGCTAGACTACTACAAGAATGTGTCATACAAAACTCAAGAACTTTGACCGCACAGATTCCAAGATATTTGCATTTAAAAGGTAAAAAACAACTTTTTTTGCACCTTGCTTGACTAGATTTTTTAACTTTGAACATTTTTAACTTAAAATTTTTGCACCACAAAGTTTGGAATTCTATTTTTGCATGGTGGGAAGTTAAGTTGAGAATCTTGGGATAAATTTTAAAAAAAGAATACTTAATTTTCATTCTTTAAAAAAATATTAGGTAGAAGAAGGTATGAGATAGAACAAAAACTTAAATCGTTAATAACCTTGCAATGGAATTGAAACGCAATAATCCCAATGGCGAGATTGTTCTAGAAAGCAAACTTCACCCTCTCCAACAATTTTTTTTGAAAAAATGTTAAACCTGCATTCAAAAATGAAGTTCATAAGTTATTTTTTCAAGAAGATGCTTGAGTTGCCCAAAAAACAAGATTGTCCATAACTTTCTCATAACTAGTCCAAATGGAATGATACAAAGCTCCAGAAGTAGATAAAGATATAACCTATGAGAAAAAAAAATTAAACTTTTTTTTCAAGTTTTTATAAGAATTTTTTTTGCTGTTCAGAGTCCCTAAATTTGTGCTTATTTGGGCATAACTTTTGCTCCCAGGCATCAATTGGAATAGAAATTAGATTCCCCAAAAGCTAATGTGTTTTTCTATCTTCAAAAAAAGTTTCAAAAAATCGAGAAAAAAATTGAGGTTGTAGGTACCTGCTCAAAATCCCATTTGTCCCTCGTAGGGACAATGGTCCTTTAGGGGTTAATCCCTAAAGGACCATGCTAATTTTTTCTCAAAAAACATTTTTGGTTGCCATTTCTAGTCAGATGATCTCAAGCACAAAAGAAATATATTTTGTGCAACTCTAATCTTAAGACTTTGCATAAGATTTATGCAAGAAGACACGGTGAGAGTTTTGTGGCGTTTGACAATGTGGATTGAGAGATATGATCATTTGACGTTAACATGAGAGTTATTTTTACCTTAATTTGCCCAAAATTTTCAAGGCCCTTTGATTACGTGTTGTGAACAGTTTTTGTACTATGGATGTTGAAGAGAGATTTGTTCAACATGCTCTAAATCATGTTATGCATATCCCACAATTTTTCATGATCAAAAGACATGGAACACACACTACATAGGCTTGCATTGCAAGTATGTGCTTAAAATTCACAGTACATTAAGGTTTTTTGCAAATTAAATCTCCAAAAGATCTTTTAAAAGAATGAAAATTCAAACCATGAATTGAAGGATTTAACCTCATTAACAAACACATTTTTTTTTATAATAACACCAAAATCTTAGTAATTATTGCAAGTCAAATGTTAATCTATATATTAAATTAAAATATGTAATCATTTCATACATTGTTATTTTAGATATACTCCAATGAAGAATCACACCTTCACTGGTTGCCCTTAACCTCTAAGTGCTCAAGCCATTTTCTCCAAAATTAGGGGCTTTGAAGACCTACAATTTTGATGTATTGTATCTCAATCAATCAAATGATCCACAAAAAGTGATCATTGAAAGTAGTGGAACACCTTTTTAAAAAATAGTTTGCAAATTTAGAAACAATTGACCATGGGAAATGAGAGATTTTAACATTTGATCACACAACATGTGATGCCAAAATCTCATTTTTTGGCAAGTAGTTGCTATTTAGTAATTCTTACAAAATTCTATAAGCCCTTAATTCATCTTAGTTTTTGTGAGTAGCAAGATTTTATGTGAATGCAAATACTTGCAAATTATTGAAGATTGTACTTTTTTTCATGTTAAGTTATAGGATTTTAGTCTTCTATTGCTTGGAAAACAATGACTGGCATAACTCGTAGAGCCACAACAAATGTCTAAAACATGCTTGAACCCTTGTCAACAAATTATCCGCTATCACAAAGCACACATAAGGCAACTTGCAAGGGTACTGACCAATTGCAACTTGTAAGACTCTGCCTGCCACCATGCCCTATATGATGTTTCATTCAATGAAGACTCTTGAGGCTCTTGTATGACATTTGGTTTGCCTTGTCGCTACTCCATTTGCATGGACCACTTGAATGCCTTCATAATTGTAGTTTAAAACAAGATCAAAAAATTAGATCCATTATCTCAAACAAGCCTCTAAAATCATGTGGAACTTTTGGTCCTTTGGGGCGTTTAGGGTTTAACCCATTAACATCTGGTTGACCATTTCTTGGTCAATTTTGACTCTTTTCAATTTATAGAGAGAGTGTGTTAAGGAATTTGATGACGTGCCAAAGGGGACAGGTATGGGGAATTGGAAAGTGAAGAGTTTAGGACAATAACTAGGCCTATCTACGAAGGCATGTGGCTAGAGAGTTGAAAATACTAAGAGAGTACCAATTGAAAATACACCAATAAATGCAAAAAGATGGCCATAACAACTAAAGAGTGAGTATAATTCATGATGCATAACACAAAACCCTGCAAGACACTTCCACCTACACGGTCAGGTCTATGGTAGACATATGTATTCAATAGTTTTAAATTTTACCCCAAATGGCCATACAAAGGATTGCCCACCTAACCACAGATATTAATGAATTAAGAAAAGATAAGGAAAATTAGCATGTTCAATCGGTTCCCTATTAAACAAATTCTCCAAAACCCCTCATAACTTTTGAATTATGCATTTAGTTTGAAAGAAAAGTATATCCTTAAGTATCCCTGCAAAATCCTCTCACGTAAAAAATACAAAAAAATTGGTCAAAAAATTCCAACTTTACAAGCCTACCCAAAATCCATCTTGTCCCCCAAAGGAACTTTAGTTCTTTGTGGGTTAATTCTAAAGTACTATGAAATATTTCGGATTTTAAAAAATATCAGTAAAATGTCAATACAATCAGGAAATGTAAAAATAATTCAGTAGTAATTTCTAAACAACAAATGTGATCTCTGGCGCTTTGGTTTTGTAAGTACGATATAGTTCAGCCTACCATTGCACTAACTAATATTTGAAAACAAAAATCCCAGTATTCATTCATTAATTTGATTACTGACTAAATCTTAGCTGTTTAATAAGCTAAAAAATAGTCTTGAGATAAAAATCGTAATTGTAAATAAGCTTCACCTTACGAATTTTAGTTTCTTATTTTTGAAAAAGCAATAAAATTTTGGTTTAAACAATGATTGATTTAGATACATCATATCAAATGTTAGCTCACTTCCAAAAAATTAGAGACTTCTCCACATCAAGCTTAAATAAGGAATTATTGGTAAAAGGGACAACAATTGTACAAATCTCTTTACTAAATTTTCCTTATTTAGGCTTGATTTGAAGAAAATTTTGATTTTTGGAAATTAGCTAACATTTGATGTGATTTATCTAAATCAACCAATGTATGAACCAAAATTTTATTGCTTCTTCACTATAAACCAAACCAAAATTTTATTGCTTTTTCACAATTAAAAATTTCATGCTCTTCAAATCATGTAGTTTCTATATTACTCTCTTTGTCCCAAAATGATCTTCATGTTGACCTTTATTTAGTGTCCCAAAATGATCTTCATGTTGACCTTTATTTAGTGTCCCAAAATGATCTTCATCTTGACCTTCATTTAGTGTCCCAAAATGGTCTTCTTGTTGTAAGAGGAAGGGAGCTAGTGACACTTGCACATAGTCCAAAAGCATGGGCATGCTAACCAATCCCATGCCATCAAGTGAGTGGCCATCGGTGCTCTTCAAAAATGCCTCAAAAATTCTAATTTCAAGCACTTTGAAACTAGCCTTTGAAAACTAATTTAAAACTCAAAATTTTAGAACAACAGGAGGACATCAAACTCTATTCATAGGTCCAAAAATATTGAAAAATGGTTCTTTCAGAGCTTAATCTATAACATTTTGTGTAACATGAAGATCATTTTGGGACAGAGGGAGTATGATCTATTGTCTATTAAAAGATCACACTTGGTATATTGGGCATGTTTGCCTAGTGGATTGAGGATGCTCTAAGAGCATCTCTTGCAACCTTGCAATTATCAAGGTCACTTCTATTCCACTTTGTTTGGTTAATCCTTTAAGGTCTGGTTGACCACTTTCTAGTCAATTTAAACACATTATCATTAGTAGCCAAAGCTTGACAATGTATTTGGTTATGGATGAAAGGGGACGGGTAAGGGGAATTTGGAATTGAAATGAATGTAATGGGACAAATTTCATGAAGATTTGTGTTGGCATGTGGTGTAGGAGTTGAAATAATTGCCTGCATGCAAGTTGAAAATGTGCAAATCATTTGAGAAAGACAATCCTAAATGCAAAAGAGAATGGCATTTATACTGACAAATCCAAGTTTGGGGAACGCCATGTTGGAGTTCCATATGGTTCTTGATGGTAAAAAATGAGAAACCTGGCCCTATAAGAACAAAAAAGAATTCCTTAGCAAGAAATAAAGTGGTAAAAGTAGATTGTTGTAAGCATGCTCACTTCACCATATACGGACTGTGAGATCTATTGTAGGTTGATAGCAGATTTGGCATAAAATAATTTGCCAAAATTTTGCCTAATTATTCTATAAATTATTCTTCAAAAATGCGCAATGTCAAACAATTCAAAAATTGAAATCTCTATTAATAAAAGAATAGTCATCAGTCATTTAGGGCCTATCATGTAATAGCATTCAATCAGTTAGGGTCGGGCATAAGTTAGGTTTGGGCATGACTAGGATCGAAAAGGTATAAATGGATAAAGTAAAATTGCCTATGACTCTCTTTTATCTACTTCACTAGACTTTAACAACAAGTCACTGGCAGATGCACCACAGCTTTCTCTCGGCCAAAAGAGGGCACGGCTATAAGGGGGCATGGGAATAAGGAGGCACAGGGATAAGGGGGCACAAGGATAAGAGGGCACGGGGATAAGGGGGCACAGGGATAAGGGGGCACGGGGATAAGGGGGCACGGGGATAAGGGGGCACGGGGATAAGAGGGCACGGGGATAAAGGGGCACGGGGATAAGGGAGCACGGGGATAAAGGGGCACGGGGATAAGGGAGCACGGGGATAAGGGAGCACGGGGATAAGGGGGCACGGGGATAAGGGGGCACGGGAATAAGGGGGCACGGGGATAAGGGAGCACGGGGATAAGGGAGCATGGGGATAAGGGAGCACAAGGATAAGGGGGCACGGGAATAAGGGGCACAGAGATAAGGGGGCATGGGATAAGGGGGCACGGGATAAGGGGGCACGGGGATAAAGGGGCACGGGGATAAAGGGGCACGGGGATAAGGGAGCACAAGGATAAGAGGGCACGGGGATAAAGGGGCACGGGGATAGGGGAGCACAGGGATAAGGGGGCACGGGGATAAGAGGGCACGAGGATAATGGGGCACGGGGATAAAGGGGCACGGGGATAAGGGGGCATGGAGATAAGGGGGCACGGGGATAAGGGGGCACGAGGATAAGGGGGCACGGGAATAAGGGGGCACGGGAATAAGGGGGCACGGGGATAAGGGGGCATGGGGATAACGTGGCACGGAGATAAGGGGGCATGGGATAAGGGGGCACGGGGATAAAGGGGCACGGGGAGAAGGAGGCACGGGGATAAGGGGGCACGAGGATAAGTGGGCACGGGGATAAGGGGGCACGGGGATAAGGGGGCACGAGGATAAGGGGGCACGGGGATAGGAGGACATGGGGATAAAGGGGCACGAGGATAGGGGATAGAAGACACAAGGACAGGGGGGCACAGAGATAGGGGCACGAGGATAGGGGGGCATGGAGATAGGGGGGCATGGGGATAAGGGGGCATAGGGATAAGGGGGCACGGGGATAAGGGGGCACGGGGATAGGAAGACACGGGGATAAAGGGGCACGGGGATAAGGGGGCACGGGGATAAGGGGGCACGGGGATAAGGGGGCACGGGGATAAGGGGGCACGGGAATAAGGGGGCACCGGGATAAGGGGGCACGGGGATAAGGGGGCACGGGGATAAGGGGGCATCGGGATAAGGGGGCACGGGGATAAGGGGGCACCGGGATAAGGGGGCACGAGGATAAAGGGACACGAAGATAGGGGATAGGAGACACAAGGACAGGGGGGCACAGAGATAGGGGCACGAGGATAGGGAGGCATGGAGATAAGGGGGCATAGGGATAAGGGGGCATAGGGATAAGGAGGCACGGGGATAAGGGGGCACGGGGATAAGGGGGCACGGGGATAAGGGGGCACGGGGATAAGGGGGCACGGAGATAAGGGGGCACGGGGATAGGAAGACACGGGGATAAAGGAGCACGAGGATAGGGGATAGGAGACACAAGGACAGGGGGCACAGAGATAGGGGCACGAGGATAGGGGGGCATGGGGATAAGGGGGCATACGGATAAGGGGGCATGGGGATAAGGGGGCATAGGGATAAGGGGGCATGGGGATAAGGGGGCATAGGGATAAGGGGGCACGGGGATAAAGGGGCACGGGGATAGGGGAGCACAGGGATAAGGGGGCACGGGGATAAGAGGGCACGAGGATAATGGGGCACGGGGATAAAGGGGCACGGGGATAAGGGGGCACGGGGATAAGGGGGCACGGGGATAAGGGGGCACGGAGATAAGGGGGCATAGGGATAAGGGGGCACGAGGATAAGGGGGCACGGGGATAAGGGGGCACGGGGATAAGAGGGCACGGGGATAAGGGGGCACGGGGATAAAGGGGCACGGGGATAAGGTGGCACGAGGATAAGGGGGCACGGGGATAAGGGGGCACGAGGATAAGGGGGCACGAGGATAAGGGGGCACGGGGATAAGAGGGCACCGAAATAAGGGGGCACGGGAATAAGGGGGCACGGGGATAAGGGGGCACAGGGATAAGTGGGCATGGGGATAAGGGGGCACGGGGATAAAGAGGCATGGGGAGAAGGGGGCACGAGGATAAAGGGGCACGGGGATAAGGGGGCACCGAGATAAGGGGGCACCGGGGTAAGGGGGCATCGGGATAAGGGGGCACGGGAATAAGGGGGCACAGGGATAAGGGGGCACGGGGATAAGAGGGCACGAGGATAATGGGGCACGGGGATAAAGGGGCACGGGGATAAGGGGGCACGGGGATAAGGGGGCACGGGGATAAGGGGGCACGGGGATAAGAGGGCACCGAAATAAGGGGGCACGGGAATAAGGGGGCACGGGGATAAGGGGGCACAGGGATAAGTGGGCATGGGGATAAGGGGGCACGGGGATAAAGAGGCATGGGGAGAAGGGGGCACGAGGATAAAGGGGCACGGGGATAAGGGGGCACCGAGATAAGGGGGCACCGGGGTAAGGGGGCATCGGGATAAGGGGGCACGGGAATAAGGGGGCACAGGGATAAGGGGGCACGGGGATAAGAGGGCACGAGGATAATGGGGCACGGGGATAAAGGGGCACGGGGATAAGGGGGCACGGGGATAAGGGGGCACGGGGATAAGGGGGCACGGAGATAAGGGGGCATAGGGATAAGGGGGCACGAGGATAAGGGGGCACGGGGATAAGGGGGCACGGGGATAAGAGGGCACGGGGATAAGGGGGCACGGGGATAAAGGGGCACGGGGATAAGGTGGCACGAGGATAAGGGGGCACGGGGATAAGGGGGCACGAGGATAAGGAGACACGAGGATAAGAGGGCACGGGGATAAGAGGGCACCGAAATAAGGGGGCACGGGAATAAGGGGGCACAGGGATAAGGGGGCACAGGGATAAGTGGGCATGGGGATAAGGGGGCACGAGGATAAAGAGGCATGGGGAGAAGGGGGCACGAGGATAAAGGGGCACGGGGATAAGGGGGCACCGAGATAAGGGGGCACCGGGGTAAGGGGGCATCGGGATAAGGGGGCACGGGAATAAGGGGGCACAGGGATAAGGGGGCACGGGGATAAAGGGGCACGGGGATAAGGGGGCACGGGGATAAGGGAGCACAGGGATAAGGGGCACGAGGATAAGAGGGCACGGGGATAAAGGGGCACGGGGATAAGGGGGCATGGAGATAAGGGGGCACGGGGATAAGAGGGCACGAGGATAAGGGGGCACGGGAATAAGGGGGCACGGGAATAAGAGGGCACGGGGATAAGGGGGCACGGAGATAAGGGGGCACAGGGATAAGGGGGCACAAGGATAAGGGGGCACGGGGATAAGAGGGCACGGGGATAAGGGAGCACGGGGATAAGGGGGCACGGGGATAAGGTGGCACGGAGATAAGGGGGCACGGGGATAGGAGGACACGGGGATAAAGGGGCACGAGGATAGGGGATAGGAGACACAAGGACAGGGGGGCACAGAGATAGGGGCACGAGGATAGGGGGGCATGGGGATAAGGAGGCATAGGGATAAGGGGGCACGGGGATAAGGGGGCACGGAGATAAGGGGGCACGGGGATAGGAGGACACGGGGATAAAGGGGCACGAGGATAGGGGATAGCAGATACAATGACAAGGGGGCACAAAGATAGGGGCACGAGGATAGGGGGGCATGGGGATAAGGGGGCATAGGGATAAGGGGGCACGGGGATAAGGGGGCACGGAGATAAGGGGGCACGGGGATAAGGGGGCACGGGGATAAGGGGGCACCGGGATAAGGGGGCACCGGGATAAGGGGGCACCGGGATAAGGGGGCACCGGGATAAAGGGGCACGGGGATAAGGGGGCACCGGGATAAGGGGGCACGGGGATAAGGGGGCACCGGGATAAGGGGGCACGGGGATAAGGGGGCACCGGGATAAGGGGGCACGGAGATAAGGGAGCACGGGAATAAGGGGGCACGAGGATAAGGGGGCACGGAGATAAGGGGGCACGGGGATAAGGGGGCACCGGGATAAGGGGGCACGGGGATAAGGGGGCACCGGGATAAGGGGGCACGGAGATAAGGGAGCACGGGAATAAGGGGGCACAGGGATAAGGGGGCACGGGGATAAGGGGGCATGGGGATAAAGGGGCACGGGAATAAGGGGGCACGGGGATAAGGGAGCACAGGGATAAGGGGGCACAGGGATAAGAGGGCACGGGAATAAAGGGGCACGGGGATAAGGGGGCACGGAGATAAGGGGGCACGGGGATAAGGAGGCACGGAGATAAGGGGGCACAAGAATAAGGGGGCACAGGGATAAGGGGGCACGGGGATAAGGGGGCACGGGGATAAGGGGGCACGAGGATAAGGGGGCACGGGGATAAGGGGGCATGGGGATAGGAGGACACGGGGATAAAAGGGCACGAGGATAGGGGATAGGAAACACAAGGACAAGGGGACACAGAGATAGGGGCACGGGGATAAGGGGGCATGGGGATAGGAGGACACGGGGATAAAAGGGCACGAGGATAGGGGATAGGAAACACAAGGACAAGGGGACACAGAGATAGGGGCACGGGGATAAGGGGGCATGGGGATAGGAGGACACGGGGATAAAAGGGCACGAGGATAGGGGATAGGAAACACAAGGACAAGGGGACACAGAGATAGGGGCACGAGGATAGGGGGGCATGGGGATAAGGGGTGGGGGTATAATCCTAGTGATACGACGGTAGTATATTAGTGCCAAATATTATAAAAGTCGTTAGGCTTAACTAACAATGGAAGGTCAAGGTTGATTCCAAGAGGGCGCAATCTATTGCAAATTTCTTGCCAAGGGCTAATTTTAGAAAGTGGAAGATGCTTAGAAATAGGCTTAATTCTACTAGTTTTTTGATTAATTGCCAAATAATAATAACTTTTTTTGAAAGTGCCTAATCTTATTTAATTATAAAATCTGATGCCAAATTGATTTTTTCTAGAAAAATAATCAATTCAGCATTGACCAACTGAATCTACTCCCACCTACAGTATTAGAATTTGCAATCAAGAAACCCTCAATTGCCACCAAATTTACTGAGAAGGTCCAAGCATCAAATCCCATTTCAATGGTATGGTCAAATCTTCATCACAAATCACAATTAGGTATTTCTCATTTGTATTAAGTTTAGAATAAGAAAACCTCTTGCCCGCCACCCAAATCAACCACAAACCCTAAAGAATCAAGAAGGGATGACCACTTGTATTCCCAACAGTGCAACCCGCTAAGTATAATGCCAACCAATCACAAGTGAAGGAACTTCCAAAAGCAATAAAGTAAGATATGACAACAAAAAAATACAGCTTGTAGAGGGCTTAGAGACCCCTTCAAATGTAACTTATGACTTATTTGAAAAAGAAAGATAAATGTAGAGGTTGACACCACTAAAATTGGTTGCTTTTCATCTTGATCTTAGAGGGGCCTGGACCTATGGAGGGTTGCAGGAGATTCTCCAAAGACTGCAAATAAATCTTCCAACACTGAACAGTACCTGCCTTAATTTTTCAGACATGTGTCTCAGATTTTATACTATTTTCCACGCGTGTCTCTAATCCAGGTGAAGGATAGTTTCAGTCGTATTCAATCGACACGTTTTAAAAAGTCAAATTACATCACAGTAGAAGTTAGAGCAACCAAAGGGTTGCCTCACCTTGCAACAACTACAAACTTCGGCCAAACCCTAAAAGTAACCTTTTCCTTTATCATTACTATGCAAAGGGAATAAAAGCATCATCGTCATCAAAAAAATTATCCCAGAACTTGGAAAGTTGCCTCTTCTAAAGTAAATCAGTGATTCCACTTTCTTTGTTTGATTTTTCCTCTAAAGCTGCATGATTGAACTGCTCCTAGAAGTATCATTGGAAAACGTGGAACGGTTCTTACGCAGCGACAGCTGCCTCCTCAATCCTTTCATCCACACTAGAGTAAGAATGTCCTTGATCAAAATTGGGAGCCTTGGCGATAAGTCCAAGGGTCTGAAACATCTGTTGGTCTGCATCTTTGTCGTTGTTTGGTGTTGTCAGCAACTTCTCCCCGGTGAAGATTGAATTGGCTCCTGCCATAAAGCACAACGCCTTCACAAAGCCAACCCCCCAACACACACATGGTTAGAGCAAGTTTACATGAATTTCTGTACTCTGAAATCCAAAAGTAGATGAGTTTTGATCAGCATGTTTGCCGGGTAAAAACAGCGAGTGAGGATGATTGGGTCCATCAGGATGAACCTATACTAAAACAAGGGTTACATTGGGGATGCGCTTAATAAACTAAACGGTCGGCTAGTCACCGCGACTGGCCGTGACTGCCCCTCTACGGTGCTCTACGGTGCTCTAAGAGTGATGTGGCAAGTGCCCACCCATTATAATATATTTTCCAAAAGTTAGAGAGTCAACAGTGCATGGTACTCTCATGAATATTGCAATAAGGGCAGAATAAGACCTAACACAATGTCTGGAGATCTTCTCACGATTTGGATTACCCAAGATTATGAGTGCATTTAATGAGATCAACCATGTGTTTATGATCACTTCTGCAAAGAAATCAGATGAAAAACGACTTTTTCCCATCCTGCAGAGGATTTTTTCAAAAAGTGTCCTCTTGGGAGATTAAGGGTTGATAAGCTAAACGCGTTCAAACGCCGGGATTCCAACGTAAAGAATTAGACATTCTTGAGTAACAAGTTTAGTAGAGAAAGTGAGAAAGCACCTGCTCTGGCTGAGAGAAGCGCACACGTCCAGCTGACAAGCGCACCATAGCTCTGGGCATGACAATGCGAGAGGTACCAATCATGCGAACCATCTCCCAGACCTCGACTGGCTGTGTCAGTCAGTCAGTCAGTCAGACCACGGCAATTGGTTAAACCTAAATCATGGGAAGACACAGTGGAGGAAAGAAAGCAACGAGCCTCACCTCACCTCTCAAAATATGCTGTTGCAATTCAGTGATGCCAAACGAGAATGATGTTCTTAGCCAAAGCATAATAGTAATAATAATAATAACAATAATAATAATACCTTCTGATTCTGGAGCGGGGTACCCTTCACTGCAAGGAGTGCATTAATAGGAACGCTCTCAGGGTGCTCGGGCAAGGTGGCTAGAGTGTGGAGCAGCCCCACGCGATCCTCTTCAGCTTCACCGAGCCCAATGATACCTCCTGTATATGCCGAAACAACAGACGTGTTTGTTTGTTTGTAAGTCAACAGATGCACGTCTCGTCACCGGCAGAAGAGTAAGCACAGCAAGCAAATCCAGATACATTTTTCGGCTTATACAGTGAGTGAGTGAGTCTCAGGCTCTGCAGAGAAATGGAAGCAGGGAAGAATTCCTGAGTATGTATGGCACCTGAGCACACGCTGATCCCAGCGTCCCGAACGAGGGCAAGAGTTTTGAGTCTCTCGTCATAACTTCGAGTGGTGATGACGTTGGGATAGTATTCTCGGGACGTGTCCAGGTTGTGGTTGTATGCAGTTAGGCCCGCAGTCTTCAGTTGTTCGGCTTGCTTCTGTTCCAACATACCTAACGTGCAGCAGACCTCCATCCCCATGCCCCTGTAGCACAAAGAAAGGCAGAGGCCACATAATCAAGGCAAAGCATGAGACGGGCGCATGTAAGGATCGATCTCATGCGTGAAATTAACTCCTAAAGGATGTTGGTGTATTGTATATGCTCTCTTGTGTTGTATACGGATGGGGTATTTGGGTAGCACATGAATTCCATTGGAGCAGTAAATTTTAAGCCAAGTCATAAACATACTATCAGTCAAGTAAGATTTTTTGGGAAATTTTTTACATTTGTTATAAAGCCATTTCTTCAAGTACTAAACGGTCCTCATATGTATACAACCAACACTTTTGGTAGGCAACACCCTAGCAAGGAGGATGTCAAGTGAGAATGAATTAGAAGTGGGAGGGAGGACAGTACCGGATCTCCTTGACGTAGTCGAGGATCTGATTGAAGTTGGTTTTCCTGCCGACGGTGTCTCTCCAAGCAGCGCCCATGCAAAATCTGGAACTGCCTGCTTCCTTGGCCTACGACGACAAGGATAGAACGGCACAAGGTTAGGTCAGGTCACAAATTGTTTTTGTTTGGGGCGACAAATCGTCAGAAAGTTATTTTTTTTGAAGAGCCTGAAATTAGCACCAGAGCTAGTGAAAACACTAAGTGTGATTCGCCAAAATTCACCAATGAAGGGACTGCTTTTGCCCCCCTTTTCCCACATGTCACGCCACAATCATTTGTTTCAGATGTCTTTTTGCACTTAAAAACTGGCGATTGCCTGTGGACTTCACCAAAAAATAAATGAAAGAAGCCAGATTTGCACCCAAAAAAAAAAAGCAATCGCCGAACTAGCACCAAACACAAAATTCCAATTTAAACACTGGTCACATGCAGATGGAATGTAACCCCGGGATATGGCGCCACGTGAGAATGAATGATGCTGACCTTTCTCGCAGCTTCTAGAACGATGTCTTCCGAGAGCAGCTTCTGAGCTTTGACACCGGTGGAGTAGCGGGACGATTGAGGACAGTAGGAGCAGTCTTCGGAGCACCCGCCGGTCTTGATCGACAGTAATGTACACTGCTGGACTTCGCGCCATTTATGTGTGTGCTTGTGCACTTGCGCCTGACAATTAAATCGTGATCCGCCCCTTGTGTTAGTTATAGACAAAAGAAACTGCACAGCTAAACTGCTTGCTTCCATCGAATTTGTGTCCCAAAGACGAATAAGACAAGGCAGAGGTTCAATCATACCCCATAGAGCAGAAGGTCCATCAATGGCGACTGGTAAATGGCCTGAATTTCTTCTCGGTTCCAATCGTTTCTCGGCTCGTTCCGCATTGCGTACTCTCCAGCGACCGCAGCCGGGGACTCCTCCTGGCTCAACGAAGCGCGGGGCGATATCTCCGGTTCAGCGAGGAATGCCCGCACCGAACCGCAGCTTAACGACGACGACAACGACACCAATGTGGTGGGGTCAGCTGTTGGATTGGAAGATGCAGTCATCTGCTGCCGGGGAGAATGCGAGATTGAGGCCAATCGACGGAGAAGAGTAACGCGAGAACGCATTGCGACCGCCATGGCTGTGAACCTGTTGCACAAACTCCCTCGAACAGCACTACCTGTTACCCTAGAAAAGAATAAAACTGAAGGAAATGATTCAAAAACTCATTTCTAAACGCATTCAAATCAATGTCGCCCGCGAACAATGATAGTGCTGCTGCAATTGCGCAATGGTAGTACGAAACCGAATCTCCGGCAAGCAAGCAGCTCCCTGACGCATCTACGAGGCCATAGCGTCAAGAGTCCTAGCTAGAATTCTAAGGGAGATAGACGACCTGTTCTGGACGGAACCGTCGTAGCGGCGTTGACTCCGAGGCGACGCAGAGTGTGACCTGACGAAAGTGGCGACGGAGACTTTATTCGTCCCAGAGCTTCCTTCAGGCCATAAGGTAACCTTACCCATACCAGAGCGTTTAAGGGTTTAGGGTACTTCAAGGTCTCGGAAAATTCAGGGAAACAATTCGTAGGGTTAATCTTTCAAGATTTTATCATGGAATGTAATTTTTGTGAAAATAAGTCTTGTAGAATATTTTATATTAAAGGGCAAAGTTACAACTCATAGCTAGGGTCCCTAAAAGCAATTCTAGACTACCTTAGAAATTGTTTGGATGTGTTCCTATACACATACTTGACTTTCTCAATCCCAACCCTCTCAAACTTGTTCCTAAGTTGACATGTGGCAAAATTTGCTTGTGCAAGTGGCATTTACTGCTCAACTTTGGGTTCATAGTAAGTGGTGAACACCTCATAAGCAGAGCAAATATTTTTGGCTTAATTTAGCAAAATTTTCACCTCAATTTTGGTTGTGCTAAAAGTGTATAGTAAAAAGAATCAAAAAAATCAAAACGTAGCCAAATTTCAAGATGTAAAACTACTTGTGAGATGAGGTGCAATTTGAAAAGTGTCATAGTAGCTAATGAGATCTTAGATTTAGACACCTTAAGTAGCTAGGAATCACATTTGATTTCCTCCCACTTTGCATTCAAGCTAGGAGTCAAGTGCCACTTCACCCTTGGTAGGATCAAAAGGATAAAATGTGGGTATCCATTTTGGTAACTCTTGATAGCAATTGCAATTGTCAACTTCATCAGAATTACAACTTTATTGGACCTTGTTGCTTGATGAGTTTCTGCCCTACTTGTTTTGCAAAAGCAAGGGAATTGCAAATTTGGCATCATATCATTTGTATACACAAACCTTGGGGATGTGAGATGAAATCAACCCTTGGAGAATTACTAGTGTTAGAAGCTATCATTTGCATGCTAAATTCACACTTGCTTCCATTTTTGTTGTATTGCCATTGTTGAGCTATGTATTTTCAATTTACATTGTTAGTTTACACTTTGCAAATGTCCAAGTTCAACGTGATAACTAAAAAAATAAAACAAATATGGAAGATTGACTTTAGACATCACCAATTCACATAGTTGGAGAATATATTAAGAAAAAAACTTGATAGTTGCCATTTATATCTCAATAAATTGCAAGACATGTAGTTGAAAGTTTCTAGCCAAGGAAAAAAATTAGCCAAAATACTAAACAAAAAGCTAAACTATTACAACTTGCCCTTTACAAAATACAAGGTAGGTAGCATTTTTTTGACCTACAATCCACAATTTTAGCAAGTGGAGCTAAAAATGAAAAATGAATTTAAGAACCCGGCTCAGAAGTAGGGGTTGGCTTTGGGGACCGCTTGGGTATGGGGAAGGTTACTTTATTCAATTTATCTCCTTGCAAACACAATATCTAGCACATTGAGGCCTATTTTAGACTAGCGACTGGACAAAACAAAAAAGGTGGCATCCCATTGGTTCTTTCATCCTCCAAAGCACTTCCATGTCATTCAAGTGCTGGAGAAAAAAGTTGCTACAAAGTAGGAGTGTTAATCTATGGAACAAGTTTGAAGCCACCCTCATAGCAAGCCCCAAAACTTCACTATTTTTTTTTGATGACGTGGCTATATAGGTTGGTGACATGGCAAGTTGAAGTATTGGAAAAATCCTAAGTGTTAACACTTCAATAGACAAAACTAGTATTTCAACTAATGAGGTTTGAGATTTAAAAAATTGATGTTGTGTAATACCACAATACACATAGTAAAACTAGTTAAACTTTGTACTATTATGATTAAGTAAATGGTTGGGTATAAATAGGAAAAAGACAAACAAAAAATAAAAGGTAAAGATAAAAGGCTATGCAGGGATGAGTATAAAGGTAGGAAGGAGGATGTTTATTAATTATTATGAGAGATGAATTATGAATTATGATATTATTATGTATGAGACTTATTATGTTATGAAATGCATGTGTATATATGTTGAAATTTTAAATTTTTATCTATTATTTATTATTCATTTTTTTACCAATCTTTTTGCAAAATAAACCCCGTCTTTCCCCAACACAAAACTCTCACCATGACACTAGTTGCTAATCTAAACCAAACCTAATTGGCCTTTGAGTGACTTGTATTGAAATTGTAATTTTTATTTAGAGGTTTGCAATGCCAAATATTTACCAGAAAAAAAGATCAATTGCTCTACTATCATGCAAGTACAACATATTAAAGAAAGATATACTAGAAAATAAAAATTTATAAATATAATTCAATGTTGACATTTAGCATAAGTAAGTAAATTCACGTCAAAGTTTCATGTTTTTTATTAAACCTAAAACCTTGTAAGTGCTTGTTGGTCATAAAAAAAATAGGATTTGCATTTAAGAACACATCTTTATTCTAAGCATTGGATACATTTCTCAACCATATCAAATATTCACATGTTACTTTCAAAGCAATAATTCCTCATATCCAATTCATCGAAATTTTAGTATACTATATTTATGGTTATTAAATGTTGTTTGACATTTGTCACATTTTTTTATAATACATATACAGTTCAAAGCAAAGTGAATTGAAATCAAGTTCCAAGGCAATTATGAGCAAAGTTGAAATATGTTTTACAATATTGGTATGGTGTCAATTTATTATTAGGTGTTACATTGTATTTCTATCAATATTAATAGGTAGGGGCAACTTTCATACAACACTTAATTTCTCCAATTTGAATGAAATGAAGAAGTCTACAAATTTATCTCTTTTTTGTAAATTGTATTTGTGTAAAACACCTATACTAATTTTTATAATTATATATTAGTAAGTAAGGTGGTTCCTTTTTATTTTGTGCCATTTTCTTTAACCCCTAAATGCCCATGGGGTAAGGGCAAAACATAGGTGCAATATATAAATAATACTTATGTAACTCTGATAAAGTTTGCTTAAAAAGAGAAAACAAGAATCATGATGTTTAGTAATTATTCATATAGTCAAACATTCAAAGCAAGTTTTGGATTTTTGTTTAATGAATTTAGAAGCATTTACAATTTAATATTCACCAAAATTACAAATTTTATTCATAGATTTTAATATTTGGTATGATTGGTTAAAAACAAACATTCTATTGTAAACTTCAAAAATGCAATCTTTTCAAAGGAGAGAACATCAGTAGTTTTCCAAAATAGTAAATTTTATAGCACTAGCAAATATTGAAGGGTTTGTTTTTGAAAAATTCTCCTTGATGGAATTTAATTAGGATTGACATTATTCAAGTTGGGTTGGAAAGTAGACTTGATTTTCTATATTAAGATTCTTTTTTAAATTAAAAAATTTTCTTTTCATCTTAGGCAACCTGCAAAAAATAGGCAACGACCAAAAAATGGTCAATTGAGCTCTAGGGGTGAATCTTCCAAAACTCTAGGATATAGAGTTTAAATTGTATGTGGCATCCAAGTTTCTTTTTATGTACTAGGATGTTTTATTGTAATTTTGTAATGTGGCAAAGCACTACATTTTAAGTGATCATTTATGTATATCATCTGCAAATTCTTTTTTACCTTGAGTTTCTCTCACACGTATATGACATTAGTCTTGTTAAAGAAGGTAACTTTCAATTATAGTTTTCTCTAGTAATGTGCAATGCCCTACCAAAAAGACTGTCGCCTCTGTGTTTTTTTCACCTTTTTCAATGTCATCTTTGGCAACAAATAAACAACAAGTTGCTTTTTTTACTTCAATGAGCTGCTTATTGGGAAGTATTGTGGCCATAGTGGTAGTTTGATGCATGAATTTTTAACCTAAAGCTACTCATTATTACCAAAGGAAGGTGATAAAAAAAAAGGCAACAATCTTTTTGGTAGCCCACTATACAATGGGGGGATAAAAAGATTGGAATAACTTAGTCCAACACCCAACTCTAGTGATCCCAAATATGATTTTCACTTTTATCAAATGGGTAAAACACTGCTAAAAAGTTAAAATTTCAAACTTAACACTCCTAAGTTCACAAGTTTTGTATCTATAATTTTTTTTGGTAGCAATTTTATGAAAATTAGCTAGTTGAAAAATTGCCACCCAACTCCTCATTTCTCAATCTTTTTGTCTTCCCATTGTACATCTTTATATTTATTAAAGTTAATATACTCATATTCAATGACGGTTAAAAAAAATAGCATACGAAATTACATTCTTCCATTAAAAAACACGCACACTAATATTTTGAAGTACATAACATGTGAAATGACATTTGTACAATAACCTCTTGTGAAATGCTCAGTGAATTGCAATGGAACTTTGCAAACTGCATGATTTTTGTAAAAATAATATCTATCTCCATTTTGGCTTTCATCAATCTTCAATTCTTTAGGAAAAATAAAATAAATTGGTTATAGAACTCTACATATTATTTCAAGGCATATATGTGATATTTGCATGTGATGTATACAGTAATTGTATTGTAATCTGTCTAAAATGAATCTTGCACATAAAAAACCTATAGCAATACTCATTATCAAATTTGCGTCATTGATTGATTTATTTTTCACCTATTGATAACATAGAAGCTAGGACAAGCTTGAATCAAAATGTGTTTCTTCTTTTCCACCAATTATGTCTTCATGGAGGTAAAGGTGGATTAAAACAAGAAAGGATTTAATTGTATACTAGGTCCTCCAAATACATGGACTTTAATTTGATAGGATCATATAGCAACCACATTTTCAAAGAAATTCTGAATGACAAATGAAAAATGCGGTTATTTGTGTCAACAAGTTGCACCAAACTCAATGAAAAAAATACAAACTTTCAAAAAGCTATTCCGTAATTCTGTTAGAAACAAGAGTAGCTATTTCTATTAGTAAGTTTAGCATCCAATTCACTTTTATATTTAAAAACTAATAGAGTTGGAGTTGGTGTCTCTACTGTGCACAAAATTGTTTTGGAATTTTGTTATGCTTTGAAAGAAAACTATAGAAATACTTTCATTCAATGGCCTTCTTGGTTAAGGTTGTGAGCTATAAGCTAATGTTTTGAAGCACTCTATGAAACACCTTAGATTGCTGGTGCAATAGATAGAAGTCATATTCCAATCATTGCTTTTAATGAATATGCTCCAAATTATTATTGCAAGAAAGGATTACACTTTGTATTATTACAAAGTGTAGTAGATGAGTTCTTGTTGTTTTTGAGATTAAGATGTAGGATGGTATAGTAGTATACACAATTACAATTTATGTAATAAGTTTCATATAGACAAGTTTTGTTTAAAAGGAAAAGTAAATCCATATGCTATATTGGGTGATGCTGCTTATCAACCTCATCATTGAATGTTCACACCTTGTGTTTATAATAAAAATGGATTCACTAGAGAACAAAATCATTGGAATAATGTTTAATCCAATTCTTGAAGGTGTATAGAGTCGGCATTTGAAATATTGATGTTGAGATGGAGGATACTATTAAAAGGAATGGATTGTCAATTGGAACAATCCATGTTATTGGATGCTTAATTTTGCATAATATGACTATAATGTATAATGACATTTTCAATGTATCTTGGATAATTGAAATTGCAATTGAGCTTTGATTTCCTTAGTTTACATCATTTGAAGCATTTGTATCTTCAAGTACCTTGTTCAAAACAAAAAATGTAACCGTATCATCCATTGACTTTTAAAATTGTGAAGCAAAAGAAGTGGAAATATTTGGTTAGAATTCAACTCCATCTTTGACTAGATATGAAATATATATATGTTGAAATGCCATAGTTGAATCTTAGCAAAAAAACGACTTTAAGATTTGGTTGGAGAAGGAAATACTTATGTAGTTATGTTGAACTATTTTCTTCAAAGTTCCATTAAACTTTATGCTGTAGTATCTTATTAATGTTCTATTTTATTTTGGTATTTCTATCGTTTTATAGCAATTTGATTTTTTCTTCAATATACATTTGTAAAGAATTTTAGGTGATCCATAGCTATTGTTGTTTTTAGAACATGCATCTTGATATAATTGTAATTCTATTTCAAACAAGATTGAGTTATTTAATTTTTACCTCATACATTTCTAATAATGTTTTGATTTACTAAATCATGTTGTGCTTCATATATTTCTAATGAAAGTGACTTTCACTGTGTATATTGTGAAGAAAAAGAGGCGCTATTGTGTATGACGGATGTTTCTTTACAAGGGGAGAATAACACTTTCTCAAGTGTTCTAAACTATTTCCTTTCGTTCACCTTGAGTTTTGGAAGATTGAAGAACTTTTCATGCATTGTCATCTGATATTTAACCCTTGCATGCTCAACCAAATGCAATTAGCATTATGGGCATTATAATTATTCATTTGCTAATCGATCATGATTTTTGGTAGCACCAAATTTCAACCTCTTATGATCTTTCACCTATTTAAAAAATGAGCACTTAGAATAAACGGTTTTGGTAATTAAGATAGAAAAAACATTTTAAATGTAATATTGGGGCAACTAATTGTAGGGTCTAGTAGTAAACTACTTCAATGTGCTATAGTGAAAAAGTAAATGATACTTGCGCACAGATTGCAAGATCATAGCGTTTGAAGTGAGAATTTTTATTTTTGGCAGCATTCAAATTCGAGGCAACTTTATTTTGGAAGGCTTTTGCGCCAATTAATTTCACTTTTTTGCTTGTTTTTTCAAATAGACTTTTGTAATAGAGTCAAGTATATGCCTAAAATTTTTATAATATTTTTCAAAAAAGAACACTTACTAAATAATTAGAATGGGAAACAAGTTTCAAGGAAATTTGTTTATAAAGCTGTTTTTCCAACAATTTCTAGTTTCCACATCCAATAATCTTATCAACACATGAACAATGGAGTTTAAGATTTCAGCTGGATTCACAAAATAATAAATAAATAAATTGAAATAATCAATCAAAGATTCCAACTTTGACAAGCTTGATGAACATTGGATCACATCCATCTAAAGTGAAGTAAGGGCACTAGGGCACTACGTAGGGCATTAAGCTAGTAAAAAACAATTGCCTTTATAGAATGAGGTTGGGGCAAGGTATGATAATTGGTACACGCACATGGAATCCAAAACCCAATTTTTGGTGCCAATGCAGACAATGTGGAGCACTTTTCAGGAATACGGGCCCGGACGTGCAAGGAGACTCACGTACAAGTCTCCTCCCAAATCCAAATCCGGATACAAAATTACCAGAATCTTTTTCCAAAAATAGAATCTTTTTCACAAAATTTTGAAATTACTAGGTTCAATGATTTACTATAGTGCGGAGGGAACAGTACTGCACTGATGTATATTTTGACCATTCTTTGCTTTTGAGATTACTTATTTTTGCAATTATTTATTTGTTTCCTTTTCATTTTTGAGGATTATCAACCTTGTTAATTATTAAGTGCCAAGATGAACTTATTGAAAATGTAACTGTAGAATATTCTTGTAATTTATATGAAATAATGTGGTAACAATGTTGTGAATTTTGACGGTACCAATTGAAAAATAAATACAGTCAAAGCATACATTGTTTTACCTTGTAGGTAAACTTGGGCCTTTAGGGATTAAGTTCAACCTTTAATGTAGACAATAAATGGAGGTAAAACATAAAATTATTCCATTTTGTTCAAAAAATGTCTTACACTCATTTCAAACAATGTCTAACACTCCGTTAAGAAAATTGGCTTATACTTTGTTCAAAAAATGTCACCACCCATGGTACTTTGAATTCACTAGTCAAGGTTGAGGAGGGGATGGAGGTGGAGGTAGAGGGGGTCCTTGCGGAGGAGCCGGTCGAGGAACTAAAGCCATCATTGCATTTGCAAGCATGTTAGCAACTTGAAACTGTTGTTGATGCACATCCCTTTGAATTTCCCTTGCCACTTGCATTTGTTCTTGGTGCAAGTCTCTCTAGAGTTGCATGTTCATGTCTTTTGTGTGCGCTTCATGTTTTCTCTTGCGCTCATCATTCTCCAAAGAGTTGCGCTAAAGTTCTAAATTTTTCTTGGATACCTCTAAGCCGTCTCTCTAGAATTGTAACATACTTTCTAATAACTTCTTGAAAATCGACACCATGGATGGATCGTTGGTAGGCCCCCTTCTTCTACGCTTTGTGGCGCTCTAATTCAATTGCCCTAGAGCATGTGGTTGTTGTTTTGCTAGTGTACAAGGGGAGATTGGGATATTGGAGGATCTAGCATTTGGGTCCCTAACCAAAGTGTTCATGGCAGATCCAATATGGGGCCTTCCTTTTCATTGCTTATGTTATAAATAACTCTATTGATATGGCCTTGATTGCAATCACCTGGTACACTTGTAGAATATACAAGGGAATAGAGCAATCAAATTGTAGTAAAAATAAATTACAAACAAAGTATCTTAAATGATTCTATTTTAAAAGTATGCAAAGAATCAATTACCTTCTACATTTGCGGTGTTGTTGAACAAATCGTCAAAAAAACTATACCATGGCCACATTGATGGAGCATCTCCAGTCTCTCCAATCTTCCACTTCTCCTCCTTGTACTTTGTTCTCATGGTGTTGTACTTATACCAACATTGCTGCAACTCTCATTGAACCTTGTTTGGAAATGCTTCATTCAGCGTGTTTGTGAAACTCCTCCAATTATCCAATGAAAATTTACTATCATGGCCAATTTCTATCAACATCTTTCTAATGAAGGCCAAAAGAAAGCTTAGAGGCTCCTTAGTCCACTTCCTAACTACTTTTCTCTTTTTCCCCTTTTCTTCTTGGAGGGCATTTGAAGGCTCTCCTTTGGCCATTACGACTTATATTTTGAAAAACTTATGAATTTGTAACGCAAGAAAGAAAAGAGGTAAGCAAAAAATATTGAGTAGAAAAATATATATTCTTGAATACATTGTTAGAGATTGCACCAAAATATGTAAAAATGATTCTTTTACTTTACTACATAATTATCAAAGCACAAGCAGAAAACTAAAGTTTCAAAGTAAAAGACAAGTTTATAAATACAAAAAACCTAAGTTAAGGTGTTACAACGTGCATCTCAATCATTACTTCAATTATAGTGTTTTACCTTTACTTTAATATATATTTATGAAAGTAAAAGCATCGAAGTGAAGTTGCAAAGCAAAACAATAGATAAACTAGGTAATCCATGTTATGCAAATTCATGAATCAACTTTAAACATATATCATTGCTTTAAAAGAGAATGACCACAAAATTTTGAGTAGCAAAAAATGGAAACAGCAAGGTTTGTCAAATTCATGACAATGTTTATAAGGAATGGGTTTCACGAATGAAGGTTTTGAAGAATCTACTATTGAAATAACTTATCTCTCAAAACCTTGCCTTCTTTTTTTGCTCTCTCTGCCTCATGATGGTTGGGAGCCTAACATGCCCAAATCCACGCGCATTATCAAGAACTTGTGCATTATGACCTCCTGGCCGTGGGAAGTTCCGTTGCTCATAAAAGTTGTGTAGCCAACAACAAGCTACGGTGATCCTTGCCGCCCTGTCTGCTCTAGATTTAAAGTTCCTAAGAACACATCATCTATTCTCAAGAGCACTAAATGCATTCTCTATGATGACCTTGTCAGAGTTCATAGAACTATTGTATCTCTTCTTCTCTTCATCCCATGTAGGCCTATAGTTCTTCTGCAAACAAGTGCAGATTGGATAGGCATAATCACCTATCAAATATGGAGTGCACAATGTCCCCTAAACATCCATGGCTAGCGCCTGGAGAATAGCCCAACTTTGAAGGTTTCTATATAAGCTTGAGACCTTGAATTGCCCGCCATTGTGAACTCCACCAGGTTGACCTATGCACACAATCCATAAAATCTTGTTTGCATCACACACAGCTTGTACAACAATAGAATGGAACTTCTTTCTATTGAAGAAATTACTTTGTGAAGGGGTGACACTTTTATCTGGTCAAGTAGAGAGAGGAATATGTGTTCTATTAATAGCACTGCAAATGTTAGGTAAGCCTAAGAGGTGCTCAAAGTCATCAATGATACCTTCCAATCGTTCTCTTGAGGGTATGCTAATACATGTACTAAACAACTTGTTTCTGTCACAAAGGATGTCAGAGACTATGTGTACATACTTGCAAACGGTGGAACTTCCAATTTGGAAGCGATTGGTCATAATGTTTAGAAATAAACCATGAGCAAACTTGTACAGTACTACAGCAACAATCTTTTTGATCTCCAATTAGGGCTTAACAGGGTTTATGATTTCTGATTGCACATAAGGTGTTAAAAGAGCAACTAATTCATCTCACGCTTGAGGGCTCATTCTATAGTTTTCCATGTGATTCCAATAAAACATATTCTCAAGTTGCTGCCCAAATTAACGGTTCAATGTCCTTCCAATGAGTTTCTTGCATGGGAATCACCCACCACACCTTTGGGGAATAAACATTATGTGCAACTATGAAGCATAGAATAGGTAGAAAGTGTATGAAACTTGTAGTGTTCATGGACAACATCCTTGTTGACCTTGGGGAGCCGAAGATAGGGAATGGTACTATAGAGTTGTAAGTGGCATTGTGAAATTGCCTCCTAGCATTGACAGAAGCATCCACATAATTGGAACTGCACCAACAAAAGAAGGGCCCATTGTTGCATAGAAGCACCTACATCACAAAAGAAAATAGAGAGCACTATGTTAATGCACACGAACATTGTAATACCAATTCTAAAGTTGAAACTAGAAATTGCATAATGGAAATTATGGCCTTAAAATGCATCATGAGAATTGCATACTCTCTACTCTGTTTCAAGATTCTTACAGTAATAGAACTTCATTAAAAAAATGATAAACAAATAATGAACAAAACAAAAACAAAAACTAGAGAATAAAATTTAAGAATACGTGACAAAAACATGATAGAATCTGCAAAAGGAGGTCCTACCCTAAACCTGCAATAGAGAGCTCCAAGCTGCAAGGGCTGAACTTGAACTTGAACACAAAAACAATAAAAATGAATGGAGCAGCATAACAGGTAAAATCCCTAGGCTGGCGGGGTAATCAAGGCGAGGGGGGGGGGAGGCAAAAACTAGACGCAACTGGATGTTTGCGGGTGCATGTGCTTGTTTGGCACCAAAAAGAGCCCCATCAGCTCCACACTGTCCGACCAGTTTATGCCCACATGTGCGTGGGCCTAATGAAATAGCCCAGTCCCTCAACATTTGGGCAAGCTTTGTAATTTTGAGTTCCAATGTTAATAGTTCTACTTCCCGTTCTACTTGTGCTATCCTACAAGCAAATATAATTATGTTTTCTATCATAACTCTTTTCTATAAATTGAAATGGTTTGAAAGTTGTTACATTGAAAAGCTACTCCTTAAATGCACGTAATTTAAATTCTTGTGGGGTTATGTTCATTTTTCTATAAATATTAGCATTTGCAAAATTGTTGTGTTGCCAAACAATGCTAATTGGTCCATTAAGGGTTCATTCACCATAGAGGAAAACTTGTTATGATTTAGTGCAAAAAAAGAAATAAATATCAATTGTTATTAGGGAACTATACTAATATTTTTCAATGCTATGGTAGTTTGGATGGAAGGAATTAAGACGGAAAGGTTATGAATTTTATATTTTTAAAGTGCTCTGCACTAAATTATGATTTAGATTTGGTGGAGAATAACAACTATTTTTAAATTTTAATTGATTGAGGGCCTTAATTTACTTCAATTTTAAAGTTCCTTTAGCAATTCATACGTTTGCTAAGCTCATAAAAAAAAATTGTTGCTTAGATAATTTGCCATATTTTTTCATTTTTTGTAGTTTTGCAGACATATGTATTATTGGTTTTTTATGTGATTATGTTTTTGTAATCTAATATTATATCATACACAAAATTGGAACTAGAAAATATGTAGTATTGAGAATTAAATTCACTACAAATTTTTGCAATTTTATCTATCAATTGAGACAAAACAAAGATGTGAGAACTTGTTCCTAAACCTTTTAACCCCAAGAGTGTGTTCAGTGCTAAACATGATGGGTATAGGTGCATTGACTGTGTCATTTTTGCTATGATTGATTCACTTGATAGACTTCAAGAAAAATTAATTATATTGTGATCCTAAGTGAATACTGAATTTTGTTTGCGCACATAGCACACATGTCTTCACATGTGCATGACAAAAGCAACTAAAGTGCAAAATAATATCACTTTTTTAGGTGGTATCATCTCCACAAGCTTGATGAACCAAATTTGGAAATACCTTTATAAAATAAAATCCAATAAAAACACAAAACAATGCAAAAGAGGTAGTGAGAGACCAAAACTTGCAAAATGTGGATACAATCGCATGGCACTAAACATTTGTGTAGAAAAACAAAGTTGTGGCTATATCTTATTCACCAAATCATTCATGATTGCCAGCATTCCTTGCAAAAAAATCAACTTTGCAGCTTCAAAGTCCTTCATAGTTTGCGTAAGCTTCATGGCCTCTTCATCTATCACCAAAATTGCTTGTTGTGTTGCCATCTTCTTTATTTTTTTCCCAACATGTACTGGAGAAGTACTATCAATGTTCACATGAACTTTTACACTCTCATCAATAGGTTTCTCACCTTTAGGTTCTTGAATATTAGGATCCTTACCATTTGCACTAGCATGAACATGTTTTAACACATTAGCACGCTCATGCATAAATCCTTATGTTTATGTGTAATACTTAAACTTTGATGATTTTGCATTGTATATGCTATTCATATTGTAATCCGCCTTTTAATCATCATATTATTTTTTCCACTTTTTACAGCATGCGTTGCTACTATAATCAAAATTAAGACAAACAAAAACAATGTAGATGTGCAAAACACCCCAATTGTCCACACCTGATAAACATCACAAACACAAATTATACTAAGTACAAAACAAAAGAATGCATTGTGATTGGTTTATATGTATTATGTGCACTAAAAAAACTTGTATGAAATCCAAAATAAATTTCTCTTATTTACTAATAAATAGGATATTTCAATTCAATTTCATAATTCAGCATCACCTTAGCACAGTGATAATTCAACTTAACCATAAAAAATCAAGCTTTTCCCCACTAATTTAATATCTCTAAAGTCATATTTGTTAATTTGGAAAAAATAAAGGTAACATTTTGTACTCCACCTCAATCTAAAATAGTCACCTCAAACTAGATTCAAAAGTATCAGGTTCAATCTGAGCCACTAAGATTTTTTCCCTCACAAATTCCTCCTCTCAGGTGAGGACAAGTGTACCAAAGGGGCTTGGTTTGGGGTGATCACCCCAATCTTCCCAAATTTTCAAAAGTCCCAAAATGACCGTTTTGACCCAAATTAACGAATATAACTTTCTCTGTATAATAATGCAGATAGAAAGAATACTTAACAATATAGAATATAAAATCTTGTTCATATTTTTAAAAGCTTAATTTATTCTTTCATATGGTCATACCATTAATAAATTGAAATCATAAAACCAGTTAGGCATTTCACCTTCTTTTGGTTTTAAAAATAATAATAAAGCTTATATATGTATTTTAGATTAAGGTGCCATTGAAAAACAATCAAATCAATGCCTAGATCATGTTGGCATGTGTATATGATGAATGTCAAAAGTCCACTCCTCTTACAATTCTAGTTTTGCATAAATTTCTATATTTGGTATGCATCACTACAAGAAAAACATGGATTAAACAATTGTTTTACACTAATCATAGTTGACTCATCTAAGTTTATAAAAAAAAATCATGCAAAATCATAAAGTTTCAAAAATTGTGATAACCAACCTTGCTTCTTCATGTTGCTAAACTTCTTGTGCATAGTTCATATCAAATGAATGAGATTGCCAATCCAAAGCTCCTTTCAATTTGGTACTCTTTTGGTGTTATCATCAGTGTTTGAGTCAGTGTCTAAACTGTACCTCAATTGTAGGATTATTAACCTTTGTTTTACATTTATTTTGTTTTTGGGTTTTTGTTTTAAAATCCTAGATTGTTTTTTGAAGGGATAATCTACTACTTTTTTTACAATCTCTTTTTATTTCTCAAGCAATTTAGGCTATGAACTCCCTCCCTCATTCTCCCCCAAACAACATCTCTAAGAGGCTTTTGACATATTCATGCTTTTCTATGTTTTGAGTCTTAGAAAAGTTCGTTGGATCCATTATGAATTGCTATAAATCACAGACCTAGGACCTAAAATGCACACTAAAAGCTCATTTTTTTGAAATTCATTAAAATAAAAATAAAAACTTAACCTTCTAACAATGTATAACAATTTTGAAATTGTTTTGGACTACTCTCCCCAATGCCTTATCAACTTCCCTAGATGTCTAATAAAACCTCCATTGCTGCCTAACCTAAACAACTAAACCCAAACCTAACATGAAAATCTCACACTTTTCTTTTTTTAAGAAGAAAAAACCTTCTTACGTAGGTTAATTTTTTTTAACTTCTCTTGAACTACTTAAAGCAATGCCTAATTCCTAAACCTTTGTCTAATCAACTTTTGTAAATGCTAATTTAAAATTCCATCCGTGAACCTCTTTTTGCCAAGAGGCAGAAACACATAGCTTTGTAAGACAATGCAACAAAGTTTGGTGAAAAAGATCAAAGTAGCAATAGAGAGAGCCTTTTGTTTTGTGAACAAGATTTTGAGTCACCTTGGGAGGTGACTCAAAATCTTGTCCATTACAAGTGAACTCCTCTCTAAATTTTGCAAGAGTAGGTGATGAAATGATGTTTCTACCTACCGGCCGTCCCCTTCACTATGAAAGCTCTAGTGGACAAAACTCTCCCATCAATTGACCAATGAGAGGACTCCAAATCTTGTCCCCTTCCCGGTTTGATTGCCACTTGCATTGGAGTCCTGCCCCCAATAGATTTAGGTCTATGAAGAACAAAGTTGCAAAGTGTTGCCAAAGCCTTTTTGTTTGAAGCGTTGAAGCTCCATACTCATGATCATTCTTGAAACTCCTTGCACAATGGAGTGTGGTGGTTGGAGGTTGGCAATGGGCTAGAACAATGAAAAACCTTGACAAAGACTTTAAAGAAAGTTCAATTGTTATGTTCAATGACTTGAAATTTGGGCACTAATTTTGCATGTGAAAAGAGCGGTTTTTGCATATTGTACACTTTGTGAGTAGAACATGATCATATTTTGGTCAAAGGTCAAATGTTGTTGTAGGCCAGTTGCACTTATCTACGATACAAAAATGTACATTTGCAAGAAGGATGTATGCTTGTGTATGATATAGCACATGCAACTATGGCCACGTGAGTGAGAGCATGGCTCTTGAAGCAATGAAACAATTTGTATACGCCAGCTAGCAATTGTTGCTTTGAAATGCAGCACGTGCTCCAACTCACTCACTTGAGCTGACTTGGAAAAGAAGCTATAAATCCAATTGTCTATGAAGTTTCTGGAAATGTTAACATATTGTTTCTAGATTATTTTCAATGGAGTTGCAACAAACCTTGAAAAAGCTAAAGCAACTTTCTAAGAAAATAATGCAGGCATCAAGAAAATATATATTATGAGTAAGTGAGCTTTTGGAGTTGTAAGATTTTGATGTAAAATTGTCAAGGACTCACATTGACAACGGGCCTTACACATAATCACGGATATGACAATTGTTGAAGGTGAGGAGGACTTGGATGGAGAGCCTATTTGACCTACAAGTGCAAAGGGAGCTGACAACGCTAGCCAAGGTATTATTATGGTCCAAGAGCTTTAACAAGGCACACTTGATATTGAGGTGCAATGACCGAGAACAAGTTTCAAAATGTTAATAACCATGCTTGTGCTTGGGCAAAAGATGCAACAGATTTACAGAACACGGTAGGTCTTTTGCTTAAGAACATCAGAGGTACAGACCTAACAAACAAATGACAACAAAGGCAAGGCTTGCTGAATGACGGCCTTGACAACAAAGACCAAAGGAGCAGGTCTAATACACACGGGAAAGCAACTCGAGAACTTCAAAGGACAAGGAATTAAGGGTGAGCAAGATAAAACCTAAGGAAGAGAATTGACAATACAAGAGCGACAACAACAAAAAGAAGAATAGTATTCTTCTTCAATCAATATGAAGTTGCATGTTATACATGGAATGCATTTGGACATTACAATGGTCTAGATACACTCCATGTATAAAAAGCAACTTCAAATATGGGGTCATACAACCTAATTTGTATGCAATCAATGGAGGGTGATGAGGATTGTTGCCCAAAGCAAGAAGGCTCGTCAACAGTGAAAGTGAAGGTCGTAATGTTGCTGCGGTAGTAGCTATGGGGCTCATAGGCAAACGAGAGATTATAATAATCTCATATTCAATCAATATGGAATTGCATGTTATAAATGGAGTGTATCTACACATTGAATTGGTCCAGATACACTCCATACATAACATGCAATTTCATATTGATCATATATGGGGTTTTATGTTCCTCAAGGCATCATCAATGCATATACAAGGATTGGCGCAAGGAAGTGGCCGCTCTTGCACCTATTCTTGTCCTCGTAAGTTTGCAATCCCTTTCATTGGAGGGATCTTCCCAACGTTGTTACAACCCCCCTTTGCAAATCCAAGCACTAGAGAAGACACTCATGAGTACTTGCGAGTTATTGCTCAAAAGTTGCAAGCTATTGCAAGCAACGTATCATTCTAGCAACAAACATAGTGGAAGTCACACGGCATTGAGAAACTAGCAAATTTGTTGTCCAAGTAGGTTGTTTTGATGGGGCCATCTCTTGATTATATGTTGCTGTGGTTGCAATAGAACCCAAAAAGTTCCTCATTCTCTCACACAATTGACCCCCACCAAGAGAAATGCAGTTACAACCCCATTTCCTGTCTTGGATTGATGATGCTCTCACAGCGCTAGTGACTTTGCTTGTGCTTTCCATTTCTTCTCAGGCTGCTGCTGCGTCTTCAGCTTCACATGCTACTTGTGCCTTCTCTGCCTCCAATCTTCTCCTTGGCTTCACCATTTCCAGGTTGAGGTACTCTTCAGCTTGCTGTGAGACTCCAGCTTGGTCCAGTATTGTGGACACCGCTGACTTTGCTTGGTCTTGGATAAGTTGCACCTTTCGCAGGTTTTGCCATTACTGTACCTACAAGTGCTTGCTTCAGCGTGATGGGCAAGGGGCTCCCACTTCAAGGTTCGGAGAGAATTAGGGTTTAAGCAGTTTGGAATCCCCCCTTTGCAACTTCAAAAGCCCTTTGTGGTTGTATATACAGACGTATTTGAGTTTTGAGGGATTTCCAAATTTTTTTCTGCACCCACCATCATACAACCCTTCAATATGTATGGTTGTAACACTTAATTTTCAACTGATTCAAACTTCTGAATATTGGTTGCGACCGTATTTGGTACGGCTCCAGAGGCCAAGGGCCCTTTAGGGATTAACCGGCTATGATAGAACTCAACCGAATGAACCCGCTGCCTCAATTTTCTACCTCTGGCCTGCTCCATCTCTTCATTTCAATTCATGATTAATCTTAACTGACTGTTAGAGATGTTTTCAACTTAGTGCATTCACGTTTCACAAAATCATATCAAAACTTGATAAAAGGGAAAATTTGATGGATACCCCTGAAGTTTACGATATTTGTACCGATGCCCTTAGTTTTTCAGAAATTGCACAAATACCCTTGGAAGGAATGCAATTTTCAGGATTGTGCACATCGCTTCCTTCTCCCTTTGTGCGCATGCCGCTTCTCTCCTGTTGCAGCATGCGCACAATGGGAGAAAGAAATGGCGTGCACGATAGAACAAATGTCTCAAGATTACAATCCGAGGGTATTTGTGCAATTTCTGAAAAACCAAGGGCATCAGTACAAATATCGCAAACTTCAGGGGTAACCATCAAATTTTTCCAAAGATAAATTACAGCAACAAAGGTTAAAACCATGGCATACCAAGCATGAGAACTTTGAGTTAAGCTCAAGCAACTACTACTAATAGAATCACACTAGTCACTACCAAATATGCTCCATGCCATTACAAAAAATTGGAAGATCTTCACATGGACAAAAGTCCTCCTTTTTTAGTAGCCACCTAAAGAAAGCTTCTTTTTGTACAATTGGCCATCTAAGCCAGTTTTTTGCAAAGAACTGGTTATCATTACAGTAACTACCAGTTTTCCCTGGATATTGCTCTCAAACAAACCGAAGGCGTTGACTGTACTGCCCAGACGCCACGACACCCAGCGATGAGAGAACAAACATTAAAGTTTACAACTTAGAATGGCAAAATCAAGAGTATGCTGTGTTCGGTGACGAAGGTTCACTTGACAAACTTCTAGATTCCTCCAAACAAGCAGCAGGCTAAGGTGATGACTTGACCCCAATTAACATAAAAGCAGGAAGTAGAATGGAGCATCACGAGTCATTACCCTTCAAGTAAAGCCCTTGCTATTTCATAACCCTTGAAGAGCATCACGATTCAAATAGTGCCTGTCCCTGTTTGAAACGAACTCAGTAAATGCATATTGATAAGACAACGTCAGGAGCACTGAACTCCAGCCCAATCAATTCATTTGGATTACACTACTAAACGTGCACAACTACGTGTCCTGGAATACAAAAGAACGGAAGATGTCAGGCAAAAAACAGCCGAAGCGTACCAAAAGCCTGCAAGATGTGAAACAAAGTCAACTGCCAAGATGCCAGAACCTTTTTTCCATACAGATACAAAAATCTACAGTGCTAACGTCTGCAATCAGCAGGCTTGAATTGGAAAGTAGAGAATGTACAAACGACACCCAGCCTACTCTAACGCTGGTTTCATCCTAAACAACGAAATACCTTGATAGTCTACTCCACCCGAAACACTTTCTTATCGACGAAAAGATCAACTCCTCGTCAGAGCTCCAGATTCCCAACGATCCCTCTGAGGTTTAACAATCTCAGGCAACTAGAACCCAAGGTCTCACTTCATCCAGGATCATCATTCAAGGCCAGGCGTCCAGTATTTGCATGAAAATCCCAGATATACACCCGCCAGCAGATAATATACATCAAATGTAAAGACAGATCTGCACCACGAAATTTCAGATCTGCTTCACAGGACTCCACCCCTGCAGCTGCTCAAGACTCATGAACCATGCTAATGTGGTGCTCAAGCCGCTGAAAAACGTAACCAGACTGCAGTGAATAGGAGGTAAATTCTACCATTCGATCGCCATCAAATAAATTAAGCTGGCCTCCACGAACTATGGGAAGGACCCCCAGGTCTGAAGGCAAGCATCTGCATTGGTCCCTGGCTACCTGAACACACCAGTGGCTATTCATTAATCATAATCCAAGAAAGCTCCCAGGAAAGCGTAAATAAAGGAGCACATCAGAGAATCTTGCAACCCATCTCACGGCATGTGCAAAAATGCTCACAAAAGGTACCACAAACCTCATCAGACACGACTCCTAAATATGACTCATGACAACCAAAAAGAAAAGAAACATGCAAATGTAAATCACGTTGAGCAGTTAATTAATTGGCACACTTGGATACTTCTCAAATGTAACTGCTGGTCAGGGCATACCTGGAGGATTCATTGCAGGTCCTTGATACTGTGTATGTGGACTAAAATGTCCCCCAAACGGTCGCCCTCGAATAGGAAGCTGCATCCCTGGGGGTCCATACTGAAACTGTGCACCTGGTCCAGACCGAACACCAGAATTCATTCTAAATATTTGATCTTGGTTCAAGTAAACTGGAGGATTTGAAGAAAAGCCAGACATAGCACCTGCTGATGCTTGATCTGCTAGTATTGTCCCTACACAAACCACAAATTCCTATCAGTGAACTTAGGTCATGTAGCAATAATACACGGTGGCAGGCAGGACCAGCCCCTTCTTCTTTCATATTTCAGAGTGCTAGAGTGGTGAAAATAAATATTGCGGTGAGGCAACATACTTGTACCTCAATATATATTTTGGATAGAAATCATTAGTTGTATCATGGTGATTACACCCAATACTTTTCATAACCGGGAGTTCATCTGGCAATATAATTCTCAGTTATTGACCAATTTAAAGCCAGGTAATACACAACTGGTGCAATCTGGCACTATTTCGCCCATAAAAAGGGCTGGACAGGACAAGGCAGCATTATAACAGAAAAGGAGTATGATCCGCACCTTCTGAAGGTCCAGAGCTTGTACAACCTCCACTATTTGCAGGCCCAACATCTTGGTGCTCACTAGACACCTCTCCCCCAACTCGTTCGCCACCAGATACCTCTTGAAGTCCTTGTCGAGCCTGCTCCTCTCCAGGCCTGACTAATTGGGGAGAAACGTCAGAATCCCCGGCTGGGGAGGCTAAAGTTTCAGGCCACACACGTTGAGGACGAAATGCAGGAGGAAGCGGCGGAGGGGGTGGAAGTCGTGTTCCGGCAGAAGCACCTTGCATAAATCCTGGACTGCTATGTTGCGAAGGTGGCGGAGGAAGCGGGGATCCCAGTGGCATGGCTAATTGGCTCACTGAACCCGTCGGATACGGGATTGTTCTGGAGCCTACCTGAGAATAAACATGGGCAAGGGCACAACTGTTACACAAAGCCTCAAAGCACTTGCCGATTAGCTTGAATCAAATAATTAGCTTGTGCTATGAGAACATGCGCTATGAAAATATGTGCTAGATGACTCACTTGAGAAAGTCCAAGGTTTCCTGAACCTTGATGACCTGAGTAAGCAGACGACGTTGATGGTGAATCGCTCTGCTGGTGATTACTATCCTGAGAGTGCGTTGGATTCTGCACAATGGCAATTCCTGGCTGAAGATATGGTGATTGCAAGGTAGTCAACGGCGGAGGTGGGGACCGAGGTGGTGGAGGGGGTGAGGGAGGCGGGTCTGCTGGCAAAGGTGGGGGTGATGGAACAGAAGGGGGAGGATCCAACGGCAGAGGGGGCTGGGTAGGGTTTGACCGAGCCTCCTCCGCAAAACGATCAGCTAAAAGTCGTTCACGCTCCTTGTTAGCTAAAAGCTCTGCGTCTGCAACTGGCGAGACATCCTCCATCTCAAGCTCACCATCCACGTCTTCCAGAACAGTCCGGAATTTCTCAGGAGCGTCCTCTGCTTCAGCTGAACGGGTTGTATTGATGGCACTCAGAGACTGCATTTCTAATTTGTTGTCGCCGTCCTCGCTGCCCTCTTCATCATCCTCATACAGTTGAGGAATGATGGAAAATCCGTCAGGAAGATTCAAGGATGCATTGCTGCAGAGTGAAATGGCCAATCGTTAGCAACCGATGCACTTCTAAGACATTGCCGCAAGGAAAGACAAAGCTTATACCAACATGTTGCAACTGACCTGAGCAGAAAAAAATAGGAATAAGTAAGGACTCATTGGTGTTCGATGCTATGTAAACATTTTGTCTTATGTAACCAAGCACAACTCTGACCAAAGACCCAAGAACACCCGACCACTGGCATGCGGTTTGACGTACAGATAGCTCAAATACATAATAGTAACCACCGCTCACAAATGAACGCAAATATTCAGCTGGCTTATGTAACAAATTCGGCTGATTAAGTAAAGAGCCATCGGGAAAGACACCATTCGTGCTCACAGAACATTTTCGCAATAAGAATCGCAATCGGACAATTACCTTCCGTACTCGTCAACTAACATGCCATCCATATCCCTCACAGGATCGTCCACTCCACGTTCATATCGAGAAAGTCGGCGGTGACCACCTCCAGGTAACCCCTTGTCATCATTGTGTGACTCTATTTCAGTCATAAAATGACGCAATATTGAATCTGGCATTACCTTCCTTTCCAGCCATAAGTTCAGCACCTACACAAGGAATACATTAGTTGAGAAGGGATTGTGATCGGCAAATAGCTCTCCCCTCGCACTAGTGAAATCACCGTAAAAAAAATGGAGTGGAGACAGACAGCAGAAGTGTGATAACCAAAAAGCTGAACTGGGAATATTGCTTAAGAATATTGCAATTATGACTCAAGACTGTAGAGATGATCTCTTAACATATACAGCATCCACCCACAAGACCTGCCCAAAGCCCTTCAACTTGAAGAAGAGCATTAGTGGAATTCCTACAGTAGGGAAAGAAAATCCCGTGGCGCAGAATCATGGTAACGACCACCTTACCTTCAGGCATTGTTTTCTATTTTCACGAGCAACACCTCCAGGAGGAGCAGCTGCATTCAGTATCCGTGGAAGAGCAGTTTGCACAATTGGAAGGTACGCCACAACTGATGGGTCCAAAAGCACCAAATAAGTATACCGCTACGGTTACAAATATTCAAGTGTACTAAAGCATACTCGAAGCATTCAAAACAGACATCTGATAGAATGCATACAAACAAGTTCACCGTGAATGCACCCTTACAAAATCTGAAAAGGTAGAAATGCATAAAATAAACAAAATGGGCACCTCACAAACAAGCAAAATCTCCTCGCAAGAGGACGACAACATAAAAAAACGTCCATTTCTTAATACAGCAGAAAGATTACACCACAGTACACAAACCTAGCCCACACGAGAAAAGCGTTTGATCACATAAAACACTCACCTTTCTGTGTATGAGCAACTTGAGTGACAGAATCTAGGAGAAACCAGTAGTCCACCCGCCGATGAAAGCTGGGCTCGTTCTCCAATTTCCGTACAATAATTTCAACGATCTGCAAAATGCATGCCACGTTCGGTAACCCTGACCGACAGCTCTACTCATCAACACTAGCCAACATGCACACCAGAAAAAATGCTCACAATGTAAAAAGCATGTGTAACGATGCATCAACATCAAAGCTCAGCAGAGAAACGCTTGAAACGTTGATGTGATTTCACTTATCAGTTAACCTTGATCTTCCAACTTAGCAATTTCCTCAGAACAAGTTACTTAAGACACAGCACACCACAACCGCTACCCTAAAACGAACCTGATCAGCGATGCCATGCTTTGCACAATCCATAGCCTGCCGGGTAGTGCGTCCAATGCTGTCCTTTGTGCGCGAAACTGTTTCCAGCATACCCACGAAAGTGTCCCGAGCAATAGTGGCTTCTGTATCAATTGTCGGTTCTACTGACGAAACCCCTAGTCTCTCGTCAACACTAGAATTCCATCCAGCATGTCGATCGTGTAGATCCATGATAACCGCCTGACCTAGTTGAATTGGTGAAGTGAGCCTTGAGCTACCTCTTCTATGTGAAGGAGAAGGGCTGCACACAATGCTGTTCGTTACCTTGTCAAATTCTGCAAAACCCAACGATTCAGATCCACCTGTAAGTGTTCAAAAATGTCCACGTTAAATAAAACGGCTAACACTATTGAAGGTGCAAAACTGGCCCAACACTCGAAGTGGACAACCTTCACATGATAACAAAGGGCAGAGAAACTTGGAGTAAACCTGTAGAATATTGTCGAGCCCGTTGCTTAGCTTGAGCTGCAGCAATGAGAACCTTCATTGAGGCAGATGAATCTCCCTCCCTCTTCAGAGCATTCCTCTTCTCATTGGCAAGTGCAACCCTGAGTACATAAACAAACATCTCACATCAGTACAAGACGCAAAATTCATACAGCAAATCAAAGTTACCGTCATAAGCACGGTAGATTAGAAGTATATGAATGTTTAGTGTAGAGCATCAATCATTTCTTGAATTTGAGCAGCGACAACAATACATATGATTGCGAATAAATAATTACGTATAGGGTGCATTGAAAAGGAAAAACTGGTCACACGACAAAGAACTGAAAAATGCGATCTTCTCGTTTCTTAAGAGACAAAGCCCTTAGTTGTCAACCACATATATCAGGAAACCGACATCAACAGAGCAAAGGTTATTAAAATACTCACGCGTTCTTTATGATTGAGTCCTCAAACACTGGCTTTCCAAGGGACGAGAACGTCTCAGTTACACCGGGGGTCGTCGAACTCAGTTTCCCACTGTCAGAACCATTCAATTGTCCTTTACGTTTCTCCGTCCCACCTTCCAAGCATGATTTCGTGGGAACAGGACTAGCAAAACCTTTCGTGACCAAGCCTTCTGTATCAGATTTCCCATGAAGACCTCGCTTAAGACCTCGCTTAAGTTCCTTTAGGTCCTCGCTAACGCTATGTTTACTTGGCGAATACGTTGTCTGTGGATCTTTCAGAGTTGCATGTTTTTTGCTCTCCGTCTTCTCCTGGCCACCAACACTATCTTGGCCGCTTCCTACTTTCAGCGGTTTGTGTCCTCCATCCGTAGACTCGGAAATGTCTGGCGTGGCAGTAGCATTCTTCAGGGGACTCGCCGTACCAACAACCTGTGACCCCCACACGCCTGTACCCTCTTTATTTAAAGGCTCTGCTGAAGAAGCGGCAGGAACATTACTACCCGCTAGATTGGAGGGCACTCCATTTTCTGGCTGCTCCCTAGATTCCGCTGCACTGGAGGTAGCGGCCTCCGCTTCACAAGCACTCATTGCTGCAAAAGCTCGATTTCGTCTTTTTGAAGGAGGAAGGGCAGCCTCGCCATCCATCGCAGCCTTCCTCATCCTGTCCTTGTCAGCTTTGGGGGGTAGACTGGTTCCCCTTTCTCTGGATTTTCCATCTCTAGGTGAATTCTTCTCTAAGTTGCCACCATCCAAACCTGAACGACCAACGGACACGTGCTTCTGCTTTCCCTCCGACGACTTATCTTCTGAGGCAAGCATCTTGGGCCTCTTTGACAAGGGAAGGTGTTTCTCATCTACATCAGTTGTCGGACTGGTCCCAGCATCATCTTTTTCGCCTTCCACAGATATATTCTCTTCGTTCCCTTCCTCCTCAGCATCGAGAAACCTTCTCCGTTTCAGAGAACCCTCTCCTTTAATACCACCTTTGTTCTTAGATCCTCCAAGAAAACGTGACGATGGAGTCGTAAATTTCTTCTCCCCTCCGTCAATACTACTTTTCACGTGATCATCCCGTGGCTTAGGAGCAGCTGAAGGTTTCTTTCCTTCCTACAAAGCCACAAGTACTTAATCACTCGATTATCTTTATTTAAACTCTCCTATAGTCACAGCTACTTCCCACTATTTCATGTCAATAAACATCAAAAAAGTTCTAAACTCATAATTGTAGATGGATGATTGTACAAATAAGAGCCTACCACAGAATCGAACATTGCAGAGAATGGTAATTCTAACGAGGGAGAGCCACTTGACTTGGTATGCATCCAAAAAATACATACTCGACACTCTAATGTCCATACAGAGATCAAGATCGGATAAAAATAATGATAGACCCCATCACAGACGCAATTGATACAATAAGTCAGGCTACCAATATCTCCATTACGGAGCGAATAAACATAGACCGTCTCAATGCATAAGCCTTACGAATACAAGCAGAGAATCACAAACTCCCGAGCAGACAACCCACCTCCGAACCCTTGCTCGAAATTTGCGACTTCTTCGGTCCTTTCTTAAATCTGTCCGCTTCCAAAGGCACTCTCTTGACATCCTTCTCGTCCTCCGCCTTGAGTTCACGTTTCCCCGCAGCCGAAACTCCTTCTTTGACGCTAGAGTTGAACATATCCTTCTTCTTAGAATAAGGTCCATTCTTAGTATAACCATTATTGAAAGGACCTTCTGATAAATTTTCACTACCGTCGTGCTTGCTTCCCCCATTGCTTTTACCTGAATTCAAATCCTTGTACCCAGCATTCGGCTTTCGGACCGCTTGCACGTTTGCCTTGCTGTCCCGACCTCCCGGTTGACCTTGTTGACTAGCTTTGGACGGCCTACCAACTTTAGGCTTCATCTTCTTCTGAATCTCGCTAGTTTCGGCATGCAAAAGAGTTGACTCTTGTACGATTTCTTGACCAAAAATCGTCCCTGTGCCATTTGCAACCGACGGTTCATCCTTAATATTATTGTTCTTGTTTCGATTCTTCTTCCTCCCATATTGGTACGTCAGCACCTGACCTTCACTTTCTGGTATCTCCGTTTTCAATTCAGGATCTTTCTCAGCCGTCTCGTTAATTTTCTTCAAAGCGTTCCTGAAAGCACGCCTAGTTCCTACGTTTACCTCCGAATCAACCTCTTGAACCTCAGCAAACGACTTCAACCCTTCCTCTAGGACAACATCGGGATTTGCATCTTGTTTTTGTCCTCGTCTGTCCAAACCTCTTCCCGTCTGCAAATCACTATCATGGTATTCGGGCTTCTCATTCCAATCTTTCTCAGCGTCATCGTCGTCAATGTCCTCTTCAAGATTTCCATCATTGAAAGGAACGGAGTCGTCCTGCTGATTCAGTGTGACAAGTTGCGTGAGGCAAACGTCGTCGTTCTTTAAATCACTGAAGACATCTCCCTCCTTCACCGTGTCATCTTCTTCACCGTTCAAGCCACTATCCCGAGGCGCGTCATCTTCTGGCAAGTCTCCGTTCGTGTCTGCAGAGTCTCGGTGCGTAATTCCTGCCCGCTCATCTTGCACGGCACAAATTTCCTTCAAGGCGCAAATGAACTTCTTATCGGCAGTCTTCCTCGTTGACTTCTGAGTGGACGCTTCCTTCTGATCCGCATCAAAATCAACGAGCTCGGTTGGTGTGCACCAACCACTGTCACACAACATTAACGCAATTCAGCAACTCTGCAACGGTGGATCAAGTGCTACAATAAATACGAAAATAGGTGGGACGCTTACATTTGCTGTCCTGGTCCAAAATATGTGACATAATACTTTC